>JAWPHD010000024.1:337500-865497 GCA_037043455.1 Cyrtodaria siliqua | reverse complement strand
TGTGCCGGAGGTAATAGGGGGGGGGGGGGGGGGGGGGGGGGGGGCTAAACTAAAAGTTGGTCAGATATGCTATCACACTGATGATTTGGCATCACTCCGTCAAGAATATGGTAGTTTTTTATTCTACCTATCTCACGTTCCACATGTATCCTCACAGAGGCTATGTTCATCGTATCTCTAACTTTACTGGCTGATAACTGACTCCTTCCACGCAGGAAAGGTGGAATGTTTAGCCCGACACCCTCAGAAAGTAAATCTTCAATGTCAAAGCCCCGATCAGCCATGATGTTGTCTCCAGGCTCAAGAAGCTCAAGGATACCACATTTCTCAGTAATGGTTCTGTCCGTTGCTCTGCCTCCCCAGGCACCCGATATATATGTTAACGTACCGTTGGGGCTGATACCCACTAGCACTTTAAGAGTGTTGTGGTGCTTGTATCTTGACCATGTTTGGCTTTGTGTTGCCATCACACTAGACACTTCAACATATATTTCCGTGCAGTCTATTATTATTCTTGTTGTCGGATATTGCTGAAATTCTAATGGCATGTTTTTTTCTGATGGACTTCTGTGACGGAAATGGAAATAATGCAGGAAGTTCATGGTGCAAAAAATTAATCCATGTTGTAAATATTTTGGAGAAGTACCTCTTGGAAATGTCGAATCGCTCCGAGATGTCTCTAACAAACAATCCCACTTTAAGGCAGACTAGCACCATAAAAAGTTCCTCTTTTGTGGAGATGATCTCTTTTTTCCAGGCCTGTTTGTATTATTTGCTTGATATTTTGGAACATCCTCTCCAAATTCACTGCGTCCTCGCCAGTAATTTAGCCTGTCAGTTTTGCTTTCGCTGTACTTATCAAATGCATTAAATGTCTCTATATTACAGAAACCTGTATAAAACATCATTGCATGCTTATCATCAGTAATTTTATCTAGGGAGAATCTGTTTGCCTCAAAATCACTGATCACAGCATTTAGTTCAGTTATTTTATTCATTAATTTTCACACTGTTCTCTGCAATTAGTTTATTCTTCACACAGTAGTTCAACCTCAGACAAACACTTTTTATTTGATGTGTAGTCATGGTCCCCGAAAAGTGGAACTATAGTGTCTCCCGTCATGAAGTCGACAATGCTCTCTGTCTGGCATGCCTTCTCTGCTGTTGAGGGGTAGTCCACCTGGCCAGAAACTTCAAGACACGTTGCCTATTAAAAACAAAACATTTGGAGAGTTATCATAAAAATATATAAATTGCCTACCGTATATCCCTTATAAACGCCCATCCCCTAATAAACGCTCCCCACCATTTTTTCAGAATTTTTTTTTAAACTTACCAAAGGATGCACGTCAATCTGTTTCATAATGGAACACAAGTCACACGATTCATTGATTGACATGCAGACTTTGGTTTTCTTGGTAAAGAAAATCATTAAATAATGCCCGATTTAAAAGTTACATTGTGTAATTTTGGTCTCAAATAAACTCCCTGGGAGCGTAGTCTTACTCTATAAAACAAAAGCTGTCGGAGAACAGCGCAGCTCGACTATTCGAGTTTTCAGAGAAAAATGAATTACATAGTAAGTATATACCATCAGAAGACAAGGCTAAATCAATGTGGGTTGGTGGGGGCAGGGCGGGTGTAGAAAGTCGGGCCGATATAAAATTATTGTTATAATCTCATACAATATAATCTCATACAAATTATAGTAAAATTTGGGGCAGGGTGTGACATTTTATTTTTATAATTTTAAAGAAAGTTGTGGTCGAAAGGCAACTCGGGGAGGGAGGGGATATCCGGCAATTTTCCTTGTGGTCTCATTTCAAAACTACACAGAAGTATGTAAAAAAATAAACAAGAAATCCGTGGATTCACATGTCTTGCCTAACGGTGACTGGACTTAAAAATAAAAAAGTTTGCCGTTTGCTGAGATGACATTTAAGTGCATTCGTTTAAAAATAAAATGCCATTCTATTAAAAACAAGAGGCCAAGAGGGCCTGTGGATGCTGTACTGGCTAAAACGGCTCTTATATCAAGGGTTGTTGGCAAAAACAACAGGGATAGGATGGCCTTAGATCGCTCACCTGGTAATCATGGGCAATAAGTCTGCTGTGTCTAGTCTGGCATGGGCATTTTTTCATTTGTCCCACTTTCTTCTATGAAAAGACAAGACAAAAATGTGTTTAAAGTGTGGGGGTGGCAGAATGTGGTGAGGGGGGGGGGGAAGAAACAACACAGCAATATATACAGTAAAAAACAATGCAGTGGGGGGAGGCGGCAACATAGCTATATGTGTAAGAATTGACCAAAACAACACAGAAATATGATGATATGAAATATATAGGGTGCGGAGGGGGATGGCGGGAGGTTAGGTGCGTGGAGGGGACATAGCCATATGTGTAAAAATTGACCAGAATAACACAGAAGTATGTATGCACCACGGCATAAGCCTCTGCTGATCTCTGATCAGTAGAGCGAAAAATAGGGTTGGCATTTTCCTTTTTTGTGCTTTTGTTTTTGGTGCAATATATTGTGAGATTATACATGTATTTATCTCATAAACCCACGCAAGTTGACGAAACAACTGAAAGTTTCTCTGTGATGTCCGTTTACCTCGATATATTATGATAAATCATTGTTCAGAACAATATTTTTTTTATAAAATGTTTTAGGGCCGGCCCCTTAAATATAGGGTAGGGGCCCCCGGAAACACAGGTATTTTTTTGCCTAAACACAGCTTACATGCAAACCTTGATGTGGGACGCCGACACCAACGCCGGGGTGATTACATAAGCTCTCTTATTTTTTGAATAGTCGAGCTAAAAAGTATGTAATGTTAACCCGTCCGTGCATTCATTTTAAAGGCAGAATATGCTTATTAAAACATTAACTGAAACAGTTGACGAATCACTTGGAAGCGTTATAACTTAGCGAATTACATGTACGCTAACAAATCAACTGAATAAAATTAAACTTTACACGCTATGCCGAATAAGTATTTGTGTACTAATTATGTTATATCTCATACACACTGCGCCTTATGGTTGATTTATCGCACAGGTATTGTTTATGTTAACACAAGACTGAAGAGTTAAAATGTCAGCGTGCCTTTTTAACGAAGCCTACTTTTCTAATCAGTTGTTTCTATTAAAGCCTGGGTACTTCAATTAATACAAATTTGATTGTAATATTAAACAATAACATTGACACAAAATCCGTTAAGGTGTAAAACAATATAAAGCATATTCTGACTTTAATGCTGTCGCAAACCGGTCCATTCAAAATGGTATGGTAGTTTTGAAGTCCGAGAAATATAATAATGCATTTTTTTTATTATCTAAAGAAATAAAGACATTATTTTTTTAAATACAACATGAGAAAAGAAAGAATATGAAGCATTAAAACTATTTATTACATTTCTGTCTGTGAAAGATTGGGATTTCTCAATGAAAGAATATTCATAATCGTTTAATATTTATAACTAACCGTTACGCTGACTTATGACGTCATTAATGTATTGCTTACGTCGACTTCATCCGCCGATAATGGTAGGCGTGCTTAGTTTGTTCACTCACTCGCATCCGCTCGTTCGTAAAAATAACTATACACCTACCATCTTGTGAAGGATTTACCTATAATCGACGTACGCAGCTAAATAATCTCTGTATTTTATTTTTTACATACCGGTACATCTGTTTCAGCTTCACATGGCACTGTATTTGAGTGAACTTCTGTCAGGGTTTTTAATGCTGATAGTGGAAGACGGTCCTTTGGAGGTTTGCGTTCACCGAGTTTTGTCCAGTTGAAAATGGTTGGCTCGATACCTGGTTTTAAGGTCCATCGTTTAATGTTTATTAAGGCAACGTTAATGTCAGACTCCTTGAAATGTTCATGACAAATAACAGTTCTTGGAGTAACGTTAAAACCATCACGACCATCTTTTCTTTTAATCAAAGAACACCAACGATATTTTTGTTTCTTATCATCTGGGACACTTTTTGGTATATTGAAAAAATAAATTCCAGACAGATTGTTTTCTTTGTCATATCTGCAATTGTCACACCCATATACACAACACATTTGTCCACGACTTTTCAACTGAGCCATCTTCAATAATTTTACCTGAAAAAAAATAGAGAATATATGCAAGTAACTGCGATACTGAACTTCTGAGTAATAATGATTAATGTTCTGCAAACATACATGTATATAAATTCTATAATATACATAGTTAGTCTTCAATAACTACAATATTGTCTCAATAAAATTAATTTCTAAAGCATAACATAAATGATATTATGTCATATAGCGTTAATATAATCCTTTCCATATCAGACTGACGCAACTTTTCATTTTCAGATTCAGTACCTACGCAGGTGGGTGGGGTAAATTTGTATTCGTAAATATTACAATTATAGACAATAATTTGCAAGGATGAATGTGGTGTTGATTACATAGAACGTTTCCATACCCATTTAGATCGCTATCGATCATTTCATAGCTCTAAGAAACGGATTTAAAGATTATTTTTCAAAACATATTTCCATTTCCATGTTTATATTATAGTTCAACAGGAAGTTGAGGCATATGTAAATGCACCGAAAACAGACAAAATAAAAAAAATCGTCGCATAATACCGGCACGTTAAGGAAATAAATGTTTACCATTTACAATGGTGCATGAAGTTGAAAATTTAACTAATATCGTCTGAATCCAGGTACAAACATTGGTCCTTCCACAGGCTCCGTAATCAACCGTGCTTATCGGGTATAGTTGACATCACGTCTGGCCTCGTTTTGAAAATCTACGAGTCACGTGACTTTAGCAGTTCGCCAGAATCGGCCAATTGGAAAAGGGTCTATTGATAACGTTGTATATTAGGTTCATATGATAACAGTGAGATGATTGACTAGTATAAATGTTCGACGCGTATACACGGCGTTGTAGAATATACATCCATTGCTACTCATCATAATTAGAGAGAGGTTTGCATATATTTATTAGATAATGATTTGTTGGTGTAAGGCTAATTATATAAGATTGGTGTACTTATGAACCGACATCTAAAAGGTATGTATTATTACAGCCTAACCCGTCCGATGGAGATAACACTTCCGGAGTGGAGATAACCCGTCCGGTGTGGATATAAGCCTTCCGCAGTGGAGCTAAGCCTTCCATGCATAACGTTACGAGCGGTGGAGACGGTCCCAGTACCTGTGCAACATGGCCAGGTTATAGTATTATCAACAAACCCCGGGACACGAGGTGGGCCCGTTATCAGTCCTCACTGGAGGAATTTCAGTCACAACCTCGGTGGAGGTTAATTACCATAGCTATCGCGTCATCAACCCTTGTTGACAATCACCCATTGGATTCGTGCATCATCATCTTCGTGGGCTCTCGCGCATCACATTCATCGCGCTAGACAATAAGTCTTGTGCACATCAACATTGTTATAGCTTTAACAACACTTAAGTCGACATATTCAGTATTTGTGATAATACTAAGAACGTCTTAAACGTTCATGAAAACAGTCTTTTCATATTTCATATGTGTATTCGCTTGTTTTTCTTTATAATTGTATATATATTTAACATATTTTAAAAGTTGAATTAAACTTGTGTTAATGAAGTCATCGTCATTGATTCTTTCCTGAGTTAGCCCCAACCACTAGGGTCATCTTGCGACATCTGGTGTCAAAAATGGGATTTTGGGAAGTTACGGAGGGAAAGAATCAATAAGTGATCTTTATTATGATATACTTAATCTCTACTTATCATTTTAGAAATGTGTACCACCCTCTGATCCATCAAGGCGACTGGGGACGATCAAGGCCACGGCTTGAAGACAAGTCAAGTCATGACAAGGGTAGGGTAAGTCCAAACTGTTGTTTTGTACCTTCTGAACTTGGCCAGATACCCAGGCAGATGTTATTGAAAAGAAATATCAAAAGATCGGACAGGGAAAGTAGCATTCAAGGAGGACAGTCACCCACAAAACACAGAAACAAACACGCAAACAGACAAACAAGAAGGCAAAAGCAATAATAAATGCAAACGACATCACAAACACAAAAAGGGTTGACAATAGGGCCACCGCCTTGGAACGGTCAGTGGCAAAGTAGCCCACTGGGGGTTTAAACCGATTCTAGGGTGTACCAAACCTCACACTTACCCTATTGTCATCCCATTAAAACAGACAGTGTAAATAAAGAAATCCCCGCCATGATCTAATCTCTAACCAACAAGGCAGCATCAATAGGCAGTATAAGTAAAACACAAATATGCTCGTGTAAATATAATACAAAAAAACAATAGCCTAGAAAGCCACAATGAAGGTACTCAATCACTTTGCAGAAGTCAGAGCAGTAAGAAAATAAACCATTAAGGGCACGACAAGAAAGAGCATGGACAAACATCAAACGCCACCGTCCCAATGGGCTTTAGGTAGGCGTCATCAAAGGGTCCACAGCCTGTCCGGTCATCGTACAATTAAAGAGGAAAGCATAGTGGCGAACTGTAAAAGGGTCCACCACCAAGCATGCAGTACGTTGCAAAATGATAGGGTCATAACCTCTTTTGATAAACTGTTTAACAAGTTTAACAAAGATAGTATGAAAGTGATCATGACCTAGAATCTTACGAAGTTTATAAATCACATCACCATAGAAGTCAGGTTGTGATAGTCCTTGTCGCAGAAGAGTCCTTAAATTACTTTTGTATTTGGAAAGAAGATCAGGGTTACGATAATAAAATTGTGCAAAGGTTTTACGAAGTTTATGGTAACGGTAACCCTGATTGAGTAACTTTTTAGTTATACAAAGATTACGAATATTAAAGTCCTCAACTCGAGTACAAGCTCTAGAAAAACGAATAAGTTGAGACACATATACCCCATAAGAAGTTGCTCGGGGAACATCCCCATCCAAGTGGGGATAATTAACAATGTCAAAATTAAAATCATCTCTCTTGTCATAGATTTTGCTAATTATTTTACCATTTTCAATCGAGAGATCTAAATCAAGAAAAGAAGCGTTATTAACAGATATATTAGCTTTGTTAAGCTGAAGTTCTTTAGGATAACTATAATTAACCATAGTTGGAAAGAAAGGGTTGTAAATGTTCAATATGTCATCCAGATACCGAGAGGTGTCATTAAAGGCTTCAATAACATCTGCCTGGGTATCTGGTGAAAGACTCAACATGAAATCCCTTTTATAGCAAAATAAAAACAAATCTGCGACAAGTGGTGCACAGTTCGTACCCATAGGGATACCAACAATTTGTCTATAAACGGTGGTTCCATACCTGACGAAAATATTATCTAATAGGAAGATGAGTGCTTCACAAACTTCATAGCAAGTCCACATAGTATAATTGTCAAAACTGCCGTTAGCAAAAAACGCTTTTATATTATTACATGCCAAAAATGTAGTATTATCTCTAGCAAATGTTTTTTGAATAAGATAAATTAGCTTGTCTTTAATAAGGTGATGTGGTAAGGTTGTATATAGTGTAGAGAAATCATAAGTGCTTATTGATGAAACTTGACCTTTCTTGAAAATTTTATCAAGAACGTCTCCTGAATTTTTTATAGACCAAAATAAATTAATCCCAGAGTTTTCATAAGTTTTATCACAATATAGCTTAACGTGATCTTTAACGGCAGTAAGACAAGAAGTTAAAAGTTTGGAGATGTTTGTTGTGGTGCAGGCACTAGAATTCGAAATAAAGCGAGCCTTATATGGATTTTTATGTAATTTAGGAATCCAGTATATAGTAGGCAGTTTATTTTGCTTATCGCTTACACCAGCCTTGAAAGTAGTGCACCGAGTGATATGTGCGGAAACAACATCATCCTCGGTAGAATTAACTGGAGTATACGAATTGGTGCTGCCGAGTTCCAGAGATAAAACATTGACGTAATGTAGGCGTCAAACAATAATTACATTATTAGCTGCTTTATCTGCAGGAACTAAAACAAATTTATTATGAAATTCCTGAATTCCCGATTTTAAATTACGAAAGGAAAACCTAGGTCTCGGAGGAAGTAAAGAGGGGTTAGCATTATAAAAGTTAATACGTGTATCTATAATTTTCAGAATTGACTTTTTCCAAGTAGAAAGTGAGTTTGGGTCCGCATGTTCTCTACGACACCATTTGATACTAAAATCTTCAATGGAGTGGGCGATCTGGGCACGACAGGCATTACAATCAATAGTTGAAGGTAATCTATATTTAGGACCTTTCGAAAACAAATGCCGAATACGTTTATCAATAATATCAAAATTACCAGTGATAACATGACCTGCTGGAGCATAGCAAAATTTTGATGTGTTGCATTCACATTCCTTAGGAGAATTATGTACTATATCAAGGTCAGAAACTATTTTGTTGTAGTTGAAAATAATATTTCTAATAGGCTTTTTATACTGATAACAAATTACAGGACTTTCAGAATTTTTGAAATATTTTGGGAAAGAATCAACTACATGAGTATGTCAATGAAATCAATACCTTTGTTAATATATAGTAGTTTTAGTAAATGCCTGACGTGATCAGACTCCTTGTCAATATGGGGTCGGAGAACATGTTGTGTATAGCTTTGAACTATGGAAGCAGTGTTATACAAGGGATCTGTACGAATGAAAATTTTGTCGGCTTCCTCGTCGATCAACTTTAGTGATGAAATGGACAAAGAGGTAAGCCGCGAAATCATAGAGTGCTTTCCAGACTGTTTAAAAATGGTATGTAAATCAGCGACAGAAATAATTACACGCGATTTACGTTTGATGTTACCATTACGCCTAAGACCATGAGACCTAGCTTTACGCTTTCGGATAGAAAATATAGAAAAAATGTCAATATTAGAATCTTTAGAAATATTTTCTTCTTGATAAATATTGTCATTAAGGCCGAGTGGATAAGGTGTCTGTAAGTTTTTCATCCACTTAAGTTCTGCAATATGTCTAGCTTTTATTTTAAAGCTTTTAGTAGCATCACTATCAAACAATATATATTCAACCGGTTGAACAGTTACGTTATTATTAAAATTATGACCTGACTGACGAAAGTGTTGGTACAAGTAATTTTTTAACTTTTTAGGATTACTTGCATTATATTTGTGTTCACGAAATCGAACTTTTAAGGATCGACCTGTTTGTCCAACATATTGTATACCGCAACTTGGTGCATTTCAAGTAAGAACATAAATTACGTGAGAAGTACGTCAATCAACATTAGAAGCTAGACATACATTAAACAATCTAACATTAACAGCTGATATAATGGTGGACTTGCAAGATAAATAATTGCAACAACTGCACCTCTTACTTTTGCACTTATTAATAGAGGGAAACACCCTGCGCTTTGAATGAACTAAATGATTTCTGAAAGGAGACTTTATATGGTATTTCCTCAAAACAGGTGATCGTAGAGGAGTTACGGAAACTTTTGAGCCATTATTAAAAATCCTAGTAATATTATTAGAAGGAACATGAAACGAGGTTGCCGAATGAAGATTTAAAGGTGTAAGGCGTACATATGGTTTAATTCTAAGAAATGAAGAGGAATTTTGTGGAATTTGTATTGATGACGCAGAGTGTAACCGAAGAGGTGAAAGATTTATTTTTAAAGTTTGAAGCCTTTAATGACACCTCTCGTATCTGAAACATATTGAACATTGACAACCCTTTCTTTCCAACTATGGTTAATTATATTTATCCTAAAGAACTTCAGCTTAACAAAGCTAATATATCTGATAATAACGCTTCTTTTCTTGATTTAGATCTCTCGATTGAAAATGGTAAAATAATTAGCAAAATCTATGACAAGAGAGATGATTTTAATTTTAACATTGTTAATTATCCCCACTTGGATGGGGATGTTCTCCGAGCAACTTCTTATGGGGTATATGTGTCTCAACTTATTCGTTTTTCTAGAGCTTGTACTCGAGTTGAGGTTTTAATATTCGTAATCTTTGTATAACTAAAAAGTTACTCAATCAGGGTTACCCTTTGTCACAGGATGACCTTAGTGGTTGGGCTAACTCAGGAAGGAATCAATGACGGTGAATGCATTTACATAAGTTTAATGCAACTTTTAAAATATGTTTAATATATATACAATTATCTAAAAAAACAAGCAAATACACAAATGAACTATGAAAAGAATGTTCTCATGAACGTTTAAGACGTTCTTAGTATTGTTATAAATACTGAATGTCTAAGCCACTAAAGTGTTGTTAAAGCTATAACAACGTTGATCTTCCGCGATAACTGTGATGCGCGAGAGCTCGTGAAGATGATGATGCGCGAATTCAATGGATGATTGTCATCAAATGCCTTCTGTAAGGGTTGATGACGCGATGCAATGATAGTTAATCTCCACTGAGATTGTGAGTGATATTCCTCCAGTGAGGATTGGTAACGGGCCCACCTTGTGTCCCGAGGGTTGTCGTTAGTAAAACCTGGCTGCGCAGGTACGGGGACCGTCTCCACCGCTTGTAAACGTTAATCGTGGAAGCTTAGCTCCACTCCTGGATATCCAAACCTAGATGGCTTACTCCAACCCTGGATGGCTTATATCCTGGATGGCTTAGGCTGTAATTATACATACGTTTTAGATGTCGGTTGACAAACATAACAATCTTGCATAATTATCATTACCCAAACAAATCATTATTCAATCAATATATGTAAGCTGTACTAATGATGAGTAGCAATGTATACATATTCTACAACGCCATGTATACGTTATGTACGTCGCTGTTAATCAATGCCCCTAATACATGTAATATAAACATGATCAAATAACTCATATATTACACTCACTGAGTTATGCATGCACGCATTTATTCTTGTCACTCATCTCATTGTTAACTAATGTTAACAATCGTGTATTACAATCACTGAGTTATACGCCAACGTTAACTAATGCACCTATTATCCACTGTTATCAAATTAATATTGTTTTACAATTAATGATCAATTACAATAATTACATCTAATAAAGTAACTTCAA
This sequence comes from Cyrtodaria siliqua, assembly GCA_037043455.1. Lineage (NCBI taxonomy): Eukaryota > Metazoa > Mollusca > Bivalvia > Adapedonta > Hiatellidae > Cyrtodaria > Cyrtodaria siliqua. The sequence continues at coordinate 854,475 of JAWPHD010000024.1, read as the reverse complement.
AATCATATGCTAGTCTAAAGTGATGTTTGAGAAACATCAATGCTAACCGGATGTCGTAACCGCCAAACAAGATGGCGCCGCCCACTGAATACAAATGTACGATAAAAGTTTAATAAAACTACTAACCACATGTTGCCTATGAATTTTGCCGTCCAATCTCTGTTCCAACAAAGCACTATTGATCATCCCGGCGAGAGCTAGAAGACAATGGGTTTTATAGCAAACATTACGCCCAAATCATTATTTCCCCCGTTCAGTCCGTGACAAACGTGTCTACAGTATTGAATCTACACGAGAGGCCCCTTATACAATTTTGCCGTTTAAGGAAAATATACCTATACGTTTACATGCATTAGCACAAAACTAAACTTATGACACGGCCTCTCTGGTGGCCACTTAAAATGTGCACGCTTTTACGTGTTACATGAATAGATCATGAATATTGTGAAAATGTTTCAACTCGAACAATAGATTTGGGTGTAACCGATAACTTACAAGAGCTATATACGACCAGTACGCTCTACCCGTGACATTTTGTGACACCCTTACCATAAACTTCGTAAAACCTTTGCAAAATTTTATTATCGTAACCCTGATCTTCTTTCCAAATATAAAAGTAATTTAAGGACTCTTCTGCGACAAGGACTATCACAACCTGACTTCTATGGTGATGTGATTTATAAACTTCGTAAGATTCTAGGTCATGATCACTTTCATACTATCTTTGTTAAACTTGTTAAAAAGTTTATCAAAAGAGGTTATGACGCTATCATTTTGCAACGTACTGCATGCTTGGTGGTGGACCCTTTTACAGTTCGCCACTATGCTTTCCTCTTTAATTGTACGATGACCGGACAGGCTGTGGACCCTATGATGACGCCTACCTAAAGCCCATTGGGACGGTGGCGTTTGATGCTTGTCCATGATCTTTCTTGTCGTGCCCTTAATGGTTTATTCTCTTACTGCTCTGGCTTCTGCAAAGTCATTGAGTACCTTCATTGTGGCTTTCTAGGCTATTGTTTTTTTGTATTATATTTACACGAGCATATATGTGTTTTACTTATATTGCCTATTGATGCTGCCTTGTTGGTTAGAGATTAGATCATGGCGGGGATTTCTTTATTTACACTGTCCTGTTTTAATGGGATGACAGTAGGGTAAGTGTGAGGTTTGGTGCACCCTAGAACCGGTTTAAACTCCCAGTGGCCTACTTTGCCACTGACCGTTCCAAGGCGGTAGCCCTATTGTCAACCCTTTTTGTGTTTGTGATGTCCTTTGCATTTATTATTGCTTTTGCCTTCTTGTTTGTCTGTTTGCGTGTTTGTTTCTGTGTTTTGTGGTTGACTGTCCTTCTTGAATGCTGCTTTCCCTGTCCGATCTTTTTATATTTCTTGGCATGAGGTCTCAGTGGTCTACACGATTGGGTCTGAGGCACTTTTTGCTCAATTAATAATTTACGTCGATAGGGCGGCGACTTTTTATTTGTATGTAACATCGAAATGTGTTTAATGACTTTTTCACTTTCATCCTACATATACTCTACCCTTTGCTTTCCATTTAAGTTCGAAAACATATACAAAGATAGTAATGGATACAACTATATGTTCGTTTAATGTGAGAGGGCTGGGAAGTAAAAGCAATCGAGATCAAATGTTTAGTTGGCTTAAATCACAATCATATGCGATCTGTTTTTTATAAGAGACACATTTAACTAAGAAAGATGAAACTATCTGGAAGAAGGAATGGGGAGGGGAAGCATATTTTAGTGGTAATAATACAAATAAAGAAGGCATCTGTATATTAATAAATCCAACATTTCGATGCAACCTTATAAAATATACGGACATAGTTAGTGGTAGAATTCAAGCTTTGGAAATAAGTGTTGACGATAAAGAATTAACATTAATAAACGTAGACGAAGCATCCTTCTTTGAAAAATTAGAAACCTTTCTTTTACAAAACGACGAAAATTCCTTTATACTCGGCAGCGATTTCAACACCGTTTTAGACATAACACTGGATAAAAAAATGGCAGACAAGACACGCATAAAAAATGTAGGGAAAAAATTAACTCAATTATAAATACAAACAATCTTGTAGATATTTGGAGACTTTTTAACCCAAAAAAACTTCAATATACATGGCATTCAAATACTAAACCACCAATATTTAGTAGGTTAGACTTCTTTTTAATATCTGATAATCTGGTAATTTATTCAAATAAAAGTGTTATAAAACCCGGTTATAAATCGGATCACTCCATTACTATCATAAGCTTTGACTTTGTAAAAATAATTAAAGGACCTGGATACTTTAAAATAATTAACAGTCTTTTATTAAATACTGAATACCAAAATGTCATAAGAAATAATATTCAACAAATTGCAGAAATAAACAAAGATTCAAACCCGAACACTTTATGGGAAATACTTAAAGGCACAATTAGAAACCAAACAATAAAATATGCTACAACAAAAAAAAGATTAGATCGCGAAATAGAGAGTAAATTGATATTAGATATACAGAACATAGAACAAAAACTTCAAATATTACTAAATGATAATGACATAGAAAATAAAAAAATCGAATTAGAGAATAAAAAACAAGAAATGAATGAACTGATAGATACAAACGTAAAAGGAATAATAATACGTTCAAAAGCACAAATTATAGAACAAAGTGGAAAAAATACAAACTACTTTTCAAATTTAGAAAAAAAGAAGGCAGAGAGAAAATCAGTATCAAAATTAATCGTAAATAATAAACTAATTATGAATCAAAAGGAAATACGAGACGCACAAACCGATTTCTATTGTAATCTTTACAAAAAAAGAGAAACAACATCCTCTAAGTACGACTTTTATAATAAATCAATGAACACTCTGAATGAAACAGATAAGATTAAATGTAATGGGCTACTAACTGAATATGAAAGTGCTATAGCTCTTAAAAAAATGAGTAATAATAAAAGTCCAGGATCGGATGGCATCACAACCGAGTTTTATAAAATATTTTGGAACGACATCAAATTATATCTCTTAAATTCACTTAATTACTCTCTGCAAATTAATAACATGACAGAATTACAAAAACAAAGCATTATAACTCTTCTACCTAAGCCAGGGAAAGATACGGCTTATATATAAAATTGGCGTCCAATCAATCTCTTAAATGTCGATTATAAGATAGCTACAAAATCCATAGCAAACATAATAAAATTGGTTTTACCAACATTAATAGTCAGTTCACAAACTGGTTTTATAAAAGGTAGATACATAGGCGAGAATATAAGGTTATTATTTGAAGTATTAGACCATGTTGAAGACTACAATCAACCGCATTGTTATTTTTTACAGATTTCGAAAAAGCGTTCGACAGTTTGAATCAAGAGTTTATTCTTAAATGCTTGAAACATTTTAATTTTGGTGACTCTCTGATAAATTGGGTAAAACTCTTTTATACAGATGCTAAAAGTTGTATTATTAATAACGGATTTATTTCTGACTTTTTCCCAGTAGAACGAGGTGTTCGCCAAGGATGCCCTTTGTCCCCATATTTATTCATTATTTGCATTGAGCTTCTATCTTATGAAATAACAGATAACAAAAATATTAAAGGAATAGTTATAAATGACCAAGAAATTAAACAAACTTTATTCGCAGATGATGCATCGTTTCTCACAGATGGAACAAGTAAATCTTTTGAAACCTTAATGGATGTCATAAATAATTTTACAAATATATCAGGACTCAAATTAAATGACTCCAAATGTACAGCATTAAAGGCAGGCTCACTGAAAAATTCTGATTTTTAATATTGTCCAAAAAATAAATTTCATTGGTGTTCTGATCAGGCAAAAGCACTAGGAATGTACTTCCATACCAACAGAAACAATATAATAGCCTTAAATTTAGATCCGAAGGTAGAAGAATTCAAAAATTGTTTGAAAAGCTGGCAGCACAGAAAACTTACGCTACTAGGAAAAATTACTGTCATAAAATGTTTTGCATTCCCAAAAATGATATATCCTCTAACGGTTCTGCCTAACCCTCCAAAAGAAAAGATCAAACAAATTAATGACCTAATGTTCTCATTGTTATGGGATAATAAACCAGATAAAATAAAAAGGAAAACAATTATTCAGGATTATGAAAATGGAGGAATAAACATGATTGACATAAATAAATTTCATAATGCATTAAAAGCAAATTGGATAAAACGAATACTAGATACTAAAAACAACGGCAAATGGAAAATATTTTACACAAGAGAATTAAAGAAAGTCGGAGGACAGCTCTTATTTGATTGCAATTTAAACAAAGCATGTATTCTTAAATTATTTCCAAAAGATAACTTTTATAGAGATATTATATTAGCATGGAATGAAATAAAAGAAAATAAATGTAACGAAAATGTTAGCCAAGAAATAATATGGAATAATTCGAATATCAAAGCAGGTGGGCATACTATCTTTTATAACGATTGGTTAGAAAGAGGAATTAAACTATTAGAACAAATTTTTGACTATAGAAAAAAAGAGTTTTATACATTTCAGGAAATAAGCGAATTATATCAAATTCCAAACAAAGAATTTTTAAAATACACCTCGATAATAGCAAGTATACCTAAAGAATGGAAAGAAAAGATAAAACATGAAGATATTAATGCAGTAAGAAACAAAAGTTTCCTAAATAAATTTCTTAATACTAAACAATCAAATAAATTCTTATACAATGTCCAGATACAAAATGATACAGAAACTGACACGGAAATAAAACCACAAAAAAAAATGGGAAAACATGTTTACAGATATAGAATGGAAAGACGTCTATATCCCACCAATAAAATCGACAATAAATATAAAATTAAGGAACTTCCATATAAATATTTATTGAGAATAATACCCACAAATAAATTGCTATTCAGATACAAAATCGTTCACTCAAGTCTCTGTGAATGGTGCAATATGAACATAGAAAGCTTAAATCATCTTTTCTGGGAATGTATGCATATTCAACAGTTTTGGAATGAGCTGCACATATTGTTAAATACGTTAAACGTAAACATCGATTTCAATCTAAGAACCGCCTGTTTCAGAATTCAAAGACAAGAATAGGCTATAGATATGAAGAATTTCATTACTTTAAGTGCGAAATATTTTATATTCATTAACAAATGTTTAAAATCCGTGCCCGAATCAAACAAATTCAAGAAATATTTACTAAGAAAAATAGAAATAGAAAAGCAAATAGCGATGAACCATGACAAATTAGACAGCCTTGATATTAAATGGCCAAACTTCCAATAAATAAACTGGTATTAATTAAAGTAAGATATAATGCATTACCGAAGACAACAAAAGGGGAAGCAAAGCAACTTTCTTTTCTGTCCGAATTCTCTTCTCTTCTTTTTAGTCTCCATATTATTCTTTCAAACCTTACATAATTCTATTACCAACTGCATACTAAAATATACTCTTCTATAATTTCAAAACTCGGAGGTAACTCTCTTTTCAATAACCTTCGTCTGTAAATAAGAAAATTATTTCATCATAAATATAAACTGTAGTTTAAATAGTATTTATTATATAACATATGCTAATGCGCATGTATAATGTATCAAATGGATGATGAAATAAAACACTGTATAACAAAAAAAACTTTTTGCTCAATTATTTGGGTGTTTGTTTTTACCTCCCTTGGTATACCAATAGTATCCAGGGAGGTTGGCGAACAAGACGTTCTACTCATTTTGTGACACTCGAGTATAATTATATTGATGGAAAAAAGTAAATATACAGGTACATATACGCATTTCTATGATTGTTTAAGGTTTAAGTCCAAAATCAAATATAGATATTTTATGTAGTGTATATGTTTTGTGGAAGCTAGATACTATCTATACATAACCGTTAGTAGTCAGCGCTAGTACAAATGTGTATGTAACTTGTCCTATGATGATCCCTGGTATTTACTGAGGACACAGTGACTTACCATAAGTAGTTAGTAGAGTAGAATCATTAGTGACTTGTGTATTGTAATTATTGTAGTTAGTATTCCACAATGTCTATAGACATGACTTCCATAAAAGAACTTACGCAGATGTGTAAGGAGTTAGGGTATGATAACGAGGAGCTTAGAACCTTTGATAAAGACAAACAGGCTAGGGAAGGAGAAATTAGACTTAAGGAAAGAGAATTAGCAAAGCAGGAAACAGATGCTGAGAAAGATAGGTTAGAATTCGAAAGTAGATTTGCTAAAGAGAAGCTAGAATTAAAAAGTAGATTGACAAAAGAGAAGGTAGATGCTGATAAAGATAGGCTAATATTAGAAAGTAGATTAGCAAGGGAGAAGCAGGAGTCGGATAAAGAGCAGATATAATTAGCAAAAGAAATATAAAAAGATCGGACAGGGAATGTAGCATTCAAGGAGGACAGTAAACCACAAAACAGGCAGTTAGAACGGATGATAGGCTAGCTAAGGCTAAGATGGAGATGGCGAAATCAGCGTTAGATCATAAGTTATTTTAGAGTTGTTAGCCGCCAAGAAAGATAGTGATGACAGTAAAACTGTAGGTAAAGATAGTTATTCTGGGAAGTTAAAAGGTCCGAAGTTACCATACTTTGAAGCTGAAAAAAGATAACACGGACAGTTACTTGTTACGGTTTGAACGTTATTTGGAATTACAGGAATGGACCAAGGATAAGTGGGCAGTTCATTTAAGTGTGTTATTGAGAGGCAAGGCCTTAGATATATTTTCTAGATTACCTAGGTCAGATTATCTTGACTATGACAAGTTAAAGGATGCTCTTTTAAAGAGATTTGGGTTAAATGAAGAAGGTTTTAAAAAGCTGTTTAGAGCTTGTTTGCATGAGAAAGGCGAGTCATTTATTCAGTTCATTAGTAGGTCTAGAAATTACTTAGATATGTGGTTAGAGTTAGGGAAGGTAGCGCAGCTTTATCTTATCAATGCATCATGGATTTCTTGTTGCGGGACCAGCTATTCAATGTTTGTAGTAGAGATCTGTTTTTATTTCTGAAAGAAAGAAAATTAGCTAGTGTAGAAGAAATGGCAACACAAGCAGATCGGTTTGCCGAGGCTAGATGTGGCGCTCATAATGTAGTGGCGAAAGACAGAACTTTTAGAGATATGCAAGGGGACGATCATATTAATAAACAGAAAGTCCGGAGTGGAAACTATAGAGGTGGAAGTAGTTCGATGCGTGCTAGAGGAACATAGGTATACCTTTTATTCGTTGTCGTCACTGCAATGGGAATAATGCTTCACATGAGTGTAGGAAAGCGGTAAAAGTATCCGCCGTCGTAGACAATTTTAGTGACAATAGTAAAGTAGACACCAAGGTTTTAACAACCCATGGAATTTCGGTAGAGGTGGTCAACACCGAGATAGAGGTAGGGGCAGAGGTAGTGAAAGTCCGGTTATTAAAACCGAGAGTAGTACGTGTTGTGTTAAATCGGATGGCGTAATGGCGAAGATCGGAACATGTCTTTTTCCGTATGCAAATCTTCCAACGGCAGATGGTAGTGTGAATGGCACGGACGTAATTGTAATGAGGGATACAGGTTTTACAGGTGTGGCAGTTGTTGATGACCAGTTGGTAGGTAAACAGTCACCGTGTATGTTGTTAAATAAGTCGGTAGTACGTGCCAATAGCGAGAATATATGTAGATACACCTTTCTTTAAAGGGACTACAGAGGCTCTATGTATGGACGACCCGATGTATGAGTTAACGATAGGGACCATAGAAGGTTCAGTACTTCCGGTAGCGTCCGATTTTAGGAATAGCATAAGTAATGCAGTAGAGACTAGAGCGCAGGTTCAGAAGCATGCTCAGGCATATAGAAAATTAAAGGTTCCTGCATCCGTAGGTGATATTTCTAGAACGGAATTTATAGAAGCACAAACTCATGACGCGTATGAAGAAAAAAATATATAAAAAAAAAAAGTAGAGATTCGAGTCGGTGGGGGCGGGGGAGGATGGGGAGGAGGGTGGTGGGGGCTGTACAACATAGATATATGTGTAAGAATCGACCAAAACAACACAGAAATATGTAAAAAAAAAATAAACAAGTTGAGTTTCGAGTGTGGGTGGGGGGAGGCCCTGGGGTGTTGGAAGGCGGGCGCGGGGGTGGGGGCAACATACCTAGATTTGTAAGAATTGACCAAAACAACACAAAAATATGTAAAAAAAAATTAAATCAGTTTCGAGTATGGGGGAGGGTAGGGGGGTGGGGGGGGGAACATAGCTATATGTGTAAGAAACAACAGAAATATGTAACAAAAAAGTGGGGGGTGGAGAGGGGTGTGTGGGGGGAGGAGGTAGCCCATGCCCAAATATGGGTGAAGTGCAAATAAGATGCATAATGATATAAGATCCCAAACCAAAATTATAGCTATATATACACCAGCTTACATGCAAACCTAGATCTGCTTTAGTGCACATTTTATGGGCCATCACAATTTGCGTTCCATGGGAGCCCAGAATTTGCGGAAGACAACATTACTTAAGCAACCCTTTACAACATACTATAAGTAAACCAATTCCCAAATTTAGTTGAGCTAGGATGGGACATTGTGCTTTATAAAAAGAAATCGTTGTGTGTTTGGTTTGGTGGAGCTGAACATGGTGATAGTTGAGCTAGGATGGGACATTGTGCTTTATAAAAAGAAATCGTTGTGTGTTTGGTTTGGTGGAGCTGAACATGGTGATTTTGTTTACGAAAACAATAACTGTTACTAGTATTCAAATACCCCATCCCCCACCACCCCCAGGGTTTATGGGATGGCTAGTTGTCCATTGTCAGTTGTCCGTCGCCCGTCGTCGTCCGCTAACTTTTGCCTTGTGAACACTCTTGCAACTTCATTATTATTATTCGGATCTTTACCAAACTGCTAATTTTCATATATTATTACGATTTAAGAATGAGGAAGAGTCTTGTTGAATAATAAACGAACAAAACAAGTAATTTTAACAATACTATAAATATAACAAAAATATTAGTTTTAAATCGGAATGAAATATGTGTAGTTTAAACACACTACACAATGTTTTACGATTGTAGCAATAAACGGTTCTATTCTATTCTATCGACGGTGCATGGTAGGTTGCGTATGGTGAACTAATATGCGCATGGATCTCTGGGTAAGAATTTCAAACAAGATGGCGGTAACTTTCGATAATTCGGAAAAGTGTGAATATATTCGTGATAAATTAGGATAATCTGAGATATTTCATCGTGGCAGGTAAATTTTGAAACACCAATCGACTCCAAAAAAATTCTTCTTTCAACCTGTGCATATATAATATACAAACAATGCTGTTTAAAAGCGTGAAACCTTCCCAACAGATTCCGTTGGGAAAGTCCAGTCGTAAAATGTGCAATAATCAATACACGTTGATGCTCGCCAATACGAAAAATTTCAAAAGAGCATTAAACGTGTATTTTAACACACTAATTCATTACTAAACTATTGATTGCTACTTTCGGTATTTTCCGTACTACGCACCGGCTGTTTCCGTTATATTTCGGAATGGTACGGTACGGCTTTTACTCCCAACCTCATGTAGACGCTCGTTTACGTTATAAGACATATGCGCATTATTTTTTACAGGTTAAAATCCCTTCAGAAACAGCGTATTACTTAAACTTAAGTTAAACTCACTTGACGTTTACCAACGCTTACATATTTATAACTATGTTGTCAACATACGGATCTTTTCCCATTTTACAGCCTTGCAAATGGTACTACTTTTATCGCTGTAATCTGGTGCTCTTTGGTTTCTAGTAGAAATTCCGTGTACGTCAAAATTGCCACTACTTAGAACGTTGTCAGACAGTACCGTCCAAAAATTTGTTCCAAGAAAATTAAAATTGGGGTCTAGCCCAGGGCAAGTAGATTTCAAAACTCCACTTGCCCTGACTGACAAATCACTTTCCGTGATTTATTTTACATTCCCCGAAATTGTTATTACCAATGAATAGTTGCCGGTACGTAGATTTTGTCGATACTGAATACTTGTCTTTTTTACTTTGTTTAACAGTTTTATTTCTAATTAATTAATAATAAACATGTAATTAGAATTAAACAATAAGGTACTATTTTCATTTTCCCCCCTTTAATTATCCATTGCTTCATATAAACAAACAATACTGTTTTCATTTTTAGGATCGCGGTGCAATCACAACAAAAACCGTACCGGTCTTGCTAAACATGAACTAAAACTAGAAAATACAGCAATTCATCGAAAAATAAAAGTACCAAATCACCTTTCAAACTGTTAATATTCCAGTGATCATTTTCTACATGTCCAACGTAACAAATTCGCGTGACCAATCCATCTATGTTAATATGAAAGCTGTAATACGATTGGTTCAACTCGTGTAATCAACCAACTTTTTATGTTTTGACAAATAACATTACGGCTTTAAATTACACGCGATTAAACATGATTAATTGTTGATTTACGACGACGTGCAACCATTTTTGAAAGAGAGACTAGCCCGGATTCCGATTGGACTAGCTCCGGGCGTCGGGCAGTAGAGTCGCGTGTCAATAACACGAGCTTACATCTGTGCGTTTTTGAAGACAGACGAAAGTACAGTGACACTGATGGTTGTGTGTTAGGTAAATATGATTTTTCTTGAAATATATAAGCACACATAATACAGACTCGTACACTGAGGAATAACCATGCACATAATGTGCTTTACATTCATATATGCAGCATGTTATAGCGTCAATGTTACACACCAATACACATGTATTGGACACATATTGTTATGGCGTCAATGTTACACACCAATAAACATGTATTGGGCACTGATTGTTAAGGCGTCATTCTTACACACCAATACACATGTATTGGACACTGATTGTTGTGGCGTCAATGGTACACACCAATAAACATGTATTGGACATTGATTGTTATGGCGTCAATGTTACACACCAATACCCATGTATTAAACATTGATTGTTATGGTGTCAATGTTACACACCTATACACATGTAATGAACACTGATTGTTATGGCGTCAATATTACACTCCAATAAAAATGTATTGAACACTGATTGTTATGGCGTGAATGATTGTTGTGGCGTCAATGTTACACACCAATAAACATGTATTGGACAATGATTGTTGTGGCGTCAATGTTGCACACCAATAAACATGTATTGGACATAGATTGTTATGGCGTCAATACACATGTATTGGACATTGCTTGTTATGGTGTAAATGTTACACACCAATACACATGTATTGGACACTGATTGTTATGGCGTCAATGTTACACTCTAATGCACATGAATTGGACACTGATTGTTATGGTGTCAATTATTGTTGTGGCGTCAATGTCACACACCAATAAACATGTATTGGACACTGATTGTTATAGCATTAAGGTTACACACCAGTACACATGTATTGGACATTGATTGTTATGGCGTTAATGTTAAACACCAATCAACATGTATTGGACACTGATTGTTATGGCGTCATTGTTCCACACCAATAAACATGTATTGGTCACTGATTGTTATGGCGTCAATGTCACATCTAATACATATGTATTTGACACTGTTTGTTATGGCGTCAATGATTGTTATGGCGTCAATGATTGTTATGGCGTCAATGTTACACATCGATAAACATGTATTGGACACCGATTGTTATAGCACTGTCTGTTGTGGCGTCAATGATTCTTACGGCGTCAATGTTACACACCAATACACATGTATTGGACACTGGTTGTTATAGCGTCAGTGTTACACACCAATGAACATGTAATAGACACTGTTTGTTATGGTGTCATTGTTACACACCAATAAACATGTATTGGTCACTGGTTGTTATGGCGTCATTGTCACACTCCAATAAACATGTATTTGACACAGCTTGTTATGGTGTCAATGTTATACACCAATAAACATGTAATGGACGCCAGTTTAATTGAAACTTGAACGAGTTGTATTTGTTAAAGAAATTCAAGTTTTAAAACACATGTCGGGTTGAGACAACAACTGTTTGAAACATATATGTAAATACTCATTGTGAAAATCCATGTACATATAACTCATATACCAAATGCATGCATTCCACATGTTAAAAATACACTATGCTGCACCTACATATTAAATAAGGTTGACAAAGCAACCCTTAAATACACTATGCTGCACCTAAATATTAAATAAGGTTGACAAGGTAACCCTTAAATATACTATGCTGCAACTACATATTAAATAAGGTTGACAAGGCAACCCTTAAATACACTATGCTGCAACTACATATTAAATAAGGTTGACACGGCAACCCTTAAATACACTATGCTGCAACTACATATTAAATAAGGTTGACAAGGCAACCCTTAAATACACTATGCTGCACCTACATATTAAATAAGGTTGACAAGGCAACCCTTAAATACACTATGCCGCAACTACATATTAAATAATGTTGACAAGGCAACCCTTAAATACACTATGCTGCACCTACATATTAAATAAGGTTGACAAGGCAACCCTTAAATACACTATGCTGCAACACATATTAAATAATGTTGACAAGGCAACCCTTAAATACACTATGCTGCAACTACATATTAAACATATTAAATAAGGTTGACAAGGCAACCCTTAAATACACTATGCTGCAACTACATATTAAATAAGGTTGACAAGGCAACCCTTAAATACACTATGCTGCAACTACATATTAAATAAGGTTGACAAGGCAACCCTTACAATACACTATGCTGCAACTACATATTAAATAAGGTTGACAAGGCAACCCTTAAATACACTACACCTACATATTAAATAAGGTTGACAAGGCAACCCTTAAATACACTATGCTGCAACTACATATTAAATAAGGTTGACAAGGCAACCCTTAAATATAATTATGTTTGCCTTTTCCCGACCCTAATTGGTTCGTTTTTAGAAATGAAATGATTTGTATGATGACGTCGTATGCTGACTCGGTCTTCTCCGTACGACACCGAACATTGGAACTACCTCATCGATTTCCATAATTTGGTATTGTTAACGATTACGGAAATCGACGAAGCAATTCTGGTGCACACCGAGCTAAACGGAAAAGACCGAACGATAATTAGGCCTTAATTTGCATAACTATGTATTACACTAGTGTATTATGATACATATTAACATGGCTTTAGAAGACTTCCACACCGCAAGTTATTAGATAATTGTTTCTAAATAAATAATCAAACTAACACACATTTGGCATATGCAGTTCCTGTATTTACCATTGTCTATCTGTGTTTCGTCACTCGTTTGCTTGCATTTCCCGCTGATTTCACGAATATACGAGTCTAAACTCTCATTACCATGAACATATACATTTGTATTCACACATACGAAATAAATCGCTATCAAAGTATTACTAATATATAATACACGTGTCATTAATTACGTGTTCACATAAATGTATATATCATGAACGGTACACACTGAATTTATAACCAGACAGGTATTCCAAACCGAGTAAGTGTCATGCATTCCATATGGAAGGACACGAGATTGACTGGATAACGTACCGAATAATCAAACAGGTATTCCACACCGAGTACGTGTCATTCATTCCAGATGGAAGGTCACGAGACTCGATGCATAACATACTGAATAATCAAACAGGTATTCCACACCGAGTACGTGTCATTCATTCCAGATGGAAGGTCACGAGACTGGCTGCATAACATACTGAATAATCAAACAGGTATTCCACACCGAGTACGTGTCATTCATTCAAGATGGAAGGTCACGAGACTCGATGCATAACATACTGAATATTCAAACAGGTATTCCACACCGAGTACCTGTCATTCATTCCAGATGGAAGGTCACGAGACTGGCTGCATAACATACTGAACAAGAAGCAGTCCGAGGGACGGCCATAGTCTCATACCGGGTCTTGTGCAAAATTAACAATTCAGAAGCTGCACACTTGTCGAAGGTTACTGTTTTGTCAACACAATAATTGCACAAATGTCAAACTGCTGTTAAATGTCACTGTGTTTTGTCAACACAATAATTGCAAAAAGTTCAAAGATTAGCCAGTTTGTTAATTCTGAAGTTATTGAAGAAACAGTTATCTTTGAATGTACCCATATAAAAGGTTGAATGTAGCCATGTGAATGTTCATGCAAGGAATGTTGAATACCTTACCATGTTTAGCTTCAAAATATGTGTTCCCGTGACCTTGACCTTTGAGCTACGGACCTGGGTCTTGCGCGCGACACGCCGTCTCATTATGGTGAACATTTGTGCCAAGTTATTTCAAAATCCTACGATCCATGACAAAATTACAGCCCGGACAAGCCTATTTCTGACCTTTAACCTCCAAGTGTGACCTTGACCTTTGAGCTAAGGACCTGGGTCTTACGTGCGGCACGCCATCTCATTATGGTGAATATTTGTGCCAAGTTATTTCAAAATCTCACGATGCATGACAAAAAAAGTTCCAGCCCGGACAAGCATATTTCTGACCTTTAACCTCCAACTGTGACTTGACCTTTGAGCTATGGACCTGGGTCTTGCGGACGACACCCCGTCTCATTATGGTGAACATGTGTGCCAAGTTATTGCAAAATCCCACTATGCATGACAAAGTAACAGCCCGGACAAGCCTATTTCTGAACTTTAACCTCCAAGTGTGACATTGACCTTTAAGCTACAGAACTGAATCTTGCGTGCGACACGCCGTCTCATTATGGTTAACATTTGTGCCAAGTTATTTCAAAATCCCACGATGCATGACAAAGTTACAGTCCGGACAAAAAAACAGACTGACGGACGGACTGACGGACGGACATGTGGCAAACCTAAAGTCCCCTTCGGTCCGGACCGGTAGGGGACTAATAAGCAAACAGTACGCGTCATTCATTCCAAATGGAAGGTCACGAGACTGCCTGGATAACATACTGAATATCAAACAGGTATTCCACACGGAGTATGTGTCATTTGTTCCAGATGGAAGCTCACGAGGCTGGCTGCATATCATAGTGAAATTCCACACCGAGAACGTGTCATTCATTAAGGTCACGAGACTGGCCGGATAACATACTGAGTACTAAAACAGATATTCCACACCGATTACGTGCCATTTATTCCACATGGAAGCTCACAAGACTGGCTGCATAACATACGTCAAGCACATTACCTTTTAAATTATAGAAACTACCATGTCAGTATTGATCATCGCCAGGTATGATATATAAATCCTGATTTAAACTAAAGACATAGTATGTATGTGCATATCACTGTTAAGATTACCTGACTGTGTAAATCCTTTACTGCATACACTTATATGGTTTCTCGCCTGTATGTATGCGCATATGACTGTTAAGATTGTCTGACGTGGTAAATTCTTTACCGCAGACGCTACATTTATATGCCTGTATGTATGCGCCTGTGTTTTTTAAGTTCGCCTGACTGTGTAAATCCTTTACTGCACACGCTACACTTATATGGTGTCTCCCCAGTATGTATGTGCATATGACTGTTAAGATTACCTGACGTGGCAAATCATTTACTGCACACGCTACACTTATATGTTTTCTCCCCAGTATGTATGTGCATATCACTGTTAAGATTACCTGACTGTGTAAATCCTTTACTGCACACGCTACACGTATATGGTGTCTCGCCTGTATGTATGCGCATGTGTTTTTTAAGATCGCCTGACTGTGTAAATCCTTTACCGCACACGCTACACTTAAATGGTTTCTCCCCAGTATGTAGGCGCATGTGCCGGTTAAGATTGTTTGAATTGGTAAATCTTTTACTGCACACGCTATACTTATATGGTGTCGTCTCCCCAGTATGTATGCGCATATGACTGTTAAGATTACCTGACCTGTTAAATCCTTTACTGCACACACTACACTTAAATGGTGTCTCCCCAGTATGTATGTGCATATGACTGTTAAGATTACCTGACCTGTTAAATCCTTTACTGCACACGGTACACTTATATGGTGTCGCCCAAGTATGTATGCGCATATGACTGTTAAGGTTGCCTGAGAAGGTAAATCCTTTATTGCACACACTACACTTATATGGTTTCTCACCTGTATGTATGCGCATGTGACTGTTCAGATTGCTTGACTCGGTAAATCATTTACTGCACACGCTACACGTATATGGTTTCTCGCCTGTTTGTACGCGCATGTGACTGTTAAGATTGTTTGACTGGGTAAATCCTTTACTGCACACGCTACACTTATATGATTTTTCGCCTGTATGTATACGCATATGACTGTTAAGATTGCTTGACTCAGTAAATCCTTTACTGCACACGCTACACTTATATGGTTTCTCACCTGTATGTATGCGCATGTGACTGTTCAGATTGCTTGACTCGGTAAATCATTTACTGCACACGCTACACGTATATGGTTTCTCGCCTGTTTGTACGCGCATGTGACTGTTAAGATTGTTTGACTGGGTAAATCCTTTACCGCACACGCTACACTTATATGATTTCTCGCCTGTATGTATACGCATATGACTGTTAAGATTGCTTGACTCAGTAAATCCTTTACTGCACACGCTACACTTATATGGTTTCTTGCCAGTATGTATGCGCATGTGACTGTTAAGATTGCTTGACTCGGTAAATCCTTTACTACACACGCTACACGTATATGGTTTCACACCTGTATGTATGCGCATATGACTGTTAAGTCTGACGAACTGGATAAATCGTTTACTGCACACCGTGCACTGGAATGGCAACTGCTCTGTATCCATGACTTTGAATGTTGTCATTTTGCCATAATGCGGTTTCTGGAACAAAATATACTCAAATTGATATTATGTAATAGATCAGTTTAAAATGTATGACGTATTTAATATCGTCTGCGTGTAATAAGCATATCGATAGAACCGATGAGAGGGCGGGCGGGCCAAAATAAATAATTCCAACCTCATTAGATATTTATCTAACCATCCTCTCTCTGTGGCGGCTGTCAACAATCACAGGTAATGAGTTGATGAGCTATTAAGCACGAATTGCCTTTGATACGGTGAACGTATCCTTGCCAATTTATTCTGATACCTCTTAAACACAAGAAATCCGCGGATTCACATGTCTCGCCTAACGGGGCGGGACTTTAAAATAAAAGATAAATGTTGCTTAAATGAAAGTTTGTAAACATTTTAATAACTAAAAAAATGGAGTTTACAGTTTGCTGAGATGACATTTAAGTGCATTTGTTTAAAAACGAAATGCCATTCTATAAAAACAAAACAATCTAAAAAAAACACCATCAGCTGCAAAAATGTAGGTCAAGGTCATAGATGAAATCCATGAGTCCAAAAAGATGCACTACCCAAGGTACAACTGTGTCAACATAGAATGTTTTGTCTTGCAAAGATGAAGTTATAAACTAGGTTTAAAGCATCCAGTGCATAATTATAGTTCATGAGAATGTGGTGTAAATGTAACAATTAAAGTTATCTGCCCTTTGCTCGGAGGGTGAAGGTCACATCCACATTTGCTTTGTGACACGTTGTGATGTGCTACCCAAGCAACAACTATAAGCGAAGTTTAAAGGTATAATGCATAAAGTTTGTGATAAAGTGACCTAAAAGCAAATGTTGAAGGTAAACATTATTAAGTTATCTGTCCTTTGCTTAGAGGGTGAAGTTCACATCCACATTTGCTTTGTAACGTAGCAATGCACCACCCAAGATATAACTATAAGCAAAGTATGAAAGGTCTAGTACATACCGTTTGTGAAAAAGTGACATAAACGCAAAATTGAAGGTAAAACATATTAAGTTATCTGCCCTTTGCTTGGAGGGTAAAGGTCACTTCTACATTTGCTTTGTCACGTTGCGATGTACCATTCAAGATACAACTACATGTATAAGCAAAGTTTGGAATGTCTAATGCATACAGTTTGTGAGAAAATGACCTAAACGCAAAACTTGAATGGCCGCCGATATCACAACACACATTTGTTTTTTAAGACCTTTAAATACACTAAAGACACTTAGTGGAAACGAACTTCCAATTTATAGAAACAGTTATGTTAGACGTTCAACGCATTGAACAAACATTAGTTTAGTGAACTAAAATCATGGTTGTATGTAACGTATTTGAGTATGCCAAAACAAACTTGGAGACAAATGGTATCAAAGGATCTTGGAATCCACCTGTAATGCAAAATGTTTTTACGTAAAGATTTGTTTCTTATTCATATACCAGAGACACTAGTAATCTTGACCATTGTAACCTTTACAGTAATATCAAGCTTCATATTCATATGTTGAGGAATATTTGTCTGAAATATCCTCTTCTTAGATTTCAATCACTATTAAGACAAAAACATTTGTTTTCTATCTATAGTAACACTAACACTGACCTTTACCAAGTTAAATGATAATCAAAACCTCGTTATAATAGGGGACATTTATCATGAAATATATAATATGATATTACCGGATTTACTGTTTGAAAACCTAGAAAAATGATGTCTATGATGTTAATGTTAGAATAGACAGGTGCACGTGTACGTACTATCTCAAATTTGCTAGCATTAACAAGAAAAAGATATGTCAGGTAAGCCTCTACTCTACTGACATACACTCGGTACATTTAAAAACGCAACAGTTCTGAATTTCGATTATTTTTAGTTAGCTGTTGTTTTATTTTTCAGATCTAGATTGTAGTTTATGTAAGTACAAAAGTCTATTTTCCCCAAAGGTTAACAAATAGAGGATCTTACATGAATACTCATTCATTATTGAATTTATTAAAGAGTTGGCAAAATCATATAATGCGAGGCTCTTGCCGAGCATTATATCATTTTTGCTAACGAGTATAATAAATTCAATAATGAATGAGAACGAATGTTAGATTCAATTTATCACAAATCGACTTTTATTGCATTTTGCCTGCCGCTTTAACGCAAAACCGACAAACACCGTGGGAATTGGATCCTAGTCATTATCGACTTTTTTGACAGCGCATACTAGGCTCATTGGCATACTTATATAACTAGTGGTATATCGAAAATATAGAATGGTGTTATTCCACTCCCACACTGTAAGTTATGTGACAAATGGCGATAAACAGCTGCGTAAGATTGTATCTGCTTCTTTCAGTTAAAACACATTTTGCACGACTATCTTTAACATCTCTAACAATTCAAATGTACCGAGTGTACTACGAAATAACAATGTAATACTTGTAAACCACCACGTGCTAAAGATGGAAGTGTTAAAGAGATATAATAAATAATGAAAAGGACATCCTTTGGAAGCAACAAATACAAACACGAGATAAAAGTAGTAGACCCGGTTTTATTGAATCTGCTCATGAGAGGTATAAACCTCATATTGACATTCACATAAATAGCGTTACACATACAGACACCCGCCTATGTCTTGTCTTTATTTTTTTGTAATTCGTGCTTTCACCAGCTCACGACGAACTTGGGTATTTAAGCAATAACATGAATGCAGGACACCACGTTTATCTTATAGCCGTGAAGTAGTGCATATCGTACCTGTTCACAGGTAGCCTGTAATAACATGAAAGCAGGACATCACATTTATCTTATAGCCGTGAAGTAGTGCATATCGTACCTGTTCACAGGTAGCCCAGTAATTACATGAAAGCAGGACATCACATTTATCTTATTACCGTGAAGAGTGCATATCGTACCTGTTCACAGGTAACCCTGCTATCACATGAAAGCAGGACATCACATTTATCGTATAGCCGTGAAGTGGTGCATATCGTACCTGTTCACAGGTAGCCCTGTAATAACATGAATGCAGGAACCACATTTATCGTATAGCCGTGAAGTAGTGCATATCGTACCTGTTCACAGGTAGGCCTGTAATAACATGAATGCAGGACACCACATTTATCTTATAGCCGTGAAGTAGTGCATATCGTACCTGTTCACAGGTAGGCCTGTAATAACAGATTGCAGCACATCACATTTATCTTATAGCCGTGAAGTAGTGCATATCGTACCTGTTCACAGGTAGGCCTGTAATAACAAGAATGCAGGACATCTCATTTATCTTATAGCCATGAAGTAGTGCATAACGTACCTGTTCACAGGTAGACCTGTAATTTTCAGAAAACAAGTTTTTCTCTCCCAGGACTGGGACAAACGACGTTCTGATTAAGTCAGACGTACTATCACTGAGCTTTAGGGCTTCCTGTTTAGTACTATCCATCACAATTGGAAAATACTTTTACATTGTTCAACGCGCCTCAAATGTATTATATAGTTCATCATACATGTAAGTTAACCTTGCGTGATTTAAAAATATACCTTATCAAATTCGAACTCCGGTTCATTCGCAAAACAACTTTATCTAATTTTGTTGTGTAATGCCTACTTAGTGTTACCGTATGTATGCCATCTTCGGGATGGTTAACATTGTGTACTATTGATTTTATGAATATTGAGTTCTGCTCAACCCGGGGCTAGAGGGCGTGAGCGGTAGCTAGCATATTTAACTACCGCTTATGAACAGTCTCAATCAAACCGAGACTGCAATATTTCGTATGTGTCGTGCTCGGCCGTTTCCAAAGGTCCATTATCATACTCTTTTGTATAGCACAGTGGCGTTGCTTGTGCAGTGTGGCGGCAGTAAAACGTCTCCCCGCGCTTGCAATCAGTACTGTTATTCATTCGATCTTTGGAGATCGCTGAGCCCGATACTAATATTTAGTTATCGGTGGTACATTTTCAATTTATTTTGTTTTCTTACTTAATTTTTGATTCGGTGGTTCCACTACTCCGACCGATAAAAGGCTCTGGGTATTGTTTAACCACTTATAGGATATGTTGTCTGCTTTTTAATTTAGTCTTTTGGCTGTTACTTGTGATACGCAGGCTTCATAACCGCTGCTCCCAACTAAATTCCATTATGTTTATTTCGCTCTTCGGTGCATTTAATTTTATTAGATACTGGGACCATACTCCATGTCCACCGCCGTATGCATGCCATCTTCGG
The DNA here is from genome assembly GCA_037043455.1 of Cyrtodaria siliqua. Classification (NCBI taxonomy): domain Eukaryota; kingdom Metazoa; phylum Mollusca; class Bivalvia; order Adapedonta; family Hiatellidae; genus Cyrtodaria; species Cyrtodaria siliqua. Next base: position 833,444 of record JAWPHD010000024.1, on the reverse strand, counting down.
GATGGTTAAAATTGTGTACTATTGATTTTATGAATATTGAGTTCTGCTCAACCCTGGGCTAGAGGGCGTGAGCGGTAGCTAGCATATTTCACTACCGTCTCAATCAAACCGAGACTGCAATATTTCGTATGTGTCGTGCTCGGCCGTTTCCAAAGGTCCATTATCATACTCTTTTTTTTTTAGCAATGTTACAACGCATCGACAAATATCGGTAGTGTAGTGGTTATCTTCAAGTTTGACGAGCAAATAAGAGCTTAATGTTCCTAGTTCAAATCCCGCTCAGGGCAACTGTTTGTAGAGAATGTATTCGAAAGCCGTATATTTATCTATAAGAAGGCTGGATGAAATTGGGTATGTTGCGCGTCTATTACTGGCTTACTATAACTACCGACTTCTTGCAATGAATGGATGCTCGTCGAACTAAAAATACTTCACCCGTGGCTCATCCATATGCATAGCTTAAGATTCAGAACTATACCATTTAAAAGTTGAACATATATTCGTGGTAATTTTTAGCATATTTTTTGTTTATATTTCTATTTACATATCTCAGCCAGAATGGAGAGAACTGTAACTTGTGGTTCAATCCATTTGCATATGTTGCTTGTAATAGTGTGATATTTCATACAGATATTGTAACATATGAGTGCATAAACATACACGTCTTAGAGCCGTGAGACGATTTGTTTTAATATGCGCCGTCTTCGATGCGCATATACTTCTTTATGTTTTGACTTAGCGCAGATTATCTTTTTTTGCGCCAGATATAAACAGTCAATTTAAACTTAAACACTAATTTTATAAACGTACAAGTTACCTAAAGTGAAGATCGATCATGTGTTATCCACTTCACACTTAAAGGTTAATAACAAAAAAAACACACATTTTGGTAAGTAATACGTTATTTTAAATCAACTAAGCTACACATGTATTCTACTTCAATATGTGTAAACAGGGGTGTAAACATTTGGAAAAAAACACTCGCCCTGCAGGACTAGTGGAAGCAAAAAGCTACTCGCCCTTACCAATTTACCACTCGCCCTGCAGCATATCACCTGAACATTATTTTCACCACTGTAGTAAGCTACAATAAGTACATTTGTGTACTCACAGACACTGTAGTAGCTGACAGGCAGTATGTGGATATGTTATTGTTATGCAAATAAAGAAAGCGTCATATTATCTAACAATACATTTAATATTATGGTCTGAAACCTGTCCTCATACACTGTCATACACTGTCACAGGCGTAGTGACTGAAAGTATTTAATTAGACTAGTTCTGTCCCAAGGTCATATTTATTTCAAAATCTCAAACTCAGTATGAAGCATATTGATTAGTTGTTGCTGAGTATATTCCCAGCATCAACCAATCAATATCCCTGTGTGTGAGAGATATATAAGAAAAGTTTTACAATCCTTCCCAACGCCGGGTCTGTCATATTGATTCATACTAAAATGGCATTCTCTCATTTCAGTACCCACATTCACTTGAAGTAAACACATTAAGATGTATTCCCTTCCACGCGGACACTCGTCGGGGAGTGGGCAAAAAAAACAAAACAACAACATTCTGCTGAACTTTCTCTTTAGTATTTTGTCTCCATTGGACCAATAATACGCCAGAACTAATTAATAGCGGTTGGGAACTACGCTTGTTGTTCAGCCATACCCCTTCGGATTCGCTGACACTCGGACCGAATCCGCTTGCAGTCGCTGCAGTCGCCGAACAGCGACCTGATGTCTGCTTGATTACCCGCCATGTTTACAGTGTCGATATAAAAAAAACACAGTCTGACTGGTTAGCGATATATTGCATCACACTCCAATTGATTTTAGCGTGAATTGAATCACAGTCTATATGACGCGTGGGTTACCTGGTAACAAACAAACACCTGTTAATCTGGGTCCTGCAAACGACAATACGGAACAAAATTACGCGTCGGAAATGATCCAGATTTAAAATATTGCAAATATTGCAACATCGTGTTTGAACGATAGTTTAACTTAATTTGTATAGTGCAAAAAGTCACTCGCCCTGTCGGACGACCAGACGCCAAATGTTCCTCGTCCGCAGGCAGCTTGCACCCGCCAATGCGAGCGGGCGAGTGGAATATTTCATCCCTCGTAAAGGATCACGTGCTTCAGTTTGAATGTGTGTTTACCTATAGCGATGCCATACAAGGAAACGAGTTGACAATGAACATATATTGTTAACTATGACTGTTTATTAATGTTAATATGTGATTATCTAAATTTGCTACAAATGTGACTTGAAATGGAAGTTTAATCATTTATTGATTAGGCTGGTAGACTGCTCCACAGCCGTCATTAAAATAGACGACTGTCAGTAGCCACTACACGTGACCAAACTGGAAGGCATTCATTGGTGAAACATGATCGGACGAGACCCGTCATCCAATTTGTGTTCGTCTATTAATAGATTGTGTATTGAAATTGTGTATGCGTAATTTATTTGAGATTGAATCTGTTGAAGCTTCATGACATATCAAAAACTAGGTTTGATTTATTGTGAAGTGTTGATTGATTGATTATAAAAAGAAAATGGAATGTAACTGTATTACTGTTTTACCCTGTTTGAATGATATATAATGGATATAAGGATTTTTACTTTTAGTATGAGGAGTTGCGATCTTCTCTGACCCTAAAAGCCTTTTTTTCTTTTTGTTTCTTCTTTTTTTTTTCTTTTTTTTTGTGGCATTTTACATAGCCAGATGAAATATCGGCCAGATAATAAAAAGTGCTAGTTCTCTGCTCGGATTAGCGAATGGGGATGGGGTGGGGGATGGGGGAGGGACGGGGGCTGTCGGCCGGAGTAACACCGAGGATTTGACAGAATTTTACTCTTGTTTGAAAGGAAATGGCTATTCTAGTCCAAAATACCCACCCACCCCACCTCCACCCACTCTGGATTTAGACCATGCACATACAAAGTAAAATACCACTTACGTTTTTTCCTCAAAGACATCCTAGGCTTACAGAAACAAACACTACCCTAGGAAAGCTTTTCATCAAACCACGAACTCCTAAAAAATCTAAAACAAATATTCCCATGGATTTTTATATATATATAAAAAAGATATCTCAGAAATACCTCCCTGTGTATTTTTCCTCCACCCCCACCAAACACACCTCGCAAATCCCTTGCAGCCTACCTCATGCGCTTACCTAAAAATCACCTCCAATAGAAAACATTTCTTGACAAGAGGTGGAGAGTGGCGGTGGTCCGGGGGCTTTTTTTAAACTTAGGTATGCAATGGTGCGTTTTGGCGTATATCTGACAGAGAACTTGTGTGGTATTTGAAGAAATAATTGACTCCCAATCCCTCTGGCTTCAGTTTTTATAGCATTTTTGGGCTGTTTTCCTTCCTTATTTTTTTTTTTCATTTTTCAACTTGATGTATAGACCGGGCCTATATGGCCTAATAGTAGATACACCTCCACTTCCCCAACATCACCTTTCAAAAATGTTTCATTCCTTACTGAGTGGTGTTACTTATGAGTGTTTATAATGATGATGTCGGCATGATTTAAAATAAAATTTGATTAAAGGGACATTATATAATTCAAACTAAAGGGACATTTTCCAATATTATTCGGACTTTATTCTAAAATTGGATTTAAAAAAAATGCGGGATCCTTATTTATGTGTATTCTGCAAGTCAATATGTTTCATTGTACAATTTGAATAAAAATAGCTGTTGCTGGTTTTGCATTTTCTTACTGTTTACAGTAACAAGTGTTTACCAGTAACAAGTGGGAACGAATATTGCGTGAAGAGAGCAGTTAGACCAACACTGTTGACACTGGGTGTACTGACTTACGACAGAACCCGGTATAATACTAATCCGAGCCTTCTCTGACCCTAAAAGCCTTTATTATTTTTTTTTTGTTTTTGTGTTTGTGTGTGGCGATTACGATATTTCATCTGGCTGGTGCAGATGAAATATCAAAATCGTAAAAAGGGCTGGTAAGGTCAGAGAAGGCTCGTATAATAATAGTATAATACCAACAATGGGACTACCCTGTAAGATGTTGCTCCTAGGTTAGGAATTAAACATTTTTCTATTTCTCAGAATACTCCCGTTGCTGTCCCATCGCCACCCAGGAGGGTGGGTGAAATAAGTTATTATAAGTGCATATTTACTTTTGTGTGCATCCAGTCAGTTATTACTAATATACTACAACTTTTTCACAGGTACGAACATTCTAAAAAATCTAAAAGAGCACAAAAAATGGAAAGGGTGGGGGAGATAATAGGGTTGGGGTTGGTGTAATAACACTCGGAATAACGTTTCTCCTAAATGTTTATTCCTAAAAAAAAGCCTCCGCAAACACGATAGAATGCGGGCCTTTATATATATTATGCGCTATTTAAATTAAAGTTTGTTATTATTTATTTTTATATACGTGTAGATAAAACTGAGAGACCATTGCCCAAATACCCTCTAGAAATTACAGGTCTGTTTTGACGCTTAAATGTTGATAAATTAGCCTGATATGGAAAAAACAAATAATAAAAAAGACGTTAAGTATTAGTATATATTTTTTCCCTCAATGTGTACGCATGCTCTACATACATACAGGTGCCCTATATGATTTTTCACCAAAGATACAGGTAGTTACGCTGTTTTCTTGGATGCATTTCTTGACGACTTTATCTTAGAAACTTGAGCACACACTATGCAAAGTTTTTTTTGTTTTTTTAGACCCTTGTTGAATATTCCCTTATTGAACAGGCAGGAATGGGATATTCCAGATAGTATATATCTAATTATACGCACCCCACTCCCCCCCTCCCCATCCCCACTCACACACACTGATACCGGTTTAAAAAAAATAATAAAAAAAGTCTTATATTCTATTAAATACTGTATTTAATAGAATATAATACTTTTTTTAAACCGGTATCTGTGCTCACAACACACACACCCTATCCAGATTATATTAATTATTTATATTTTAGCCCAGAATACATCACTTTAATTAAACAATAAAAACAATGGAAAAGCGTTTTTCTTCAGATTCTGCAACATGGACAATCTACAAAATACCTCATTTAATCCACTGCAAATCCCTTTCTTACCTCTGCCTCATACCTACATCTAGAATATCTACATAATAACCCTTAGGTTGCATACTAACCCTTAGGTTGTTTTTTGATTGAGTGACGCGCCTGCAATGTGTAATCGATATTGAGGGAGAACCCAATCTTCTATATCTATTTATAGAACATAGATCAGGCGCTTGGCCATGATCGCAATTGAAATGCGCTTTATGCACTATCAAATTCACCGTTTCAAAAATCGGCCGGTGACGGTCGCTTGTTTGAGTGAACGAGACATGCGCCGGGGAGCAGTCTATTAGGCTGGGAGCGTTTAGTTAAAGCTGTACAGTCCCTATTTTAACTGATAATAACTCATGATCATGATGAGTCACGTGTGAAGTAGTTTCAAATCGACGAACACCCCAAAAGTCGGTATATAAGGAGAAATCGATACGTAAAATTTCACATTTTTATTTAGCCTTCGTACAGGTAACATCGATAAATATACGGCTTCAGAATATATGTGATAAAAAGATAGTTGCCCGGAACGGGATTTGAACCACAGCCTTTGCACTTGTAAGATTTTGAAGATGTATGCTGAACCTCTAGACCACTGCTATTTATTGGTATTTTGTAGCATTTTTAACACTAAATAGGCATTACGTAATAACAAGAGCGCGCACACAAACTCATCAAGCGCTAAATAACAAGTCGATATATGGTTGATTTGAGACGAAGTATTAGTTTCATATTGATAAGATACAGTATTACACCAGGCAATGTTAATTTACACGTGCGACAATATGGACTGCATATGTATTGATCCATCTTTAGTTGAGTTCAAATATGTTAAGTTATTTTGCCTCGTAATATATGGTAGTTAGTATACTATTTTCTCAAGTAGCGTTGTAGTTCAGTGGTTAGAGCACAGGACTTGAAATCAGAAGGTCGTGTGTTCGAGCCCAGAAAGAAGCTAACTTTTTTTTTCCGGTAAATATTACTATTACCTGTGTATAGGTACGATGTGCACTGGTCGATGTGAATACAGTAAATGATTTCATGCGCTATATTTGCTCGCTTAAATACCCGATTTCGACATGAGCTGGTGAACATGAAGTTACAAATAAAGACACGCCTACAAAGAAGAAATCGATTGATATAAGGACTCTATAGCTTTAAGAGTTATGTTGTGGTTTGTTTGAGGTATTGAATTTTAAACGAGTAGGGTGTACGGTCTGAAATTGTGATGTCTATACAGTTTTTGGTCAGTCGCAATGAGACGTCTAGAGTAAACATACTATAAACGTCAGACAAATGTAAAACAAAAAGCACCCTCAAATGAAGTAACTCGAGCTTTGTCTGACCCCTTTTTGTTCTTTGGCTTTTTCGAATTTTGGTGTTAATGTACACATATACCAAGTTGCAATGATAAAATTGTACCTTTATCAATTGTAATGACCTCCCCCCGGCCCCTCCACCTCCCCACCCCCCCCCCCCCCTCCCCACCCCCAACCCCCGACACACACGGAAATATTTCGGTTCAAATACGTAAATAAATTTCTTGCATATCAAATAGGGGTATCCGCGTTTTACATGGGGCATGGGGCATGGGACATGGGGCATGGAAAGTCTTATCTGTCGTAAAAATAAAAAGTCACGCGAATTAATAATGACGTGAATAACGTGAACAGATGAATGACATCATTGTGCGAAAAACAACAAGATGTAAAACGTTACTTATTGGCGACATCAACGCACAAAATGTCAATGATATGTAAGAAAAGGAATCTGTCATGAGTATTCGGTTCAGATAGGGAATTCCAACCCTCGGTTCCGATAAAAAAAACTTCTACCTTCTACCTACTCAGCAAGTTTCGTCACAATATCTCACTCCAAACAAACGTTATTAAGCAGAAAATATGTTTCTCTTTTTAGTAACAGCGACCTTGACCTTAACTCCAGTGTCCCCAAACGCAATCCCAACCCTCTTTTCTTTATAAGCTACATACTCTGCAAGTTTCATTGCAATACCTCATTCCTAACAAAAATTATTGTGCAGAAACATTTTTTTCTATTTTTAGTAACAGTGACCTTAACCCTAAACCCAGTGACTCCAATTTCAAGCTACCTATCCAGCAAGTCTCGTCACAATACCTCACACCAAACACGATGTTATTGAGCGGAAACCATTTTTCTATTTTTAGTAGCAGCGCGACCTTGACCTTAATCCCAGTGATCCAAATGCAATCCCGACCTTTCATTCTATAAACGCTACATACCCCTGCCAAGTTTCATCGTAATATCTCATTCCTAACAAACGTTATTGAGCGGAAACCATGAGTTTGACCTAAGTTCCCAATATAGAAATAATGCATTATTAACAAATCAAGGGCCATAACTTTGGTGTTAACTTGTCCAATCTGGATGGTTTCCGAACTCGTCCGAGCCTCTGGTAAAGTTTGAAAATGATCGGATGAAAAATAAAGGCCAGCCAGATCGTGTTAACGACGCCAAATTATAGCATATTTCATAAAAATCAAGGGCAATAACTCTCATGTTACTAGTCCGATCTGACTGGTTTTTGAATTCGTCCGAGCTTTTATTGATATACAGACACTGACAAAGTTTCCTAAAGATCCGATTAATAATGAAGTAAAGATCAAATACAAAATGAAGGTGCTAGAGTGTAAACAATGCTTAATAGAGGCCCAAATAATAACATTTTTCAGCAAAACAGTGGGCCAGAACTCTGGTGTTATTAATCCGATCTGGCAGGCTTTCGACGTCATCTGAGCTTCCATTGATATAAATACACTGGCAAAGTTTTGTAAAGATCCGATTAATAATGAAGTGCCTATCGCGTAAACAAGACAAAAGTTAACCGGACGACAGACAACCTCGCCATCGCATAAGGTCTGCTGACCTTTTCGGCCAGTAGAGCTAACTAGAGAGCTGTTGCCGCTATTTCCGGTTCTTGAGCAATAATAAAAAAATCTCTGTGAAATCAAGTTACTACATTAAAATACATGTATGCTAATCAACGCGTCGTTTGAAAGCGATATACGTGAATAAAACGGTACACTGGCATGCGCTCGTGAGATTTATAGCAGTTATTGAAGAGAGAAACCACCAAGAATGTGGTGATAGAAGAGAGAATTTTTTTCAAACCGAAAAAACAACAACAAAAAATATATACATTTATTTATTTGTCTGTCTGTCTGTCTGTCTGTCTGTCTGTCTGTCCTTTATTTTATTTACTTACTTACTTACTTACTTATTTACATAGACTTGCCAAAAAAGGGCCATACTTTTTTTCTAAAATGCGGTACAGAGCTATGGTACATATGTATACCAGCGCTCTTAATGGTACTGAAGACACATTTCAGCTTTACTGAAGTTATATGTTGTTTAACGGCTCATCAACACAGTATAGGTTAATTAGAGCCGCCCACGAGAGAGGGGAAGGATACATTGGAATCCGGGAACCTGCCCTACTCTTATTATCGAATTGATTCCTATGGTTCTCTAACGTGCTCGGAGGATAGACCGATACACGGGACCGCCCGGTTTACGTCCCCATCCGACGGACGAGGCTAAGGGAACGTGTCTTTCCCAAGAACACACCGACGAAACTCAGTGGCACCACGGAGGATTGAACCCGGGGCCTTCGGTTACAAATCCGCCGCGCGCTACCGACTGCGCCACGCCAGCGCTCTGAAGTTATATTGATAATTTACAAGCACCTATTGAAATGCAAACTTTAACCAAAAATTATAAAAGGGTCATAACCTTGCTGAAATGCAATACAGAGTTATGTAGCATGTGTCTTCTAGTGCTGTTGATATTCCACGCTTTACTGAAGTTTAGTTGATGTACGACTTTCAGTTATTAAAGTACATGGATTTGCCAAATCACTTTAACAAGAAAATGCAATGTAAGAAAAGGGTCATTCTTGTGTTTAAATGCAACACAGAGTTATAGAACATGTGTCTTACCAGTGCCCTAGATGGTGCGTGCGTGCGTGTTTTGAATGAAATATGATACAGTTTGATGTATTTTCAAAACATTTTAGCCGTTAATAGGTGTTCCACTGAGTTTCAATGTGCATAGTCTTAGAACAATTCTGAACAGGGAACGCTAATGGACTTTAAAGGGACACGAAGCAATATTGAAGTATTTATCAGGAATTAAAATTATATCTGTAAATTAAAATCCAGTATCATTTTAATGTTATTAAACCCTGCTTGCATATATACTGAACAAAAAAAGAAACGTCCGACTTTTTTGTTGATGTTTGCATAGGCCAGTTTTTGAGGGCGTTTCAAAAGCTTAAGCACACTGAAGTTAGTATTAAATATCCAATTAAACAGTTTCAAATTTGCCAAGCAATATTATTTTATGGATCATGAGGTAATTTGATGTCTGTTGATAATCAAAAGCTGCCATCTACACAATCTGTGTTATGTTTGTTTGTGATATTTTCCGGACAAATTTTCGTAGATTAAATTTGTTTTTGTAGAGGTTTTAAGAAAAAGGGGGATAACTCCCTTGTGTACTGAACTTTTCAAAAACATCTTTGTTTGGACTATAGTTGGCGATCTATCTGTCACAGGATAACATATACAGGTATTGTAGTGTTTTAAACATTTAATCCGTTCATCATCTCTTTTCATCACTCATTTCATCTTTCAATCTACTTTCTCTTTACCTTACGTTAGACATTTCAGATTAGGATGACCACATTTAAGGGCTATTGGTCAGCCATCTTTGAAAAGAAAATCCAAAATGGATGGGGTATGGTTAATTGAAATTTTCATCCAAAAGCATATTATATCAAGCATATAATATCAATGATATGATAGATGACAGTAATTCGACACTATTGATGTGAACATAATATCAGAAACACTATTTATTTGGCAGAAATAGTTCCCTTTATATTCGAAATGTTTAGTACAATTTAACTCGAAGATGTTTTGTTTTTTATGTTAAATAAATTTGTCAATATAATTGTCCATTTATCTAAAAATGGCACACGAGACATCATTTCTAAATTAAATACGACATGTTATCCCATCATCCAAATTTCAAAGTCAATCATTATAAAAAACACAAGCTATTCTTTCAATGGCATGTACTTTCAAAATGATCTCAATGCTATAGTATGGTGGCATGTCAAACTATTATAAATGGCAACTACATTTTTGAATATATAAACACAACTGAGTGACTGTTGTGAATAGAGACATGGCAAAACAAGAGCACTTTATTATTATGTTCGACGAAAAACAGCACCAACTAAATAATAACATATGCATACGATCAAATGACCTGTTTATCCGAATGTTTCACCATAGCGCATGTTTCAATTTACAATTCACGTGCATGCTTTCATGTGTATCATATGTGTGTGTTGAAGGCACATGGCGTATAAAGAAAATCTTTATTTTTAACAATGGTGTACTTCGAATTTGGGATGATGTGATAACATGGCTTACTTTATTTAGAAATGATGTCTCGTCTGCTATTTTTAGATAAATGGACAATGATACTATAGACAAATTTATTTAACATAAAAAACAAGACATCTTCGAGTAAAACTGCACTAAACTTTTCGAATATAAAGGGCACTATTTCTGCCAAATAAATATTGTTTCTGATATTATGTTCACATCAATAGTGTTGAATTACTTCATCTATTATTGTCATCTATTATATCATCGACATTGTTCATGCCTATAATATGCGTTTGGATGAACAGTTCAACTAACCATACCCCTTGACACAACGCAGTTGAACATATCAGTTGGTAAAGAAAGAAGCTATTGCGATTTTGTATTCTGTTTTATCACATGGAACTGCTTGTATTCCGTATAATATACCCATTACGTATTTTTCCTTATATACTGAAAGGAAAATACGCAGGGTGCGTATTTCCTCTATATATTGTATGTTTAATATGCTGCTGCTAATCGAATGGTACAGGGCGACATTAGGCCTGTCCTTTTAGGAAGATGGTTTAAACAGCACTGAACACACTAATGGTTACCCCTTTAAAGTTTCATTATCGTCAGAATGCGCATTTGGCTCAAGCTGGTGAGCAAACTTAGGCTTTAAATGTTGCAGTAACCTAACATTAAATACAGTACTGAACTGGCTCAATTTTTCAAAGAGGAACTTCAGTATTATGAATTTCTTGTTACAACGTGTACTGTGATTAAAACGTCTACAACATCACAGTTGTGTCCTTTCTCTAACTAACTGCACTTTTTTTTTTACAAAACATCTTGGTATTTCCTTGGAATATATATGGAATTAAGTGTGCAGTATATGCAATATATAGGGGAAATACGCACGCTGCGTTTCTTTTTCCTTTCAGTGTATTAACCATGAATCGGTCGGTCGTTGAAGTGCAGTGTCGTACGTTCGTCTAGTCAATGTCCCGGAACACCCGTTTAGTCCGTGGAGTCCGTGGATATAGCACTGAATTGGCGATGTTGTGAGAGTAACAGTCCGCCGTATGTAGATTCACCACAAGCAATAATGTGTAGTTTCTTGTCGTTTTTGAGCCATGTGATAAAAAGGATCCGACACTCGTTGTCACTTCATACACAATTTTATTAAACTCGTCCAGGAACTTGTTCGCTTAATAACAAATTCCTGAACTCGTTTAATAACATTTTGTATATAATGACAACTCATGTCAGATCCTCTATATATTTATCTTGTAAAAGATAGTATATATATTCAGATATACACAGAACAAACGAATCTTGTTTTCACTCCAAACCCCCATAATGAGGCGGCCACCCACCAATATTTTAGAACATATTATATCTAAGACTGAGACCAACACAAATGACCCTGACCTTGAATCACGCGGTTCTTTAACTAGATCAGTAATAACTACAGGAAATGTATCACATTATTTTTTTCTCCTTTTGAATCAACCCGTAAGTATAACTCACCTTATTCTCTAAACACATCCTCGCTGACCTGTGTAATCTTATAATTATACTTCTTGCACACTGTACATGTTGAACTGTACATGTTGAATCAACCCGCAAGTATAACTCACCTTGTTCTCTAAACACATCCTCGTTGACCTGTGTAATCTTATAATTATACTTCTTGCACACGGTACATGTTTTAATTTGAGCGATATAATTACGTCGCTGTCTCCCGACCCTGGGTAGGCAGGCATGTGAATTATGTGGCATGTAGGGAAACAGCAAGCCAACTAGAAATACACCGTGCCTACCCAAGAACGCTGGAGGTTCTTGCGCTTGTAACGGCGCAGTTTTGGCAAACATTTCTGTATGCGATAATACATGTAATATATTCGATACCTTTTTTAACTGCTTCTCGGAGCCTTTGAAAAAATATCACCGTAAATGTCCAAACCGTGGGCAGGGGTAGGGGAGGGGTTGGGACGGTTTTAGTTAGTTTTAATATTAATTTTAAAATTTTATTGAGGCATTTTATAACAACCGATTTACCGATTGAATTAAATCAGCATATAAATGTGTATACCATTAAATCGTGTCTGAAGAAACACACAATAAAACATATTCGTATATATCAGGCCTGCCAAATCTCCGGATAATCCGGATTTTTCAGTCGCTCCCCGGATCTCCGGATTTAAGTTTACAATCTCCGGATTTTCCATCAAATCAAAATGTTCATGATTTAACAGCTATACTTTCCCAGTTTATCAGCTATTTCCCAAATTGGTCCTGTTACGCTCCCTAGTCAGGGGAGTAATTACAAGTGTCGAATCAGTGGGGTCAATATGAATATACAACTAACACCTAATGACATAATTAGTTCCTTCAGTGACATAACGACATTTGCAATAGCAGCAATATATCTGTGGCTTTTTTAACTGGTCAACCTAACTCATACAGCAAGTGTGGGGAACTAGCAACTCATTTTGTGTGGTACCACTATAACAGCTGCTGCTGTGTACGATGATTATAATTTGTATATAAGAGTTATGAAGACTTTGTTTTTGCATTTAGCATGCATCTGTGAAGAGAAGTAAGTACACTTTAAAAAAAAACAGTTGTGGTAGGAATTAAACCAAGTCTTTCTAATAGAATTACTATGCTAATCTACTATTTTTTACATAACTATCAAACAATGCATCAACTTGTATTAATTGCATAAATAATTTAAATTTGCACTTTAAAAAAAAAAAGTGCGAAAATCAAGTCGCGCGCTCCAAATTCCCATTTAAAAATGCTCTTCGTGCGCTTCAAATGTTCAATTTAAAAAATCTCAGGATTTTGTGTTAAAAAGTTTTGGCAAGCCTGATGTATATCTGCATTCTTAAAAAAGATTTTTGGACAAAGCATTAATGTAAAATGCTTATTCATCAGTCATTACCATAAATATATTGCGTATTTCCTTTTCCCTTTACATATACATTCAACATTGTATTTTTTAAATGGCATACATTTTTGTCAAACGGCCGACAAAAGGTAATTTCTTTTTTCTTGCAAGCATCTACTAGTAAACAAGCATCTACTAGTAAACTTTTGTTGGAGGCATTTGACTGTCATTCAATCCATGAAACTACAATAGGCGTCTATTGAATATGACTGGGCATACAATAGGCGTCTACTGAATATGACTGGGCACACTCTATTTTTCTGAGTAATTAAGTGTGTACGTGGGAATTTGGTTCTCAATATTTATAGGTGATTTTTTAATGCGTTTTATAAGCATTAATTTTAAATATGCGTAATTATACCGATACGCGTCTGATCTTGAGCACTAATAACAGAAGATAATAATCAAAAGATGTAATTTCCCGTGTGTGCACCAAAACATCTTTTGCAGAAACAAGCGCTCCAAACAAGTATACGACGTGATGGATCTACATGGTGTAGTATGACGCGTGGTGAGCGAATTTTCGCACTACATAACACGGCTTAACTTGGAAATCTGTCCACACCTCTCCGAGTACTCAACGCGTCAGTATGGCCAATCTCCGAGAAACTCAGACGACACAGCCTACTACGCCATCCTTGTCATATGGTAAGTGTATACTAACATTTTTGTTGTTGAATATTAGACAGTCAGTAGAGCATTCTCCCGCCTTTTAGAAGTGTAAAATTCAGGCTTAACTAAGGTCAAGCAATGTTGAGGTGATCTTTTTACTGAAATCCAATGAAGTCGAAGATTTTTTATTTTATGAACTGTTCATACCCACTTAAAGGGACACACCGATATATCTTGATGCGTTTGCTTTAAGGTTCATGTATATTCTTTAGAAATCACATTGAATTATATAGGGAATTGGCAAATTCTGGAACTAACACAAATCGGAGTATTTTTACACAATACTTGGAAAATAAAATATTTACAAACCAATCTAAGATGTAGAAAAATAAATCCATTCAATATTTCTTTGTTATGAATATACCAATACAACTACACAAAGTCCATTGTCCATTGAATGGTCAATGCACATTTTGAAAAGGATTAGTGTGTTGAACAACTGGACTGTTTATAACTGGTGTTGTGTAATGGAAAACTGACTAAAACAAGGATTGCTTAAACATGTAATCCTGCAAATATTCCACTAAGCTTTTTCCCTACTACCTAGATTGTTATACAATTAGTTCATATTGTAAGTACTTAGAAAGGTTTTAGTTCTATGATTTCACACATTCCTTATATAATTCAATGTGATTCAATGTGATGTACAAGGAATTGGCATCTACCTTAAACTCGCAGCGTCCTGTTAACTTGTTCTACATAGCATGCATTTGTTCCATCATTAATATTAATTATAAGAATAGTATAAAGCAAAACAGATTTGCGTATTACTAACTCTTGATTATATTGCAGCAATAACTGGGCTAGAACTTCATATTTTCAGTTCACTAGACCACCGGTGGTGGTGTTATCCAAGCCCATAAATGTACTGTATATGTTCTATAAAAAAAACACCAGAAAACAATAACTTTGATTACTCAGGTATTTGTTATAATAATGCCTTATGCTGGCTAT
Source organism: Cyrtodaria siliqua (assembly GCA_037043455.1). Classification (NCBI taxonomy): domain Eukaryota; kingdom Metazoa; phylum Mollusca; class Bivalvia; order Adapedonta; family Hiatellidae; genus Cyrtodaria; species Cyrtodaria siliqua. The sequence continues at coordinate 818,357 of JAWPHD010000024.1, read as the reverse complement.
ATAGAGAATATTATGTCAGTGCCTTTCACTATCGAGTTTATTAGGCGAGGCTTAGAAAACAAAGAATGGCGAGCCTAATAAAATTGATAGTGAAAGGCACTGACATAATATTCTATTTATTTTGTAGATTATCCACATTTTCTGTATTAATTACCATTATTATCTATTTCGCAGCATGTTACGCTTATCGAGAACGCCGCCATGTTTTTTGGGTTTTTTATGACGTCAGATAACGTTACGTACATGACGTCAGATAATGTTACGTACAATAAACGCCAAGGGATTCCGCATTGATTTGATTCATTAGTCAGTGCTAATAACGCAAAATATATCAGGTCACCACTTTATTAGACAGGAAAGTGCATATCTGCATGATAAATACATTTATTGAAACTACGGAAATGTTAGTAAGTGATGTCACTACACAACCTATTGATTTATATTTGTTTTATATTTTATTTTTTAAGACCCCATCAGACTACACAGACACAAACATTTGGTAGCCAAGCAGCAATTGTATTTAGATCAGACTTGAGTTAATTCGACCTCTAAATAATATTTTTAAAACACATGGTAGAATAACGAAGAAAAACTGAATATTTTATTTAATTATATGCAGCAGGTTTAACGGAAACATGATACTGAATTAATAAATGAAGACGCTAATTTCAATGATAGATAAAAACGTCAAGATTGTCGTGTGTCCCTTTAATGCTACTCATCAACCCTTAATTTTTAACTGTTAGTCATTTCTTTAAAAACAAGTCTGCAAATGGTCTCAAATTAAAGACAACTATGTGTATAATGCAATGGTGTTTTAAATATTTCTATGTTTACTTGAAAATGTAGAAAATTATTACTTAAAAAGTCCTACTCTTGCCCATTTGATGCTACTTCCTGTTGTTGTTGTTGTAATTTTACTGGGAATTGTAACTTAAGTATACAATTTGTCATATTTCACAAAAGTAGTCTGAAACTGGTCTCAAATTGAAGAGAATTATATCCTGTGTGTAGTGATATTATTATATTCTTTCTGTCTTTAATATTAAAAGAGAAAATGAAAAACGAGATATGGCAGTTTTACCTTATGTCATCAGAGATATGAAATGTGAGTAAGTGCCCAATATCTACTTCTAATATTTCAGTACAGACAAGCGCCATAAACTGTTGTTTTTTAACAGAATTATGCACCTGTTTCAACTATAGGCAGACTCATGGATGTAGGGTCGTTTGAGTACCTGACCCATGCATCTATTAGAACAAGGTCAAATCATTCCATGAAATTTAGACAGTTTTTGTTTTCCAGTTACTATTTTAAGTTTAGCCTCTTTACTAGAACAGTTTGTCGTAATAGTTTATCTGCCAAAGTGTCTGAGTCTCAAGATTCGATATATTTCAAGCAAGAGATCCAGCCAAAGAGTCTGAGTCTCCTGCATAGATGTCTTAAGCAAGAGTTAAGCAAGAGTTTTCCAAACTCTCCATCTAAATCTAAGGCCCAGTTGTTTGTTAAGGTGACCTCCTAGTGGCCTCTACGGTAGCCAGATTGGACTGATGATGGAAGGCCTAGCATGCAACTACTGACTTAATATACAATTTTTATAGCATGCACCGTAATGATCTATTATGTTTTATATGCCCGAAGGAGAGTTTTATTTTGTGGTGTTGTTCGTCTCGGTCCGATTGTCCTTCCGTCTGTCTGTCCATTAACGCTTACCTGACAACTGATTGTGGCTAATAACTTTCAAAATATAATTAAGGTCAGTGAAACTTTGTAAACATCTCAGCATTTAATAAAGCCTATTAAAAGCCAAATACTGAGTTGAGCTATTGTGATCGTTTTTCGTCCGTCCGTCAACACTTGCTTCAAACAACATCTCAGTAAACGCTTGGTCAATTTATGAACAAACTTCACATGGATGATTCTGGGGTCAATGATTTTCAAATTTGTTATATTTGGGTCAATGTTACATCCTTGGTCGCCATTACCATAAAAGGTCATAATTCATATCACGTTAATTGTGAAATTTGCTTTAAATGAGCAACTTAACAGTTTGGTGAGCAAAATATAAGTAAACACATTACCATAGCATATTAAAAGAATTTACTTTAATTTGTTTTATTTTGTGGTGTTTTTCGTCTCTGTCCGATTGTCCTTCAGTCTGTCTGTCCATTAACGCTTACCTGACAACTGATTGTGGCTAATAACTTTCAAAATATAATTAAGGTCAATGAAACTTTGTAAACATCTCAGCATGATTTACATTTAATAAAGCCTATTAAAAGCCAAATACTGAGTTGAGCTATTGTGATCGTTTTTCGTCCGTCCGTCAACACTTGCTTCAAACAACATCTTAGTAAACGCTTGGTCAATTTTTGAACAAACTTCACATGGATGATTCTGGGGTCAATGATTTTCAAATTTGTTATAATTGGGTCAATGTTACATCCTTGGCCGCCATTACCATAAAAGGTCATAATTCATATCACGTTAATTGTGAAATTTGCTTTAAATGAGAAACTTAAGTTTGGTGAGCAAAATTTAAGTAAATACATTACCATAGCATATTAAAAAAATTCACTTTAATTTGTTTTATTTGTTTATATATATTTCTAGAATGACTTAGAAAGGCCACAAATGTTGGTGGATGACAGCATGTGTACGTACATGGAGGCGGTGTAAACGAAAAAAAAGTTATTCCATCCCCTGGGCTTATTGTATTGCGTCTAACTGGTGAGTGTCAATCAAGTGATAAAATAAAATGTCAACAATTGATTAATAGCAATCATTAACTATCTGTATTTCTGATTACAGCACCAGAGGAAAAGTTTTCTTTTCTGATTAAAGCACCAGAGGAAAAGTTCCAGGAAGCTGCAGACAACACATCAGGTAGACTACTAGACTACACTATTTACTATGAAAATGTTGCTTAAACGTGTAATAGAGCTTCTTTTCGGATATCAGATGGATGCGAGCAAATCCACCAGCGGAAACGTTGTTCTGGCTGACTGACGTTGCAACCACCAAGCTTCTGCAGATGACATATCAAGTAGACTATTTACTTTGAAAATGTTGCTTAAATATGTTTATCTTATCTTTTTTTCTGTTAACAGATGCGATCAAATCCAACAGTGGGTTTTTCGGCACCGAAAATTAGGAAAAGTAGTTGTGGCTGACAATGAAGCTGCAACAACCAAGCTGCTGCGAAAGACGCATCAGGTACACGACTATACTATACTATTTACTATGAAAATGTTGCTGGAACATGTAATAACTCTTCTTTTCTGATTACATTTGCGATAAAATCCATTAGAGGAAATGTTGTTCTGGCTGACTATGAAGTTGCAACCACCAAGCTGCTGCAGACGGCACATCAAATCAAATAGACTACAAGAATATACTAGTTGCTAAGAATATGTTGCTAAAACATATAATATCAATTCTTTTCTGATTGCAGATGCGATCAAAGCCACCAGAGAAAAAATTGTTCGACTGATTATGAAGTTGCCACCACCACGCTGCTGCAGACGACACATCAAGTAGACTATAGACTGTACTAATTGCTAAGAATATGTTGCTAAAACATATAATATCAATTATTTTCTGATTGCAAATGCGATCAAATCCACCAGAGGAAAAGTTTTTCTGGCCTACTGTGAAGTTGCGACCACCAAGCTGCTGCAGACGACACATCAGTTAGACTACTAGATTATACTATTTGCTAATAAAATGCTGCTAAAACGTAACATATAATAAAGAGGAAAAGTTATTCTGGCTGACTATGAAGGTCCAAGCACCAAACTGCTTCAGAAGACACATCAGGTATACTATACTATTTACTATGCAAACGTTGCTAAAACATGAAATAGCTCTTCGTTGCGATTAAGTCCACAAGAGGAAGTTGTTCTGGCTCCAGAAAGTTCATATCCGTCATGGCGCAATATCAGCTATCTTGAAATGCGGTAAACCCCAATTTATAATTCTATATGCAGCCACGGACGTTTGAGTCATCACAAATACAGATAACAAACGTTTTCATTTTTCATTTTCTGAACATAATTTTGTTAAAACATAATTATGCCTTATTATTTATTGTGTTATACATTAAACATATCCTCTATTTAACATAAATATGTATGCAAACATCGCGTCTATTTGTCTCGTCGAATGAATTCGGCCGTTTCGATCGCAGCTTAAAGGTAATTAGTAACTTCCTCTTGGGGTTCTACAATTTGTAAAATTCATACATAGTTATAGATTGATTACATCAATAAATTCCTATACAATAAGGTCATTGTTACCAACATTAACCTACCGTTTTGACCGATAACGCAAGAGTCCCGTGTGGTTCGTGGGTGGTCTTATTAATAAGATCAAGCATTTATACCACTGCTTGACTCTTGCATGATCGTAAGAGGTGATTAATAGGGTTTTACAAGTAGGAGTTTCAGTATGATGTGTTTCTCTAGCGGTTGTGAAGTTTCTGAATCCATGTATCATAGTGTGTTCTTTGGATCCAGAAAGTTCATATCCGTCATGGTGCCATATCAACTATCTTGTGTTGCGGTGCCGAAAAACCCCAATTTATAATTCAACTGTTACATCGAAAACTATGATTTCTGTTCTAGATGCAGACACAGACGTTTGACTCATCACAAATACAGGTAAGAACGTTTTCATTTTTCATTTTCTGAACATAATTTTGTTACAAGCATAACTATGCCTTATTATTTTTGTGTTACGCATTAAACAAGTTCCTCTGTAAATTAATACGTATATAAGCATGCAAACATCGAGTCTATTTTCCTCGTGGAATGAATTCGGCCGTTTCGATCGCATCTTAAAGGTAATTAGCAAACTCTCCTCTTGGGGTTCTACAGTTTGTACAATTCATACATAGTTATAGATTAATTACATCAATAAATTCCTATACAATTACTATAGGTATATTGTTACCAACATTAACCTACCATTTTGACCGATAACGCAAGAGTCCCGTGTGGTTCGTGGGTGGTCTTATTAATAAGATCAAGCATTTATAACACTGCTTGACTCTTGCATGAATGTAAGAGGTGATTAATAGGGTTTTACAAGTAGGAGTTTCAGTATGACGTGTTTCTCCAGCGGTTGTAAAGTTTCTGAATCCATGTCTCATAGTGTTGTTTTTTTTGGATCCAGAAAGTTCATGTCCGTCATGGTGCCATATCAACAATCTTGTGTTGCGGTGCCGAAAACCCCAATTTATAATTTAGCTGTTACATCGCAAGCTATGATTTCTGTTCTAGATGCAACCACGGACGTTTGAGTCATCACAAATACAGGTAAGAAACGTTTTCATTTTTCATTTTCTGAACATAATTTTGTTACAAGCATAACTATGCCTTATTATTTATTGTGTTACGCATTAAACATGTTCCTCTGTTAATTTATTGTACATATAAATTATATGCATGCAGACATCGCGTCTATTTTCCTCGTGGAAGGAATTCGGCCGTTTCGATCGGATCTTAACGGTAATTAGTAAATTTCCTCTTGGGGTTCCATGGTTGTACAATTCATACATAGCTATAGATTGATTACATCAATAAATTCCTATACAATTACGTCACTGTTACCAACATTGACCTACCGTTTTGACCGATAACGCACGAGTCCCTCGTGGATGGTTTTATTAATAAGATTAAGAAGTTATACCACTGTTTGACTCTTCCATGATCGTAAGAGGTGAATAACAGGGTTTTACAAGTAGGAGTTTCAGTATGACGTGTTTCTGTAGCGGTTGTGAAGTTTCTGAATCCATGTCTCATAGTGTTGTTTTTTTGGATCCAGAAAGTTCATATCCGTCATGGTGCCATATCAACTATCTTGTGTCGCGGTGCCGAAAAACACAATTTATAATTTAGCTGTTACATCGCAAACTATTATTTCTGTTCTAGATGTAGCCACAGACGTTTGAGTCATCACAAATACAGGTAAGAAACGCTTTCATTTTTCATTTTCTGAACATAATTTTGTTACAAACATAACTATGCCTTATTATTTATTGTGTTATGCATTAAACATGTTCCTCTGTTAATATATTGTACGTATTTGCATGCAAACATCGCGTCTATTTTCCTCGTGGAATGAATTCGGCCGTTTCGATCGCATCTTAAAGGTAATTTGCAAACTCTCCTCTTGGGGTTCTACAGTTTGTACAATTCATACATAGTTATAGATTAATTACATCAAAAAATTCCTATACAATTAGGTATATTGTTACCAACATTAACCTACCATTTTCACCGATAACGCAAGAGTCCCGTGTGGTTCGTGGGTGGTCTTATTAATAAGATCAAGCATTTATACCACTGCTTGACTCTTGCATGAATGTAAGAGGTGATTAATAGGGTTTTACAAGTAGGAGTTTCAGTATGACGTGTTTCTCCAGCGGTTGTAAAGTTTCTGAATCCATGTCTCATAGCGTGTTTTTTTTTGGATCCAGAAAGTTCATATCCGTCATGGTGCTATATCAACAATCTTGTGTTGCGGTGCCGAAAACCCCAATTTATAATTCAGCTGTTACATCGCAAGCTATGATTTCTGTTCTAGATGCAACCACGGACGTTTGAGTCATCCCTAATACAGGTAAGAAACGTTTTCATTTTTCATTTTCTGAACATAATTTTGTTACAAGCATAACTATGCCTTATTATTTATTGTGTTACGCATTAAACATGTTCCTCTGTTAATTTATTGTACATATAATGTATATGCATGCAAACATCGCGTCTATTTTCCTCGTGGAATGAATTCGGCCGTTTCGATCGCATCTTAACGGTAATTAGTAACTTTCCTCTTGTTGTTCTATGGTTGTACAATTCATACATAGCTATAGATTGATTACATCAATAAATTCCTATACAAGTACGTCACTGTTACCAACATTGACCTACCGTTTTGACCTATAACGCACGAGTAACTCGTGGGTGGTTTTATTAATAAGATTAAGAAGTTATACCACTGTTTGACTCTTCCATGATCGAAAGAGGTGAATAACAGGGTTTTACAAGTAGGAGTTTCAGTATGACGTGTTTCTGTAGCGGTTGTGAAGTTTCTGAATCCATGTCTCATAGTGTTGTTTTTTTGGATCCAGAAAGTTCATATCCGTCATGGTGCTATATCAACTATCTTGTGTCGCGGTGCCGAAAAACCCAATTCATAATTTAGCTGTTACATCGCAAACTATTATTTCTGTTCTAGATGTAGCCACAGACGTTTGAGTCATCACAAATACAGGTAAGAAACGCTTTCATTTTTCATTTTCTGAACATAATTTTGTTACAAACATAACTATGCCTTATTAATTATTGTGTTATGCATTAAACATGTTCCTCTGTTAATGTATTGTACGTATTTTCATGCAAACATCGCGTCTATTTTTCTCGTGGAATGAATTCGGCCGTTTCCATTGCAGCTTAAAGGTAATTAGAAACTCTCCTCTTGTGGTCCTACAGTTTGTACAATTCTTACATAATTATAGATTAAATCAATAAATTCTTATACAATTAGGTCACTGTTACCAACAATGACCTACCGTTTTGACCGATAACGCACGAGTCCCTCCTGTGTGGTCTTATTAATAAGATCAAGCATTTATACCACTGCTTGACTCTTGCACGATTGTAAGAGGTGATTAATAGGGTTTTACAAGTAGGAGTTTCAGTATGACGTGTTTCTCCAGCAGTTGTGAAGTTTCTGAATCCATGTCTCATAGTGTTTTTTTTGGATCCAGAAAGTTCATATCCGTCATGGTGCCATATCAACTATCTTGTGTTGCGGTGCCGAAAAACCCAATTTATAATTCAGCTGTTACATCGCAAGCTATGATTTCTGTTCTAGATGCAGTCACGGACGTTTGAGTCATCCCTAATACAGGTAAGAAACGTTTTCATTTTTCATTTTCTGAACATAATTTTGTTACAAGCATAACTATGCCTTATTATTTATTGTGTTACGCATTAAACATGTTCCTCTGTTAATTTATTGTACAAATAATGTATATGCATGCAAACATCGCGTCTATTTTCCTCGTGGAATGAATTCGGCCGTTTCGATCGCATCTTAACGGTAATTAGTAACTTTCCTCTTGTGGTTCGGTTCTATGGTTGTACAATTCATACATAGCTATAGATTGATTACATCAATAAATTCCTATACAATTACGTCACTGTTACCAACATTGACCTACCTTTTTGACCGATAACGCACGAGTCCCTCGTGGGTGGTTTTATTAATAAGATTAAGAAGTTATACCACTGTTTGACTCTTCCATGATCGTAAGAGGTGAATAATAGGGTTTTACAAGTAGGAGTTTCAGTATGACGTGTTTCTCCAGCAGTTGTGAAGTTTCTGAATCCATGTCTCATAGTGTTGTTTTTTTGGATCCAGAAAGTTCATATCCGTCATGGTGCCATATCAAATATCTTTTGTCACGGTGCCGAAAAAACCAATTCATAATTTAGCTGTTACATCGCAAACTATTATTTCTGTTCTAGATGTAGCCACACACGTTTGAGTCATCACAAATACAGGTAAGAAACGCTTTCATTTTTCATTTTCTGAACATAATTTTGTTACAAACATAACTATGCCTTATTATGTATTGTGTTATGCATTAAACATGTTCCTCTGTTAATGTATTGTATGTATTTTCATGCAAACATCGCGTCTATTTTTCTCGTGGAATGAATTCGGCCGTTTCCATTGCAGCTTAAAGGTAATTAGAAACTCTCCTCTTGGGGTCCTACAGTTTGTACAATTCTTACATAATTATAGATTACATCAATAAATTCTTATACAATTAGGTCACTGTTACCAACAATGACCTACCGTTTTGACCGATAACGCACGAGTCCCTCCTGGGTGGTCTTATTAATAAGATCAAGCATTTATACCACTTCTTGACTCTTGCACGATTGTAAGAGGTGATTAATAGGGTTTTACAAGTAGGAGTTTCAGTATGACGTGTTTCTCCAGCTGTTGTGAAGTTTCTGAATCCATGTCTCATAGTGTTTTTTTTTGGATCCAGAAAGTTCATATCCGTCATGGTGCCATATCAACTATCTTGTGTTGCGGTGCCGAAAACCCCAATTTATAATTCAGCTGTTACATCGCAAGCTATGATTTCTGTTCTAGATGCAGCCACGGACGTTTGAGTCATCACAAATACAGGTAAGAAACGTTTTCATTTTTCATTTTCTGAACATAATTTTGTTACAAGCATAACTATGCCTTATTATTTATTGTGTTACGCATTAAACATGTTCCTCTGTTAATTTATTGTAAATATAATTTATATGCATGCAAACATCGCGTCTATTTTCCTCGTGGAATGAATTCGGCCGTTTCGATCGCATTTTAACGGTAATTATTAACTTTCCTCTTGTGGTTCTATGGTTGTACAATGCATACATAGCTATATATTGATTACATCAATAAATTCCTATACAATTACGTCACTGTTACCAACACTGACCTACCGTTTTGACCGATAACGCACGAGTCCCTCGTGGGTGGTTTTATTAATATAATTAAGAAGTTATACCACTGTTTGACTCTTGCATGATCGTAAGAGGTGATTGCTAGGGTTTTACAAGTAGGAGTTTCAGTATGACGTGTTTCTGTAGCGGTTGTGAAGTTTCTGAATCCATGTCTCATAGTGTTGTTTTTTTGGATCCAGAAAGTTCATATCCGTCATGGTGCCATATCAACTATCTTGTGTTGCGGTGCCGAAAAACCCAATTTATAATTCAGCTGTTACATCGCAAACTATTATTTTTGTTCTAGATGTAGCCACACACGTTTGAGTCATCACAAATACAGGTAAGAAACGCTTTCATTTTTCATTTTCTGAACATAATTTTGTTACAAACATAACTATGCCTTATTATGTATTGTGTTATGCATTAAACATATTCCTCTGTTAATGTATTGTACATATATATGCATGCTAACATCGCGTCTATTTACCTCGTGGAATGAATTCGGCTGTTTCGATCGCAGCTTAAAGGTAATTAGTAACTTTCCTCTTAGGGTTCTACAGTTTGTACAATTCATACATAATTATGGATTGATTACATCAATAAATTCTTATACAATTATGTCATTGTTGCCAACATTGACCTACCTATTTTACTGATAACGCCAGAGTCCCGTGTGGTTCGTGGGTGGTCTTATCAATAATTTATACCACTGCATGACTCTTGCATGATGGTAAGAGGTGATTATTATGGTTTTACAAGTACGAGTTTCAGTAAGACGTGTTTCTCCAGTGGTTGTGAAGTTTCTGAATCCATGTCTCAGTGGGTTTTTTTTATCAAAAATGTTCATATCCGTCATGTTGTCTTATTAACTATCTAGTGTTGCGGTGCCAAAAAAAATAAAATTCATAATTCAGCTGTTACATCGCAAACTATGATTTCTGTTCTAGATGCAGCCACGGACGTTTGAGTCATCACAAATACAGGTAAGAAACGTTTTCTTTACATTTTCTGAACATAATTTTGTTACAAACATAACTATGCCTTTTTATTTATTGTGTTACGCATTAAACATGTTCCTCTGTTAATGTATTGTACGTATATATGTATGCAAACATCGCGTCTATTTTTATCGTGGAATGAATTCGGCTTTTTCGATCGCAGCTTAAAGGTAATTAGTAACTTTTCTCTTGGGGTTCTATAGTTTGTACAATTCATACAAAGTTTTGATGACATCAATAAAATTCTATACAATTAGGTCATTGTTACCAACGTTGACCTACCTGTTTGACCGATAACGCAAGTTCGAATATGGTCTTATTAATAAGATTAAGAATTTATACCATTGCTTGACTCTTGCATGATCGTAAGAGGTGATAATAAGGTTTTACAAGTAGGAGTTTCAGTATGACGTGTTTCTGTAGCGGTTGTGAAGTTTCTGAATCCATGTATCATAGTGTTTTTTTGGATCCAGAAAGTTCATATCCGTCATGGTGCCATATCAACTATCTTGTGTTGCGGTGCCGAAAACCCCAATTTATAATTCAGCTGTAACATCGCAAACTATTATTTCTGTTCTAGATGCAGCCACAGACATTTGAGTCATCACAAATACAGGTAAGAAACGTTTTAATTTTTCCCTTTCTGGACATAATTTTGTTAAAAACATGATTATGTCTTATTATTTATTGTGTTATGCATTAAACATGTTCATCTGTTAATGTATTGTACGTATATATGTGTCCGTTTTTTTCATGGGATGAATTCGGCCGTTTCGATCACCGCTTAAAGGTAATTCCTCTGGGGCTGTCTATATGAATTCCTGTACTCTGAGCAAAAACTTACTTGATCAGAATATTTCAACTACATCTTGTAGTCTTCATACGCTGTTATACTGGTCATCACGTGACGGAGGAAGGTCACGTGGCAACAGGAGGGAGTCGTATTGTGGAGGTAACTGCAGGCCGTCTTCCCGGTTATGAGAGTTGCTTGATAGTAATCGCCTCCTTTACGCGTCTTTTGAAGTGCACATCCTCTGAGGTAATACATTGATGTTCTTGCCGGAGAACACCAAGGTAATTACCTCTGAGGAAGTGCACATCAAAAGACGCGTAAAGGAGGTGATTGCTATCAAGCAACGACAGCCATCTCTCAACCGAGACGAAGACCTGGAGTTACCTCCAGTATACGACTCTCTCCTGTTATCACGTGAACTTCCTACGTCACGTGATGACCAGTATAACAGCAGATGAAGACTACGAGATGTAGACGAAATCTTCAGATCAAATAAGTGCTTGCTCTGAGTACAGGAACTCATATAGATTATGATTCCAGTGCAGAGAACTACCTATTTTGTGGTTTACTCCGGTATTCTACAACCATGTTCATTGTTATACATCTCAAACCTATCTTCCAGATTCTACACCCGTCTTCACTGTAACGCATCTCAAACCCATCTTCCAGATTCCGCTTCGGGTTTGAATCCCACTGGGAGCTCGACTTGTCAAGTGAAAAGTATTGATTCTTACGGATGGAGGGTGTGTGTATACAGTACTGGTTCTACCCAGGAAAAATGGGGTTGTCAGACGCTATCACAAATTAATCGACCGTCATGTATGGCCTAACATTTGCTGATTATACATCCATCTTCTGAAACCACAAGGCATAACTACTGAATATATTGCATGTAACATAAACTGATACATGTATGTACAACTATGGAGGCCTAAAATGTGTAAAAATGACGTAAAACGCCAGTCAAACAAATCCAACAAATCTTCCAGATTCTAAATCCATTTTCATTGTAATACATATTCACCCGTCTTCCAGATTCTACAACCGTTATCATTGTAAAGAATCTCCAGTCCATCTTCCAGATGTTATATCCGATTTCCATGTTTTACATCTCCAGCTCATCTTCCAGATTCTACATCCTATATCGACTAACATTTGCCAAAATGACCAACCAACCAACCAACCAACCTACCAACCAACCAACCCAGCCAGCCAGCCAGCCAGCCAGCCAGCTAAGATTTTACGTCCGTCTTCATTATAATACATCTCAAGCCTGTTTTCCAGATTCTACATCCGCCTTCATAGGCAAAAATTGGTGGTCTGTATGTGCCACTTAAAAATGACTGATTTATTTAATTTATTCAGCACATGTAAGGCTATATATATATAGCTTAAAATGTTCTGAAAATTACGAAATACACCATTCAACTAACCAACGAACCTGTCTTCCAGATTCTACACCCGTCTTCGTTGTAATACATCTCCAGCATAGATTTCAGATTTTACACATTTTTCAGCCGCATCTCCAGCCGCCTGTCTTCCAGATTCCACATCCGTCGGGTGTCTTATGTTCACCACTTAAAAATCGACTAAAATGTGATGAAAATGAAAAAATACACCAACCAGCCAGCCAGACAGTCCATCGACGGAGCCAGCCAGCCAGACCGAGCCAGCTAAGGGTGTCTGGAAGCGCACTCACATTTCATCAATTCAACCCGAGTTAGTTGCCCTGTCTCGGGGTTGTTATTGAGTCGCCTTCTAGGACACGTGGGTTTTCCCCGGGTACTCCGGTTTCCTCCCACAGCATGACAGCGCGCTGTCATGTCATCCGCGCTGTCCTCAAGAAGCCGGAAGGTTGGTAAATGGTTGTAATATAAAACGTAATTTTGCTTTATATAACAACAAGTCCTAGTTACACCTCCTCGTGGTACCAACTGGAAACTATGGATTCTCAAATCAGAAAATCTGTAGGCTAAGGTGACAGGTCGCAATTCAAATACACATTAATTATCTATGAAGTGTATATTTGTTTCATCATACATGTATATATGAGATTAAAAACAAACTTAATAATTATGTTGTCACAATGTGTGCAAAAATATATCTTGTTACAATGTGTGCAAAAATAACTTGGTTATACACGAATAAAATGTAAAAACTCGCATTCGCCTTCAAACTCACGCATTTTTATGTTAAATCACGCTCACATGCATATATTCTACCTGCTCGCGCATTTTGAACATGTCCCAAAATGGTCCGCCCTGAGTACCCTGTCAAACCAGCAAGTTCGACTTGTTTCTTTTGTAGTTGTAGTTGTCTGCATGATACTCATGAAATTAACAGTCACAACAATATATCTCTCCATGGACATCACATTGTGCTTCGAATTTGTTTTAAAATGAGGTCCGCCCAGTACCCTGTCAAACCAGAAAGTTCTCCCAATTGTTTCTTTTGTACTGTCTGCGCGATACTCGTGAAATCTAGTCACAACATTCTATTTCTGGGACATCGAAATAATTATAATGTATCTTATGCCTAAAAGTATTAAAGAGTATACATATAACCTAAATTCATGAAGCTCGGGCTTCAGGGGGCTTCGTTCCTGACACCCTAGGAACCCCATCTCACACTAGACTTCCATTGGACTACGACAGGTATTCATTTTTGATGGATGTATGGTACAATAACAGCGTTTTACCACTTATATTTGTTGGGATTGAGGTGGATTTGGGGGATTTGAGGAGGATTTTGGTGTTTCATGACATTCTCACAATACAGTGGGCAGGATAATGTTCGACGAAAGTCCAATTTACCTGCAACAGTTTCTTTCCCATTCACATTACAGGTAATTTGTTCTCCATCTGTTTTGCTTGTTTTTTCACCATTCGCTGCGGGGGCATAATTAACGACCATACAATGTCAGTATAACGAACACTATAACGCACCAAAGGCATGTGTTGTCCAACAGAACACATGGCCAATGTTTGTGGGAACTTAACCCATGAATACAGGGCGGAGCTAGAAACTGCATGTCAAAACTACGATGCCTTTAGGTACCCTTTGACTGTCAATCAACCTCTGAGGCATGCTAACTCGCTTGTAACATAGCCTACAAGTTGGAACAGCTGAGTACAAGTCTGTATCAGTCATTAATCAGGCAACCTTAGTACGAAAGGACCTGAGGGTTCGAGTTAGAAGGAACTTTTTAATTACATTTACAACTTTTGGTTTCTTTTGATTTTATGGGGTCTTCTTTTAGCATCAAGTTCAATGACCAACTTTATAGTGCTGCCACACTGTTAACATGTTTGACAGTATAATTGTTGGTCCTGGCTCTCGAGTTTATGGGTCTACGTGGTCAGCTAGGTATCTCTGTGATGGTATTATGTGTACAGTCAAATGTGTAAAACACGAAACACACAGCAAATCGTGAAGTATTAGCGAGCTTTCAAAACTCCATCTAGATTTCTTAATATATTTAAACCTGCTTTGTTAGCTAAGGTGTTCGCACGCTGTAGCTAGAGCGTTCGCAAGCTGTAGTTATACCATGGAACCTGTGTCAATAGGGCGTGATGATGATGATGATGATGATGATGATGATGAAAAGTTTCGTCTTAAACGGCTCACACCACAATTAATTTTCCATAGGGTCCCTTTGTTACGTTTTTGTTCGTGGCATAGAGATAAAAACATTTTAAAACATGTATTTATGCTTAAATTCTTCACTGATCCAATATCTGCAATTTAAAACACATTTAACAAATATTTACCAGATTGGTAACTTTTTTTAATTTCATGTTTGCGTGACTCACAACTTATCAAAATTTAGACGATAATACAAACCCGTGGCGATTAACCCATGATGTGTAAAATGAGGCAGAATTAGCTAGAATCTAATATCAGCATGCATTTTTTTCTGTGATCTCTTCCTAAAATGCTGTAGATTTAGAACCTGGTAAAGATAAATCAATGTATCCTGTCAAATGTAGAAAAGCGAACTTGTTTTTTTTATCTACCTCCTTCATCTGTAGGGCACGAGTATCCAAGGGAGATAATAGTGGTGTGAGTCCTTAAGATGTCACAAAAAACAACTGTGAACTTTTAAAGAGACATTCAAACCTGACTGAAGTTGTTTTTTTTGGGCTAAATTGTTTGATACATTTGATCTGAGAGAAAAGATGTCATTCTTTTTTAGAAAAAAATCCTTTTCGACAAAATATGAGGGCTTAAAAGAGCTTTGGCTAAAGCAAAATTCCTTCGTTTTTTACGCGTAAATCCAGAATCTTCAAAATGCCATATCTCGATAACCGTTCCAATCTCTTGCTTCAAATAAAGTGATTTTAAATTGATTTCATCAACATGTGATTTTCAACCAGTTGAAGCTATCTTGGAAATAATATCTACTCAAAAATGACATTTGTGATTTTCAGGGGTCAAAATAGAAGATTTTACCATAAAACGCCATTGTTTTTGTATGTATTCAAAATCTGCCTTCAAATGAATTAACATTATTCAGCAGGTTCTATATGTGAAACCATCAAGAAAATGCAACTTTTCAATTTAGAAATAACAAAAAATAATCCTCCCCAACTCCATGTTTAGGGCCATGCCATGTTTTACAACATGCTCATTACACAAGATTGCCTGTTACTGTACTGTTTATTATAAAAAAATTATTAGATATTGTTTATACCATATTTACAGGTCATTTTCATGTAACCATGCAGCCAAGAAGCACTGTTTAAAGTACAGATCCATGAAAATTCATTAAAATGAAGGGGTGGGGTAGAAAAAAACTTTTGAAAAACATATAAAAGGTCATATTTTTTGCCAACTAAATAATTTAATTTGTAAAATGTATTAAACCGCAAAACATATTTGCATATCGACACTAACCGTAAAAGCGTTGCACTCAAAGTCAGAGTTTACCTCAACATCTTTTTCAAAACAGACAAAAGGGGCTTTTCGACATCTTTTCGGACAGATGTAGATTGTAGCTTTCTGACATTTTTGCCAAACAATGTATGCAAAGCCCTCAGAAATTAACAAAACTTACTAGATATACCTTTAACTAGTCAAACATGTGCATTACAGGCCAATTTTGTATACCCAGGTGTCAGGTACGGCTAATTTTGTATCCACTATACACAATAATTCAACATTTCTCACACTTTCAAATCATTGCGTTAGAAAAAAAGTATGTCGACTCTCACGTTTACCCTATGCAGAATCCATCTTTAGGTCATACTACACCAATTCATTTTCCATATGCCTACCTTATAGCTCTAAGCTCTGTACTGAGTTCCCTAATATAGGAAGCTATATTTTTTATTACTTGTTTTGAAAGACCTATCTTCGTTTTATCAAAAAAACATACAGAAGCCATACGTTGAGAATGTTTTGAAAAAGCTGTTTGGGTCGGATGGTGCTGACCCACCTACTTGCATGTAGAAACATGAGGAAAATGTAAAATATACTTCTTTCTTTGATTATGCAACACATTATGAATACATTGCACACATGTATGATTTAACCTTTATAAGTACTCTTCAAAAGTTGAATTTTAATTTTTTAGCAAGTTTTTTTGGTTTGTTTACCTTGACAACAAATCAAAAATAAGAGATTCTGTGTAATATCTCCGAATTTACCCTGGAACTTTTTCCCTGCCCGCTGATTGGTTGGTAATTGGTGTAGTCTGATCTAAAACAATGCATTTCTGAATGACGAGGACTGTTCAAATAATACGTGTACCTTTTCGATATCGGCCTCATTTATTGACGTAAACTTTTAAGATTCATACATGTTGTAATCCAACTCATAAACAAAAAGTCGATACCATGTCTAATTACGTTGCAATGCATTATATAAAAGAGCGAGAAACCCATCTACGGAACAGTCCAAAATGTGAAGTCTTTGTTTCATAACTGCATTTCGGGAATGGCTAAATAAAAGGAAAATCGTCGGAAAAAAATACAAAAAACTAAATTAGCATTGTCACTGGTATTCCAAAATTACAATTATGAAATTTTATGTATGTTGAACAAGTAGAACTCTGATAAATATAAATAAGTAGACGAATACTTCCTTGCTTTTAAGTTGAAAGTGACGAGGTCAGAAAAAATCACGGAGCACTAAAATGTTAATATAATATTAAATAACATGAACTTTAATAAAAAAAGAATATATATATAAAAATGAAATACAAAACAACAGTTTAAAATCTTGCAATTTTTTTCAAAATATATGTTAATACATTAAGAATACCGATATATGTTCAATAAACATGTCTTTTGGAAAGAATATGCTATTTGTTTCCTAAATATTTTGAATATGTATGCTAAACTCATCGAATTCGTATGATCTCTTTCCGAAGCTGTGATATGCTTATAAAAATGATTATCCAACAATGATGCAAAATATTAATTATTGCAAACCATGAATAATACAAAAATCTTAATTAAATAACAATTGCGTTGGTTATTTCTAGCATTTTTCATCATTTATAACGTTATGTTGTTGTTGGTTTTCAAGGCGACGCCATAGCACACAAATGACGTTCTCCGTGGCGGCTACATAGAGGATCTTACATGAGTGACTATGTGTTATTGATTTTAATAAATGAGTTGGATAAAATGATAGAATACGAGGCTCTTGCCGAGTATCCCATCTTTTTATCCAACGAGTTTATAAAAGTCAATAATACACAGTCACGAATGTAAGATTCTATTTATCACATAACACATCTACGACGTGATAGTTTCACTTTATTGTTGTCACTATATAACCTTTCATGTATTGGTGCGCCTTAAAACCCAATTCAATTCAATTATTGTTGTCAATTTTCCTTATATACGGCGGCAATTTGTAAGACAAACCATGACGTCGTTTTATTGTTTACATGACGTCGCTACGTTACGCGGCTGTAACTGCGTTCGCCCTATAAATAATGCGACACCTTAAACCAAATTTAACGTTACGAACATTCATTTTATGAAGTAAGATTTCACATAATGATAAATAATTAAGGCGTATGAACGTACCGTATGATATACCATGCAAACAATTGGGATTACATGTTTTACTCTATACAGACACAATGATTCGGTCCTCACTTGCATTTGTAATACACAAGTGTATTACGAAAAATAAGTCTTGGCTTTATTGCACTACCAGAGGCCATGTTATGTGATAATGCGGGGTTGTAAAAACTCGTATTTCTTGAAATCTGTTTCAAATAATTTTATAATATTTACTGATATGAAAGCGAATATATCAACCTGTATTGCAATATACATTAATTTACTTGATTTATAAAAGTGTAAATACATATTAAAAAGTCCACGTAATATTTGAACGTCCCTCGTACATGCCCTTATTTATCATTAATATAAAAAAGAACTAGAGAAAATGGCACTATGGCGACTTTCCAGCTTCCATTGGTGGAGGAAGACCCCAGATGTCCCTCCGGGCAATTTTCCTGCACAGGCGGGCACCTGGGTAGAACCACCGACTTTTCCGCTAACCAGCTAGATAGCTTCATCACTTAAGTACGGTTTCCTGGTCCCATGAGGCCTCGGACACACACGGGTGAGGGGCAAGTGCTAGTCTAGTTTTGAGAAAAAGTTTTTCTGACTAGACCAGTGTTGATCACAAAATAAAAAACAAAGACAAAATGAGTACGCCATACATTTAGAGGAATGTGTCCCCTCTGCAGGTATGAACATACTCTTGCTTTGGACCTAACGGTGCACTACTGTTACATTAGACGAGTCCAGTGTCCAGTTAGAGAAGAAAACATACAGTAAATTTGAATATATCTGTATAATCTTAAAAAAAAAGAGTAAATTAGTCTTTAACTTTATCAAAAATTATATAGAAAATATTATGTCAGTGCCTTTTATTATCAAGTTTATTAGGCGAGGCTTAGAAAACGAATTATGGCGATTCTTCGCTTTCGTGCCGAGCCTAATAAACTTGATAGTAAAAGGTACTGACATAATATTCTATTTATCATGTAGATCATTCACATTTTCTGTATGAGTTAGTATTATTACCTGTTTCTCAGAATGTTAAGCTAATCGAGGACGCCGCCATGTTGTTGTTTTTTTGTTTGTTTTATGACGTCAGGCAACGTTACGTGCATTACGTCAGACAACGTTACGTACAATAAACGTCGAGGGATTCCGCATCGATTTGCTCAATTGGTAAGTGCCAAATAAAGCAAAATATAATAGGTCACCCCTTTATTGGGCAAAAAAGTGCAAATCTGCATGATACACAAATTTATGTGAGTGCGGGTAACTCCAGCGGCAAAGTCGGGTTATAACTCGTAAATGTATTGATCTCCATAAAAATAGTTATCAAAATGGTTATTTTATACGTTTCCATGGGTTACGAGTTTAGCTTTTTGAAGAATTGCCGTGTTCAATAACCGTATTAGAGATCATATCATATAGTTTACTGATTGCCATTGAAAACAACTTCATTATGTCTGTGAATGTTACCTACTAAACTTTAATTATAACAGACAGTTATCTTATATATGCAAATGATGTCAAGACGTTTTGTTAATGTACTCAGCATTGAAAATATAATGTACTCAGCATTGAAAATATAATGTACTCAGCATGGAAAATATAATGTACTCAGCATGGAAAATATAATGTACTCAGCATGGAAAATATAATGTACTCAGCATGGAAAATATAATGTACTCAGCATGGAAAATATAATGTACTCAGCATGGAAAATATAATGTACTCAGCATAAAAAATATAATGTACTCAGCATGGAAAATATAATGTACTCAGCATGGAAAATAGAATTTAATTGATAAACACTTCTTCCTCGATTGCACGATTTCATTTAACAAACATATTGTTCCATAGGCAAACTGGAAATTGGTCATAAACTAAGAACGTATGCTGTCGTGCAGTAAACTCAAAGATAAATATGAATACAATCACTTGCTGTAGGTTCGATCCCTCAGGGGCCTAGGAATCTCTATGTGAGGAAGCTGTCCAGCTGGCTTGCGGAACGTCGGTGGTTCTACCCAGGTGCCCGCACGTTCATGAACAATTGGTGATGATGGGGTGGGATGGGGGTGGGACTGGGACGCAACAAGGCTATAGGTGTAGTATTGATAAACAAAAATAAAACAAATATGTATAAAAAAATGGGTTTGAGGTGGGGTGTGGGGTAAGATCGGATGGAAAATGGAGAAAAAGGCGGGTGTTGTGGTGGAGGGGGCATATGAGAAAGCTATATTTGTAAAAATTGACTAAAACAACACAGGAATATGTCCTAATTTAGTGCATATTTATGTCCATTGAATATAAAACTGAATCACATGATTTTAGTCGTATGTGTATTTTTGCCTATGCTTTTTCCAGATGGCCTCCAGTCACTTTAATATATACTCAGTTGCAAAAGAAACTGGACACTTCCACAATTTTACTTTACACCCTATCCTCTTTATCAAGCTACAGTCCCTTAATGATTGGACCTGTTGAAAAACAAATGACAATATGATATTGGCCATGGAATGATAAAAACTTTGGTACCAAACACGGCATATTCATTTTGGAATTTGTCAATTTATTCTAAAAAAAACTTTATACAATTAAATCTAAACAAAACTCAGTGTCCACTTTCTTTTGCAACTGAGTATATTAAAATATCATGTATATAGGTAGAGCCTCATTTATTAATTTAATCCAAATTGAATAGGCGCTGTCCCATGTCAGTGTGATAGTAAGGATCAATTACCATTCATGGAAACATTTGCAGTGTCCAACAACAGATGTGCATTAGCACTTGACCAATATCATATTCGTGCTTTAAAGTTAGTTTGCTAATAAACGTAATCTTGCATTATTGCGTCGTGTTCATTATCAGCTGATAATCTAAGTCGATGTAAAACATTTGACCTCTGGGGCGGGGCTAAATGTGACCGCAGAATCACCATTTGAACAGGCTTGGTTACAGGACCATACGCTTATAGTAAATGTAAAATAAGCCTATGTAAAACTGTGACCCCTGGCGCGGGGCTAAATTGGACCCAGGGTTACCATTTAACAAACTTAGTAGAAGACATAAACTGATGCTACATGTAATACATGAGAGCTCTTTGTGGTTTCAGAGAAGATGGGTTTTTAATGTTTTTTCCTATATAAGTCTATGAAAAACATGTAAAATCTCAATATACAAACTTTGGACCCCCGGGGCACATTCGTGTTTTATTCAAGGGACTTTATTTGAACAGATATGATAGGCTAGGCGTTGGCGATCACTTTAAGAGAAAAATTGTCGAAATCTGTCCAGTGGTTCTTTAGAAGAAGACTATTTCAGGTTTTGACAATATATAGTAATGACGGCCATCTTGGATCTAATGCTAGCAAATCTAAAAAGCAAGTCATTTAATTATCATCCATGTGATGTTTGGTCAAAATTGGCCAAGCGGTGTCTGAGTAGAAGTCGCCACGGACAAAAGTCGGGCGGACGGAAAGACGGACGGACGGACGCCCCACCACGTCATGGTCATGACTTTGATCAACAGAGCTAAAAAAAAATGAACGTTTAAAAATGTGTTTTTCTTTTTTTCGCTTTTGTTACTTTTTTTTTCTTTACATATATCACCAAACGTATTACATTTGGCGTATGTTTTTAAATATGTGACTTTTTTTTTTACATTTGTCACATGAACATATAATACTTATCAGTGTAAACATTCTGCTGGATATAATCAAATAAATCTTTGATGTTTTGTTGAGACTGAACGGTAAAACCGAACTTGCATAGCGGAAATAAATGGAGTTTTTGTTTTAAACAAAGGATCCAAGCAATACCAACCTGTTCAATAGAAACAAACCAGACTGTGCTAGCACTTTGTTACGATTTAATACCGAGTTTCAATTCAAATGTTAAAATCGACCTAGCTTACCTACAGAGAGTTTAAACATTCGGCTTTGTTTTATTTTGCCTGTAATATATTTCTCACAAAACAAAACGATCTTTAAATGTTAAATAATATAAGTACAACGAATGTCGATCTTCAGCATTAGTCTCTTATACAATTACCAAGGAATGACAATGTCGTTTCAACGCAACTTGTAATGCCAAGGCTATGTATTTGGGCAAGGTAAATATGTTCTTCCAAATTATTTATAAATCGTTTTATCAAAAATATAAATCCGTAGTAGGACCCGTTTTTAATGTCTTACCGTGTGCAGAAAATTCCATGATAATTGGTTGAGTGGTTTCTTTGAACATCGCTTTATTGTGCAAAATCAACCTGATGTCATGTTTAAATCCACAATTACAATGTCTCACCTCACTATATTTTCAGAGACAACATTTATACTTCCACAGTCAACAATCTCTATATCGAAAACTCTGCTTAAAAAAAATCGGTCAAAATTGTATCGGTACAGAAGTAGTGGAGCCGATACACAAGTATAGTGCTATAAAAATTGGAACATAGTACAAAGAGTTATATAAGCGCTATAGTGTACTCCCATGTTGTTCATGATTATAAACATCCTGTGTATGTTGACGAGTATTGAGTAGTGGTCTAAACTGCACAGTTGTGAATACAAAATGAAATAACATATGCTGAAATGAATGAATGTATGTCATGGTAGAATATATGACCGGAAGTGTATCCGCAACATCTCTGATTTGACTTAAAGGTAAACGAATAGAGTCTATTCCAATTTAGGTTGCGGATGCGTAATAAAAACGTTATTATTAAACAGTGTTGCCAGCACATGGGTCAGATAAAATTCCCTGACATTTCCCTGACCAAAAGTAATTTTTCACTGACTAATACGACGCAACTTTATCGGCCTCCTCACTTCCTTACAGCCGACCATTCCACCCATATTACTTTGATTCAAATTGAAAGATATATTACATAAATTATTATGTATAAAATCAAACAAAAATTGACAGTCTCATATGTTATACTGCAATGCAGTTCTAGGAAACTTTCTGCATTAAGTTAAAACTTATCAGTGTGTAACTTCAAGACTGCCATAGCCACAGATACACGAATTCTCCACAACAAAGTACACGTATTTCCCCCTGACTTTTCACTGACTTTTCAGTAAATTCGTATTTCCCTGACCATTTTTCAAATTTCCTAATAATTCCCGGACCTTTCAAGGTCGATGGCAATCCTGTTAAAATGTGTCTCGTCCAATAGAGGTTTACAACACAACATTGACGAGTACAATACACAAAAGGGGCAATATGACCCTGAATCGATCACCTCACGCAATGACGAAAATAGTGTCCCCTCGCAAATGCCGATAATATGATTTAAGTTTTTCCATATGTAACTCTATGTAAAAACATGCATAATCTCAATATACAAACTTTGGATCCCGGGGGCTCGGCCTTCTTTGACCCCAGGGACTTTAAATTAGCAAACTTGATAGTCCAGGGGTTAGCAACCGTTAATGATAATAAAGAACAAGAGACACATGAGGGCCTGTGAATGATCTTAGTCTACAAACTAAAATGGCTCTTATATCAAGAGGTTTCATCATTTAATTCCCTTCAACACTTTTTTAAAAGCGCAAAACTCAACACCCAAAACCGAAATTTAAAACCACGACATCCAAGCTAAAAAAAGGTAAAACAAACAACAAAAAATAAAATCAAAATTCGGTAGAACCGATGGATGCTCGAAGTTTTTGATTTATGCTTCAGACATAAATTACAAGTAAAACAGTACAAAGGGCAATAACTCTAATTAGAATGAAGACTGGGTGTAGATCTCTGCACTTCCTCTCATTGCCCTCTATCATTGTGATAAGTTGCATTGCAGTCCCATCAGTAGTTTTGAAGTTATGCCCCGGACAAACATTTTAAGTATAACATTACAAAGGGCAATAACTCTAATTTGAATGAAGACAGAGTTACGGTTCTTGCACTCTGCACTTCCTCTCAGTGCCCTCTAGCATTGTGTGAAGTTTAAAATCAGTAGTTTTGAAGTTATGCGCCTGACAAAAGTGGGACGGACGGAAGGACGTGGGGACGGAAGAACAAAGCGGCGACTATATGCTCCCCCGCAAATTTCGGGGAGCATAAAAGCACATTCTCACAATTTCAATTTAAAAAAAAATAAGAAGACAAACTGAAAAAATAAATCAAGTAAACAAAAGAAAATGTATTTTTCTATAGCAACCAAACAGAAAACAGTATTAAAAATGAAGAATTAAAAAAACAAATATACATATATAATTATTACATCCAGTGGGATTTGAACTAAGGATCATCCCTGTAAAGACTGGTCAAAATTGACCAAGCGGTTTCTGAGAAGAAGATTTTTTAAAAGATTTTCCCTATATAACTCTATGTAAAACTGTGACTCCCAGGATGGGGACAAATATGACAAATGTGTTACCATTTGAACAAACTTGGTAGAAGACCATATGCTTATTGTATATGGAAAATATTAAACCTCTGGCTATTGTAGTTTCTTACAGAGAAGCAGATTTTTCGTTTTTCCATATATAATTCTTTGTAATACATTTGACCCCTATGTAGGCCAAATGTGACCACAGGGTCACCATTTGAATGAACAATGTAGAGGACCAAGCTTATAGTAAAACCTCCCGCTCTTGTAGTTTCGGAAAAGAAGATATTTTAAGTTTTTCCTTATTTAAGTTTATATAAACCTGAGGGCTAAATTCTGACCCCAGGGTCACCATTTGAAAACAACTTGCTAGAGGGCCATAAGCTGATGCTACAAGTAAAACATATACAATGGCACCGCCATTTTTCAGTTGAAAACATGTGATAGCCTATGCGTTGGCAATCATTTCAAAAGAATAACTGTTGAAATCTGTCAAGCCGTTCTTGAGAAGAAGAGTTTTTAAAGTTTCGATCTGTTATGGTAATGTCGACCATCTTGGATGTCGCGACGACCTAATTTTAACAGTTCGAAAAAGCATTTATCTAAGGATTATCCATTTGATGTTTGGTCAAAATTGGCCAAGCGGTTTCTGAGAATAAGTCGTTTGAAGCTGTGGCTAACGACGGACGCAGAGTGATCCCAATAAGTCACATTGAACCTTCTTTGGCTAAAGCTGATCTAAAAAGCCATTTTGGACAGTTCTTTGTATAATAACGTTATAAGCTATATATACATATGTTTATCATTCGATAAGTTCAAAAGCGTGCCTTTTTTTAAAAAAGGGGCCTAGTATCATATTTATTTAAAGTTAGCTATCGACAATATAAATGTTTGAGAGGTGGTTTAATTTTCTGTGTTAAAGGACACACAAGTAGAAAGTGGCAAGTACGTTTACCGTTCAGCTTATATTGCAAATATATCGGTATCTGCGATAAAATTAAGTACTACACATTTGGCATTGTTATTAGTTTCACATTTTCCAAGTAATAATATGTTATGGATGATATGAAAACTGAAAAGGGAGACACTTTTATAATTGATAATCAAAATTTGCTATTTACAAAAGTTATATTTGTTGGTGATTTTTTGGGTGTAAGGAACCTACAAAATATTTTGTCTCGGGCAAATTTAGAGTTATTGTGTTATTGCGAAACAAATGCATTTCTAAAAAAAAGGGAGGTCAAAATAAAAAGGACTCACCTTTCTTCACCTTTTTTTACCTTTTTTTTTGGACAACAAAATAGCACCTAATTAATGATATGTATAAAATAGCTATATAAACTGCCACCATAGTCCAAACAAGACGTTGAAACGTTTAGTAAACAATAAAGTGATCTCCCTTTTACCTTAAAGTCCATGTGTTTGTCCTAAAACATCAACTCTATGAAAATACCTACATTTGTATGAGACAATCTTTTCTGTTGGTTCCTTATGCAACAAATCACAATAAAACAAAAACAAAAGGCACAAGAGGGCATATGGACGCTCTACTGGCTAAATTGGCTCTTATATCTAGGGTTGTCGTCCACAAAATCCTATCAGTACTTCTTTTGAACTAGAAGCCCTATTAGTAAGGTCCAGATTTTTTACTTGACCAAAACTAATGTCAATCCCAAAACATATTAAATTAAATGTCATTAACAGTGATGCTTTTAAATGTTTTCCGCTCAATAACCATTGTTAGGAATGCGGCATTCCGATGAAACTTGCAAGGTATGTAGTTTATATAAAAAGGACGTTTGCATTTGGGACCACTGGGATTAAGGTCAAATTATGCATGTTACAGCATAGAACGAATGAGACCTCTATTTTGTCGAAAGTAGGTCACAGCCACCCGAAATGTTGCAAATGATGTAAGATGCATATAAGGAACATTCTGGTGAGGTTTGGTAAAAAATACTGAGAGAAAAACAGCAAGATACGTATGTCGCAGTAGAGACTGGACGAGACCTGTATTCTGTCAAGGTACTTCCCAGTGACCTGAAATTCTGCACATGATGTTAGATGCATATAAGGAACATTCTGGCGAAGTTTGGTGAAAATCCTGGAAGAAAGAAGCAAGTTAAGCATGTTGTAGCGGAGACCGTACATGACCTATATTGTGAAAAGTAGGTCACAGCCACCAAGAATTCTGCACATGATGTTAGATGCATATAAGGAACATTCTGATGAAGTTTGGTAAAAATCCTGAGAGAAAAAAGCAAGGCACGTATGTCTCAGTAGAGACTGGACGAGACCTATATTTTGTCAAAGTACGTCTCAGTGACATGAAATTCTGCACATGATGTTAGATGCATATAAGGAACATTCTGGTGAAGTTTGGTGAAAATCTTGGAAGAAAGAAGCGGAGACTGGACGTTACAAGTATTTCGTCGAACGTAGGTCACAGCAACCCGAAGTTGTGCATATGATGTTGGATCCATATATTGAACATTTTGGTGCAGTATGGTGAAAATCCTGCATTTAACGAAGACGATATTAAGAAATAAAGTCGGATTCACGGACGAACGAACGGAAGGACGAACTGACACACATACACCTGGACGACATTTTGATCAATAAGTCGAGATCCATCAACGGGTTCAATATAAATTGCGATACCTTACTCATTACAAAAGTTACTGAGCAGCATTTTCTATTTTTAGTAACAGTGACATTGACCTAAAACCCAGTGGCCCCCAATTGCAATCCTGACCTTTTTTTTCCATAAAAGCTACCAACCCAGCAAGTTTTGCCGCAGTTCCTCACTCCTAACAAAAGTTATTGAGACGAAATCATTTTTCTATTTTTAGTAACAGCGATCTTGACCTTGAATCCAGTAGCCCCAAATGCAATACCAACCTTCCTTTCCATAATAGCTACCTACCCAGCAAGTTTCCTCGCAATACATCACTCCTAACAAAAGTTTCTTAGAGGAAACCATTTTTTCCTGTTACTAAAAATAGAAAAATCTTGCTAGGTAGGTAGCCTCTGTTGAAAGAAAGCTTGGGTCACTGAGTTTAAGGTCAAATTCACTGTTACTAAAAATAGAAACATGTTTTCTGCTCGATAACTTTTGTTAGGAATGAGGTATTGATGAAACTTGCAGGGTATGTAACTTATATAGAACGGAGGTTTTGGATTGCATTTGGGGCTACTGGGGTGAAGGTCACTGTAACTGAAAAAGTAAAAAATGGTTTCCTCTAAGAAACTTTTGTTAGGAGTGATGTATTGCGAGGAAACTTGCCTTAATCATACAGGTATTACCCTTCATTTTAACTGGGTATTCCTTTTAACTGGGTATTTACATAATTTAAGCAATTTAAGTACATGTATGCATTGGGTGTTTATGCAAATACATCTATACTATGCCTATCTGTTGCTCTGAATGAGTTTTTGTTGAGATCAGTGTAAATGCATGATATGATGACACATCTGAACTATAAACATAAAGTGCTGTAAAGTTGTATTGAAAAAAAGAAAATTCGAAGTCCTAAAATAATGTAAATCTATTAAGTTGAAGACGTTATTAGATTGTAAGAATTAAGTTGTTTATTAAATTAAAACCACAAAAAAATGTTGTTTTCCCCTTTAGTTTAGATCCGAGCCACTGGCTCATGGTAAGGTATTGTCATCAATTTGTAGTTTGTCTGTTTTATGCCCCAGGTCTCGAAGAGCCGGAGGGCATGTAGTGTTCAAACCGTCTGTCCATCCGTCCCAATTGTTGTGTCCAGGCCATAACTTATAATAGTGTATGTTCTTTTTATGACCGCTGTCTTGAAGATATAATGTATAGTGTTTGGACATAGTGATAGTCAGTCGGTCTCGATGTTCATGTCGTGGCTAAAACTTCAATAACGTTTGTTCTATTACTTTCAAACTTACCGCAGTGAATAACCAACTTTTAATGATGTGCATAACACAAGTTCACAAGATCTGTAACTCTGTCTTGTAGTTCTGTGGATACCGGAGTTATGCCCCTTTACATGTCGCCTGCGTCTTAGGCATCACTTTGCCGTCTGTAATCCGTCACACTTTAAGTAACCTGCAACCTTACCTTGGCAAAAAGTATTTGACCTGTGTTCATAAAACTTCAGACAGTTCTTCATCTTAACTTAAAGCTACTCAAGTCTATATTAATTGATTTCCTCTTTGTAGGCGTGTCTTTATTTGTAACTTCATGTTCAACAGCTCATTTTGTATTTAAGCGATCAAATTTAACGCAGGACATCATTTACTTTATAGACACGAATTACGTCAGAAAACGTACATTAACATGACGTCATTAACGTTATGTTATACCACTAGTGGAATATCAAAAATATTGAATTGCATGTTATATGATAAATACATTTAATCGCACATAAAATGTGCAACTTTGTATATTGAAACATTTAATCACATATTTAAAACATGGTGTATGTATACATTTAATCACACCTTACATTTGCTACATGGTGTATACACACATTTAATCACATCTTAAATTTACAATATGGTGTATGTATACATTTAATCACATCTTAGTTTGGAACATCGTGTATATATACATTCAATCACAAATTGCATTTACAATATGGTGTATGTATACATTTAATCACACCTTAAATTTGCAACATGGTGTATATATACATTTAATCACACATTGCATTTACAATATGGTGTATGTATACATTTAATAGCACCTTAAATTTGCTATATGGTGTATATATACATTTAATCACACCTTAAATATGTTATATGGTGTATGTACACATTTAATCACACCTTAAATGTGCAACATGGTGTACGTATACATTTAATCACACCTTAAATTTAAAACATGGTGTATGTATACATTTAATCACACCTTAAATATGCTACATGGTGTATGTTCACATTTAATCACACCTTAAATTTGCAACATGGTGTATGTATACATTTAATCACATCTTAAATTTGAAACATGGTGTATGTATACATTTAATCACACCTTAAATTTAAAACATGGTGTATATATATATTTAATCACACCTTAAATTTGCAACTTGGTGTATATATACATTTAATCACACCTTAAATTTAAACATGGTATATGTATACATTTAATCACAACTTAAATTTAAAACATGGTGTATGTATACATTTAATCACACCTTAAATTTGCAACTTGGTGTATATATACATTTAATCACACCTTAAATTTAAACATGGTATATGTATACATTTAATCACACCTTAAATTTAAAATATGGTGTATGTATACATTTAATCACCCCTTAAATTTGCAACTTGGTGTATATATACATTTAATCACACCTTAAATTTGCAACTTGGTGTATATATACATTTAATCATACCTTAAATTCGCAACATGGTATATATATATATTTAATCACATCTTAAATTTGCACATGATGTATGTATACATTTAATCGCACATTAAATTTGCAACATGGTATATAGTTACATTTAGTCACAAATTAAATTTAAAACATGATGCATGGATACATTTAATCACACCTTAAATTTGCAACATGTGTGTATGTATACATTTAATCACACCTTAAATTTGCAACTTGGTGTATATATACATTTAATCACACCTTAAAGTTGCAACTTGGTGTATATATACATTTAATCACACCTTAAATTCGCAACATGGTATATATATATATTTAATCACATCTTAAATTTGCAACATGATGTATGTATACATTTAATCGCACATTAAATTTGCAACATGGTATATAGTTACATTAAGTCACAAATTAAACTTGCAATATGGTATAATTACACATTTAATCACACATTAAATGTGCAACATGGTGTATGTATACATTTACTCAAAATTAAACCCAATTAAATTCGGCATAAAATTATATATAGGGTCCTATAGAAACCACAGCGTCCGAAAACAATGGCATCGTAGGTCCGCACTGTACTGCAAACAAGGACTTGAAACTACAATGAAAGAGACAAAAATCAACAGAAAGGGTGGTGAAGACAGGGTTACCGACTTGGAACGGTCAGTAGGCAATAAGGTCTACTGGTTGACTTGAATCGATTTTATATGCGCACAATCCTTGCTATTATCCTGTGTTGAGCGCCCAAATAGACAAGACAGTGTAAACAAAACTACATGGAACCATGGAACAAAATACAACAGAAAGAGTGGTGAAGACAGGGTTACCGACTTGGAACGGTCAGTAGGCAATAAGGCCTACTGGTTAGCTTGAATCGATTTTATATGCGCACAATCCTCGCTATTATCCTGTCTTCAGCGCCCAAATAGACAAGACAGTGTAAACAAAACTACATCCCATCAAAAGGAAATCTCTAACAATAAAGTCCACATCCAGAGAAACTAACTAAAGATATACATACAAAATAATAAACATCTCAGGATGTATCCAGAATCGTACTGAACAACCATAGTAGATGCAGCTAAAGAGAAAACCAATCTAGGGTATGACCAGAAAACCCGAGGGACGAAAGCTCATGCACCCACCTCCCTTAGTTGGGGTTTCAGTAGCTACAATCATAGAGTCCCAGGAGGTAGTCCAGTCATCGCACAAGTGAAAAGTGAAGCGTAATGACTGACTGTAGAGGGGTCAATCACTAAACATGCAGTGCGCTGTTAAACCAAAGGGTTATAATCCTTTTCTGACGAACTTCCTGATTAAATTTGTAAAGCGGTCAGGAAACCCGTCAGACCCCTTTAACTTTCGAAGTTTATAAAAGTGAAAAACTTAATTTAAATATTTAAGTCTAATTAAATTGCTCTAAAATCCAGCACATGAAATTTAAATATATTTAAGCATATTTAAGTTTTGATTCAATCCATTCTTTCATGCAGTGTAAACTGAAATAGTTTATGTGTGTGAAAAATATATATATTTGCATCTGTTTTGAAGAAGCACCATTATACGAATGATGTAATGTTATTAAGAGGAATAGTGTTACTATTTTATCTAAATATGTACATAAGGACCTATTTATAGTATAGTACTACTGTTCTTAACATTAAATTAATTACGTTTATCAATTAATTTACTATATTAATTAGAAATATGCATTAAAAGTAATTATTCAGAAGTATGTCATTACTGTAGTTACCATTATATGAATTACGTGAATGTATCATTATTACCAATGGAACTATATGTATATATTATAATCTGTCAAAAACCGTTGAATTACTAATACCTGTTATCATACTCTTCTCATAGTATATGTGTGCAACTGTTGCCGCCAAATGTATTGGCGATGAACATGTATATATGTTTGAGCCTGAATAAAAACTGAACTGAACTGATTACTACAGATAATAATAATGGGTGTCCAAACACATTCTTATTACAGATAATAGTAATGGGTGTACAAATACATTCTTATTACAGATAATAGTAATGTGGTCCAAACACATTCTTATTACAGATAATAGTACTGGGTGTCCAAACACATTCTTATTACAGATAATAGTAATGGGTGTCCAAACACATTCGTATAACAGATAATAATAATGGGTGTCCAAACACATTCGTATTACAGATAATAGTACTGCGTGTCCAAACACATTCTTATTACAGATAATAGTACTGGGTGTCCAAACACATTCTTATTACAGATAATAGTACTGGATGTCCAAACACATTCTTATTACAGATAATAGTACTGGGTGTCCAAACACATTCGTATTACAGATAATAATAATGGGTGTCCAGACACATTCGTATTACAGATAATAATAATGGGTGTCCAAACACATTCGTATTACAGATAATAATAATGGGTGTCCAAACACATTCTTATTACAGATAATAATAATGGTTGTCGAAACACATTCTTATTACAGGAAATAATAATGGGTGTCCAAACACATTCGTATTACAGATAATAATAATGGGTGTCCAAACACATTCTTTTTACAGATAATAGTACTGGATGTCCAAACACATTCTTATTACAGATAATAGTACTGGATGTCCAAATACATTCTTATTACAGATAATAGTACTGGATGTCCAAACACATTCTTATTACAGATAATAATAATGGGTGTCCAAACACATTCTTATTACGGATAATAATAATGTATGTCCAAACACATTCGTATTACAGATAATAATAATGGGTGTCCAAACACATTCGTATTACAGATAATAATAATGGGTGTCCAAACACATTCTTGTTACAGATAATAATAATAATGGGTGTCCAAACACATTCATATTACAGATAATAGTACTGGATGTCCAAACACATTCTTATTACAGATAATAGTACTGGGTGTCCAAACACATTCTTATTACAGATAATAATAATGGGTGTCCAAACATATTCGTATTACAAATAATAATAATGGGTGTCCAGATACATTCGTATTACAGATAATAATAATAGGTGTCCAAACACATTCTTATTACAGATAATAATAATGGGTGTCCAAACACATTCTTAATACGTCCAAACACATTCTTATTACAGATAATAATAATGGGTGTCCAAACACATTCGTATTACAAATAATAATAATGGGTGTCCAGATACATTCGTATTACAGATAATAATAATGGGTGTCCAAACACATTCTTATTACAAATAATAATAATGGGTGTCCAGATTCTTTCGTATTACAGATAATAATAATGGGTGTCCAAACACATTCTTATTACAGATAATAATAATGGGTGTCCAAACACATTCTTAATACGTCCAAACACATTCTTATTACAGATAATAATAATGGGTGTCCAAACACATTCGTATTACAGATAATAATAATAATGGGTGTCCAAACACATTCGTATTACAGATAATAATATTAATGGGTGTCCAAACACATTCGTATTACAGATAATAATAATAATGGGTGTCCAAACACATTCGTATTACAGATAATAATATTAATAGGTATCCAAACACATTCGTATTACAGATAATAATAATAATGGGTGGGTGTCCAAACACATTCGTATTACAGATAATAATAATGGGTGTTCAAACACATTCTTATTACAGATAATAATAATAATGGGTGTCCACACACATCCTTATTACCGATAAAAATAATAATGGGTGTCCACACACATTCTTATTACAGATAATAATAATAATGGGTGTCCACACACATTCTTATTACAGATAACAATAATACTGGGTGTCCAAACACATTCGTATTACAGATAATAATACTGGGTGTCCAAACACATTCGTATTACAGATAATAATACTGGGTGTTCAAACAAATTCGTATTACAGATAATAATAATGGGTGTCCAAACACATTCGTATAACAGATAATAATAATAATGGGTGTCCAAACACATTCTTATTACAGATAATAGATAATAATAATAATGGGTGTCCAAACACATTCGTATTACAGATAATAATAATAATGGGTGTCCAAACACATTCGTATTACAGATAATAATAATAATGTGTGTCCAAACACATTCTTATTACAGATAATAATAATACTGGGTGTCCAAACACATTCTTATTACAGATAATAATACTGGGTGTCCAAACACATGCGTATTACAGATAATAATAATAATGGGTGTCCAAAGACATTCGTATTACAGATAATAATAATAATGGGTGTCCACACACATCCTTATTACAGATAATAATAATAATGGGTGTCCACACACATTCTTATTAAAGATAATAATAATACTGGGTGTCCAAACACATTCGTATTACAGATAATAATAATGGGTGTCCAAACACATTCGTATTACAGATAATAATAATGGGTGTCCAAACACATTCGTATTACAGATTATAATAATAATGGGTGTCCAAACACATTCTTATTACAGATAATAATAATACTGGGTGTCCAAACACATTCTTATTACAGATTACAGATAATAATAATACTTGGTGTCCAAACACATTCTTATTACAGATAATAATAATACTGGGTGTCCAAACACATTCTTATTACTGATAATAATAATAGGTGTCCAAACACATTCTTATTACAGATAATAATAATGGGTGTCCAAACACATTCTTAATACGTCCAAACACATTCTTATTACAGATAATAATAATGGGTGTCCAAACACATTCGTATTACAGATAATAATATTAATGGGTGTCCAAACACTTTCGTATTACAGATAATAATAATAATGGGTGTCCAAACACATTCGTATTACAGATAATAATATTAATTGGTGTCCAAACACATTCGTATTACAAATAATAATAATAATGGGTGGGTGTCCAAACACATTCGTATTACAGATAATAATAATGGGTGTCCAAACACATTCTTATTACAGATAATAATAATAATGGGTGTCCACACACATCCTTATTACAGATAAAAATAATAATGGGTGTCCACACACATTCTTATTACAGATAATAATAATAATGGGTGTCCACACACATTCTTATTACAGATAATAATAATAATGGGTGTCCAAACACATTCTTATTACAGATAACAATAATACTGGGTGTCCAAACACATTCGTATTACAGATAATAATACTGGGTGTCCAAACACATTCGTATTACAGATAATAATACTGGGTGTTCAAACAAATTCGTATTACAGATAATAATAATGGGTGTCCAAACACATTCGTATTACAGATAATAATAATAATGGGTGTCCAAACACATTCTTATTACAGATAATAATAATAATGGGTGTCCAAACACATTCATTTTACAGATAATAATAATAATGCGTGTCCAAACACATTCTTATTACAGATAATAATAATACTGGGTGTCCAAACACATTCTTATTACAGATAATAATACTGGGTGTCCAAACACATGCGTATTACAGATAATAATAATAATGGGTGTCCAAAGACATTCGTATTACAGATAATAATAATAATGGGTGTCCACACACATCCTTATTACAGATAATAATAATAATGGGTGTCCACACACATTCTTATTAAAGATAATAATAATACTGGGTGTCCAAACACATTCGTATTACAGATAATAATAATAGGTGTCCAAACACATTCGTATTACAGATTATAATAATAATGGGTGTCCAAACACATTCTTATTACAGATAATAATAATACTGGGTGTCCAAACACATTCTTATTACAGATAATAATAATACTTGGTGTCCAAACACATTCTTATTACAGATAATAATAATACTGGGTGTCCAAACACATTCTTATTACTGATAATAATAATAGGTGTCCAAACACATTCTTATTACAGATAATAATAATACTGGGTGTCCAAACACATTCTTATTACAGATAATAATAATACTGGGTGTCCAAACACATTCTTATTACAGTGTCCAAACACATTCTTATTACAGATAATAATAATACTGTGTGTCCAAACATATTCTTATTACAGATAATAATAATAATATTATAGGAAATACTACTTACTTTGAATAAGCTGACCATATACTCTTGAAAAGTAACAGTTGTTTTTGTTTAATAAAAAAAAAAAAAAATTGTAAGAAGGAGAAATACACTTATTTACGACTTAAATACCTTATATATTTTGCGATGAACAATGTTTTAAAGAAATTACAATATAAGTAATAATAACAATAACAGAAACTATACATTTAGTTTTTCTTGAACTGGTATAATTGTTCTGTGTGGTTTACTCTGATTTAATTCTATTTTCTTGCTGCTAAAATAATTGTTGTTAGTAATGACTTTTTTTGCATTTACCTTCTGTCAGTCTTGTAAACATGTTTTGTATTCTCACGGATCTTATGATATATTGGCATTTTGCTGAATAAACTATAGCATATATCGTTACTGCGTGAATAGTGTATACCTTGATACAGAGTTTTACCTTCTTGTATGTAAGCTGTTAACATGTCAGCGGCCGAATCACAGATATCAAACACATGTATATTGCATGTTGCTGGTGTGTCAGCGGCCGAATCACAGATACCAAACACATGCATATTGCATGTTGCTGGTTTGTCAGAGGCCGAATCACAGATAACAAACATGTATATTGCGTGTTGCTGGTGTGTCAGCAGCCGAATCACAGATAACAAACACATGTATATTGCGTGTTGCTGATGTGTCGGTGGCCGAATCAGAGATAACAAACATATGTATATTGCATGATGCTGGTGTGTCAGAGGCCGAATCACAGATAACGAGCACATGTATATTGCTAGATGCTGGTTTGTCAGCGGCCGAATCACATATAACGAGCACATGTGTATTGCTTGATGCTGGTGTGTCAGAGGCCGAATCACAGATAAAAAACACATGTGTCTTGCGTGTTGTTGGTGTGTCGGTGACCGAATAACAGATAACAAACACATATATATTGCGTGTTGCTGGTGTGTCAGCGGCCGAATCACAGATAACAAACACATGTATACTGCGTGTTGTTGGTGTGTCAGCGATCGAATCACAGATAACAAACACATGCATATTGCGTGTTGTTGGTGTGTCAGCGGTCGAATCACAGAAAAAAACACATGTATGTTGCGTGTTGCGGTCGAATCACAGATAACAAACACATGTATGTTGCGTGTTGCTGGTGTGACAGCGGCCGAATCACAGATAACAAACACATGCATATTGCTTGCTGTTGGTGTGTCAGCGGTCGAATCACACAGATAACAAACACATGTATGTTGCGTGTTGCTGGTGTGTTTGTATGAATTGTAATGAAATGGGAGTGTACGTCCTGTTATCAAGCCATATTATGTTATATTGGGATAGCAATCTCAGACGGAGATGAGATGGAGGTTGAGGATGGAGTTTTCCAGCGAACGAACCCAGGTGGGGCGAGTATATGTAGCTTTAACGTGCATGACCTTATCCACTGAGTTACGGAGACCATGTATGTGTCAACTATCATTTGCTCGACTAGAAGAAACTAGAAGAAAAATAAGAAGAGAGTTTATGTGATCACCTTGGCGTCGTCGTCGGAACCTACCTCCACCTGGAGTTGTGCATATAGGCTGTCCTAACATACATCTCTTTAATTTATTTTCCTAGCTCAATCAAATATGTGCATGATTTTTCTTATAGAATTATCAAAAGAGCTGCATATTTAATGTTGGTTCCTATAATCCATTGGCTCCCTTGGAGCCCGAAAGTTGTGATAGCCCGTAAAATGTGCAAAATTCCATTTAACATCGAATTAAGCGTGCTAACTGTGTTATCAAGGCTGTATCTCCGTCGGTCCGTAAAAAATCACGCCATTCGCACGATAGCTTCGAAAGCATAGCAACCATCATCATGCAACTTTATAGGTACAGTGCCGTAGGTCGGAGGTAGAACCTGACGTTTTTGTGGGTCCGTAGGTTAAAAGTTCGCAATAACCTCATATGGATATACTCATTCCGACCGAGAACGTCGGAATTATCTCATACTCTCCAACAAAAAATCGGTAGAACCGATGGATAACGGTAAACATATAACTTACAAGCGGATGTAAAATGTAGGAGGAGTCGATCGGACAAAATTAAGACCCTAATTATGCTCCGAGGAGAGTCCGTTCCACTCCGAAAATCCCTCGATGTTGTCAGTTGATAGTGACTTAGTTGATGAGGGAAATATGAATGCTTTCACCTCGCGCGAGACTATCACGTGCATTTAATTAATACTTATATGCAAAATGACAATATGGGGGATATAGTAAACAAAAGTGTACTTCAAAACATAAATGTTTTATTGTGTCACTACAATCGATAAAAGTGCAGTTTTATCATTGCAATTTGGTATAATAAACATTATTTGATCGATCTGTTAAACTAAATTATCGTAAACAATCGATCCGACGCCGCAAACATCGTTGAAAGTGCATGACTGTGTGTTTTTACTAGGTCATTGGGTATGAATCATACATTTACTTAATCCACATATGTTTTGAAAAGAGGGTGTTGCAGTATCAATAGAGAGATATTTTCGAGGAACCAGTTACACCGGAAAACACACAATTTTCCTGCAACTAAACGAAGTTTGTGTAACACGTGTACATGTAGGCTACAATTGTGACAGGGACTAAACAAGTGCAGAGCTTCATATAAACATACATTGCTACCTGGTTTCGAACTGCCTGCTTTAAAAAGGGGCAAACGACAATCTTGATTTTGTTAACAACTGGAACATTTGTACATTCAAATCCGATTTGCATACAGCATATAGTAGATTATATTTGTACTAATAAACCTTACCCAATGATGGTGTTTGCGGCAAACTTGTTACAATCAGTTTTGTTCCTCAGAACATATTTTCACCTTTCACAGCTAATAACGGAGTTGCTGCAAATAGCGTAATTATTTCCATCAATGTTGCTTCAAAGTCATCACAACCTAAGTTGGCCAGAAGTTTGCAGCAAACATATATGCAATTTCCTTGTTCATCATACCATCAACACTTAAACTTTTTGATTTACTTCATTTTGTACGCCGTAATGTCATGGTTAACATTTAATTCCACGACATCACGACATACTTTTCCATTCTGATTTGCTGTATCTCTGCTTGCTAAA
Organism: Cyrtodaria siliqua; assembly: GCA_037043455.1. Classification (NCBI taxonomy): domain Eukaryota; kingdom Metazoa; phylum Mollusca; class Bivalvia; order Adapedonta; family Hiatellidae; genus Cyrtodaria; species Cyrtodaria siliqua. The sequence goes on along the minus strand of JAWPHD010000024.1, from coordinate 779,161 downwards.
ATATTACCACAAATTTAAACTTCCTTATTTCAGGTAACAGATATATTTCTAAAATTGAAACTTGCATTTTATTTCATAGGACCACTTGAACAAATGCTGTGTTAATTTAGTCATTTTTCATGGAGTCTCAGTTTTTTTAGAAAAGTTGTATCAATCAAACATACTGATCGTACTAAAAATTACAAAATATTTTTTTCAAAAGTATGTACATAATTAAAATGTCACGCTATATATAGCAAATGCTTTCATATTTATTTTGTCATTTTCGTCGTGTTCATTAAAAGGTCTTCATCGTCATCCCAGTAGTTGTCCATGTGTTACTTGAATTGTAGCTGAAAATAATGATATTGGCTCCAGCGAAAGATGAAGTGTTCACAACAAATCTGCAAGTTTGCAGGTGAGAAGGTTCTCGGTCCATTTTGCATAGTTTTATCTCGATGTGGCCTGGAATGTACATTCCTGTTGGTGATATATAACCTTTTTGTGTCGGTGTGTAAATCCCAATTCGAATCAGCTCATTACAGTTCAGTTAATACTGTTAGTTTCTGTTCATAATTATATTTAAACGTGTCACTGCAGTAACCTGCCTTAGTTATACAGTCAAAACGTACCCTAGCCAAAACGTACCCTTAATTTTTGAGTCAAAACGTACCTATGGAGAAGTCAAAACGTACCTATGGAGAAGTCAAAACGTACCAATAAAAAAGTGAAAACGTACATATGAAAATGGTGTGTAATTCATTAGTTTGTTAATTTTATTATTTAAATACACTTCAGGTGAATTATATTTAGGTTAAAAATGTGTGTTTGCCGAAATAGCGCTAATTATTAAAAGTTGATTGTATTGATAATTAATTAGTTTGCTTATTTTATTATTTAAATACACATCAGGTGAGTTATATTTAGGTTAAAAACATGTGTGTTTGCAGAGATAGCGGTAAATAATAAAAGCTGATTGACAAAGACAAAATAAAATTCTTTAATCATCAATAAAAATGTAATTATCAAAACAAACTATCATTAAAATTAATTATTACTTGGAGTTTGTAATGATTGAACACTGTCATATTGCTGATTTTTGTATATAAGATGCTATTTAGAAGGTTAATTTTACATTCGAACACGAACATGAGTTCAGCTATATACGACCAGTCTACCGTCATTGACGAGGATATCTTCGACCAGTCTACCATCACCGACGACGTGCCGACAGCTTCTGAATTAACTGAAGAGATCGCCGATAGTCAGGCAGAAGACACGGATACCACCGCCTCACTGTATCTGCCGCCAGTTCCGTTACCGGTGCTACTTGAAGAGGAGTCTATAGCGGATGAGCCACCGGTGTATGAAAACGTAGCAGTAGACGGAGCCATCACCTTTACAGTGGTACCGGGAGGTTCAGCGAAGGGTCGTGACTTACTAGTAGATTCCACTGGTTATTCGTACAACATAAAGCGACAATCGGGAACGACAACAAACTGGTGGTGCAGCGTCAGGAACAAGAAATTGCGATGTTCACCGACAGTCATCCAGAAGGGCGACCATTTCCGAAGAGGAATCCATAAACACGTACACCAGGCTACACCGGGACTACTACACAAAATCCAGGTAACCCGTCGGGTGAAGGATGCTGCCGCTGCAGACGTTTTCAAGCCGGCCATGGGCATCGTGGAGGAGAAGCTACAACAACTAGACCAGGGCGCCTTCAATATCCCCCAACCTGACCTCATAGCCAGGAAAGCCAACCGGTATCGCCAGAAGGGTAGACCAGCAGAGCCCCGCGGTGTTGATTTTGAGTTGGCAGAAGGTTACATCCCGACGGACTTTCTTAGACATGATCTGAAGGCTGACGGTGCGCGACATATTATATTTGCGACGTCCAATCAACTAGAGCTCCTGCAACAAGCCAAGAGGTGGTACGTCGACGGAACGTTTAAGCTACTGAGAACGAAGGACACATTCAACCAACTTTTCAGCATCCACGCCTTCGTGAAGAAAGACGGGCCTTCGTGAAGAAAGACGGAGAAATGAAACAGGTCCCGCTAACGTACGTCTTCATGTCCAGACGCCGAAAGAAGGACTACAAGAAAGTCAACTAATCAATTAAATTTATATTTAATCAATCAATCGATGGTATCAGTCATACAATAGTATCAATATAATCAGGGACTCATATACAATGTAATATAGACGGATCCTGATATAATGTATAATGAATATATTTTAATTATATATGTTTATTTTATTTTCAATCAATCATTTAATCAATCAATCGATGGTATCAGTCATACAATATTATCAATATAATGTATAACGTATAATGAATATATTTTTATTATATATGTTATTTTTCTTTTCAGAAAATCAAACGCCTATTCCAATCGCCTCCTGAGGTTCAGAGCGTAGTGATGGATTTTGAATCGGCAGTCTGGCAGGCCGTCCAGAAGGTGTTCCCCACAGTGACAGTTAACGGCTGCGCATTCCACTGGACTCAAGCTGTGTGGAGAAAAGCACAGGTAATTGAATATGGCACGTTAATAAATTGCTATTTTGAAATACATGACATTAATTATATTCAAATTGTTTAATACCATTTTTTAATTTAAACATATTAAAGTTTATCGTTTATTTATTTTCAGGAATATGGTCTGTCCGTCCAATACCAGGAAGATCCAGGGACCCACTTTTGCCAGCAGAGCACATCCCGACGGCACTGACGGACCTTCCACGAAAGGCTGGAGAGCTCGCTAGACTCGCGGACCTGTTCAGCTACGTGCACCAGACATGGATTGAGGGGCAGTGGAAACAAGAGGACTGGTCCGTCTATGGACAGTCTGTTCGTACCAACAATGACTGTGAAGGTATGTACATATATTATATTCAATATTAAATTAAACATATTTCGTAACTGTATGTGTATTATTACAACGTTGAACATCATAATATTTGTATAGAATGTGTTAGTTCGTACAGATATGTACCCGTTAAATGACATACTCTTATATATTGTTTCTGTTTTTCAGGTTGGCATAGGCGGCTAAATTTCAGATCGACCGGACCACCTCCATTCTATCTGCTGGTAGACCTGCTGCATAAGGAGGCCAAGTTCGTGGAGAAACAAGTCAAGCTTGTGTCTGAGAGGAAACTGAAGAAGCTACAACGGAAAGCACAGAGGACAACACAGTCGAGGATTTTTCAGGAATGGGACGAGTACAGTGAAGGCAACGTGTCCGTGGACAAGTTACTACGCAAGCTGTCGCATGTGTATGGGGTCCATGTGTAAATTAATGTTGTAAAGACCGTGGAAACGCTACAGATAGATGGAATACACTTAATTTTCTATCTTTCACTTAATTGTCTATGTGTATTGTTGAAATGGACAGTGTATCTTGTCGTCTTAATATATATGTGTTCTAGTGCTTCTATCATGTGCTTCCTTTATGTCTGATTGTCAGTGTGTGCTAGTTTGTGTATTTTTTAAATGCAAATAATGTTTCGTATAAAGCTTTATATTTGTGTACGTGTTAGTTAATAGTTTATAAATAAAAATAAAAATGTCATTTATTGAGTTCTAGTTGATGTTTATATGTTGTAGTGATTCTATCATGTGCTTCCTTTATGTCTGATTGTCAGTGTGTGCTAGTTCGTTAATTTTTTTAAATGTAAATAAGGTTTCGTATAAAGCTGTATATTTGTGTACGTGTAAGTTAATAGTTTATAGATAAAAATGTCATTATTGAGTTTCTTTTCTATAAGATCCTTGTAGATGGCTTATTGAAGAACTGATTAATTAAGTTACAACCGTGAAAGTCCTGAGCAATTATCCCCAAATTCCTAATCTGCTAAATAGCGGTTTGTAACTGTGAAATTTTTAAAATGTGTGAAATTCTTTGAATGTGTGAATACCTTATTTTCATTGTGATCACACAGAGTATTGCATAGTGTTCTATGGATAAAGGATGTAAAACTAAGGTTTGGTCTGGCTACTTTCTTTTTTTTTTGCAATATATCTGAACTGATTATATATTTATTTATATTTTTCTGTTGAAACAAACCAGGTATAAATATATAATTATTTGTAGAAACTTAAATCATTGACAAGTTTGGAAATGCGTACCGTAACCCATCATTTAATCATGTGGTAATGCATGGATCCATTATAAATAATGCATTTGATGCAATTGCTACACCAAACTCAATACATCTGATCGCAAATAGCATTGGTCAGTGAGATAAAACAACAAAAACCTCTGTGTAGTACTCATATCTACAAGTACATTATGCGAGCAATTTTAAATAAAAAATCAATATAAGTAACATAATTGTCGAATCATAATCATAATCAAAAAAACATGCAAGCAATGTATTTATTCATTAAAACATCAATATGTAACTTTAATTTATATATTGTACGTTTTGGCTTCTGTAAGGTACGTTTTGACTTTTGTTTGGGTACGTTTTGACTAGGTACGTTTTGGTTAGGGTACGTTTTGACCGGATCTCGTAATACATATACGCGAACACGTTAAATATTGTAGTTACCTCCCTTAGTATACATTTCTCCATTTACAGATTGATCTTGTCGTTATGTCGAACTATATATTTTTTTCAGTAAGAGATAATTGATGTTACTTTTGGGGAATTTGAATTGGAATATTGATCGTATCAAACAATATACGCATACAGTCAACGCTAAGGTATGAACTTCTTATATGTAACTGTAATTAGCATGAACCAGCCATTTTTTAAAAAGATATTCTACTGTTTTTATATTTTGCACATGAATAATAATATGAAATAGGTTAAACCTATATGGCGAGCACAGTTCATCTTTGATTGTGCCGCTGCGTATGTATGTGCAAGTCTAGCTGCGAGAATCGTAGCTCTTATGGCGTGTACCTATATCATGGTAGGTACATACCACCATAAGAGCCATGATTCTCACGTCTATTGCAAGTCTACCTGTACGTGTCTTATGAATCGTGACATCCCACCCCAACAAATTTCAATTTGTGTGTGTGTGTGTATTTCTAATGATTATAATCCGTCCGCCTATGACAGGCGTCGTGCCCGACGATTATAGGCACACTTGAGTCTGGACTTTTATCTGTGTGTTTGTGTGTGATGTGATGATATGTCTACTTGAAGCAGCGAACTCAATGGTTTCTTTATAGTGCTGCCACACTGCAATACCACACCGTAGTAGACATGATACCCCAGTCACATTATTCTGACACTGGTCAATCAGTCGTAGCACTACCCATTATTTGCTCGTCAGGCAAGGGTTCCATTTTTAAAGTATCTGGGGACTCGAACCCACGACCTCCCGAATGCAAGGCAGACGCTCTAACCAGTACACCACAATGCTTCGGTCAAATTTCAATTTGTTCCCAGACAGGACAGATATGGCATGGAATGAACTTCGAACGGCTATCTAGTCATGATCCAGTCTGGATCGACATTGGCTGAATCACCAACCGTCATAAAAGCTGCTACTGCATCAGTGTATGTAAGCTATATATACATAAACCGTGATGCACGCGTATACTTTTTTGCCGAACAACATGTAATTACGGTTTCAACGTTATGTCATTACGAAAAATGTATATATGATTTAAGCTTTTTTTTTATTTGAATATACGTCTAATATACGTCTTGTTTTCAACGTGTGTTAAATTGATTCATACGTATTGTCTAATCATTATGATGATGTATGTTTGAGAAAAGTACAATGCTTTTAAAACATAGGAATTTGTTGTTTCCTACTTGACATTTAATAAATGGTGGTCCATTTTCAGAATATTATTTCAATATTTAGTTGAGTATGTCTGGGGGTGGAGGACACCGGGTCCGACGTTTTCAATCAATATATTCTGAAAATGCACCAAATTCATCAAATGCTATGTAGAAAAGACGTTGGTTTGTTTCACTGTTCTTGACGTTTAGCACTAGCTGTGCTCAAGATACTTATTAGTTTCTACATCTATATTTTAAGAAACTGAGTGTCCTATTTTACCCTAATGTTTCTGTCGGTGGTAGAAAAACAAAAATAGTAAAATGATAGGACAGAGAAAAGCATAGATCGATTGAAGCAGAAGACAGGTAAAGTTTCCAAACCGTGTTTTCATCACCTTAAAATTTAAACTACTCCGTAGCATCAGACCAAACCGGATGACCGGTTACAGGTACACTGGCATAGGAACGTTTCATTTATATGGGGGTCCAGTGGGAACCTCAAACTTCAGAGAAACAGATAACTTTTGCATCAACTGGGTAAATACCCACTGTTTTTTTAAAAAATGGGTATTTTGAATTTTAACTGGGTATTTTTTTTTCGGATACCCATTGATTTTAATTTAATTGGGTATTTTTCTAAATATAATTGGGTATTGATAGAAACTTGCCCTTTTTCAATGTGTGTTTTGTTCTAACTTCGTATGAAATGTACCTGAAATGCACTGTCCACAATTTCATTGATGATTTTCAGCGCAATATCATGACTGCCAGTCACAGAGTCGCCAATTACATCGTTCAGTATTGACCTAGCTATGTTCTGCGCTTCTGACGTAGAGCTTGATGGTTGAAAATAGTTGTGGATTGCGTTTTTCTGCGAAAACGTTGACAAATTACTTTGTTTGCGACCTCTCTTCGCCATTTTTCATCAAAAACGCCAGACGCTTGATTTTGAAGTCAGGTGCGCGATACTCTGGTTCCCGTTCAGTATACTGTAAAGTTGGGGACGAGAACCAGACAATGTGGTAGAGCTGGAAATGCTCGTTTCAAACGTCCAATTTACCGTTTCTGAATAGGACGACTGAATGTGCGGTTGTGCCTTTTGTAACCGAAAGAAGACGGTCACACACTACTAAATTATTAACCCATTGTACGAAAATGCGATACGCACGATCAAAAATTTATTTGCGTAAAGGTTTTTTTTGTATGCTTTTTGATACGCTGCATTTAAATTTTAATTGGGTATTCACTAATTTTAATTGGGTATTTACGCAAATACGCTGGTTATCTGTTTCTCTGAAACTTTGTTAAAAGTAACAAAAAAAAAGTGAAGCACCAATAGTGGCGCGAAAGCCGGATTGCGAATTTAACATATTAAGTGAAAAATCTGTGTGAAAAGGGGGGGTAGTCCAGGTAAAATACATGACATAGTTAGGGTTATTTTCATATAACATTTGTAATGATGTTGAACAAGTGTCAAGTTTCAAAGCTTTTCGACAATACATTTTTGAGAAATGAGGAAAAAACAAAAACTTTAACGAAAACTTCAAAACTCGTAGACGGACGGACGGATAGACGGACAGACACATGGAAATCTCCGAACTGCAAGCCTGGATTTGCTACGCAATCCAGCCAAAAATAAAAAATACAAATTCTGTACATTATGGTGGAGTCTAAACCCGACAAATTTGCTATTATTTCGGGCGTTTGTTTAAGCTAAAGGGTTTTCAGCTATGTGAGAGTAATTTTAACAAAATGTAAATACATTATAATTATATAATTGGAACTGGCAATTTTAGTGGTAAATAAAAAATTCCTATCTATCTGTCTACATCCTGCATTAGCCTGCCGTGTTGCTGGGACAGCAAAAAAAAAAAAAATCTCAAATATAACTTCAGTAGTTTCAGAATGTCTTAATTTCGGTTTGCCCAACTCATTAAAACCATTTTTGGATAAAAGGTCGAAGCGCCCCAAAATATGCAACATAGGGTAAAAATACCTTTTGAACTTCCCGTACCCAAACACGCCAGTCAGATTATTGGGATCTCGGGAAGGAGGCTGTTCCTACCCCTGTCAGTGTGAGTAACATCTTGGGCCTAACCATCGTTTAGTCACTCTAGACCTGGTGTTGTTCTAAATACTAGTAGTTATATTTTTTCATAATGGACCATAATGTTACTGTGCGGTAAAAAAAGATGCGATGACAGAGTGGTTAGCTTACTTGCCTCTGGATATAGAAGTCTGGGGTTCGACTCCCGGAGGTTCGCGTCTCGAGAATTGATAACGCACCCCCTTAGATCTAGAACTATTCGTGTACGATAGTTAAAGTTACTGTGAAAGTATGTCATTCTTCCCTACTGATGTAAAGCCGTTGGTCTCCTGTGCAGGGAGAGACATACCATATTCAGGTTAAAAATCTCGCTGAACTTCTGTGGTTATCATAAAAAAGCCTGCAGGTAAACTCATCCACAGAAACGAAACTGTGATAATCATAAGTATGTGTATAATACGTCAATAGTATTGAAAGAAAGAAAGAAAAAAGAAACAAAGAAAGATGGATCGGTAATAAGCACCTTGCTCACTAATTGTTTACTAACAGACCATACGTCATAATGTGACGACATACGATGATGACGTAAATCAATGACGTCTTGTCATTGTATTATAATTTCCGTAACATTTCCGGAAATTGCCAGATTGTTCGGGTTTGACACGAATGAACACGGAATAACCTCGTCGATTTCCGTCAATGGCTTACAATAGTAGACGACCGAATACGGAAATCTGCGAAGAATTCCGATTGCATTTATGGCTTTACGGGAAAATAAACAAATGAAAGATAGTTTTTAACCAAATCATTTGTTTATCCTAATCGGTTAGCAAGACATATACATTTCTGCGACACGAAATATACTTTTATTAAATTGTGAAATGTGTTGACGAATTTTCGCCAATGAACAACGCGCAAGGTAACACTTTGGGCTATGCTTCCGGTTAATGGCCGTTTTGGCGACATTGGTAAAAATGCAATTTCATTGTCATTTTTGGAAGGGTTCGAGAAAGGTTTTTAATGTTTTGTTCACCTCATTCTGCTTGGAAACCACCATTCTTAATGATTTCTACGAATGCTTATCTTGTTAATTTCGTAACGAAATATGCTACTTTACGGTTGAAGTCGCCCATAAACTGCCGTAAATGACCCAAGACTTTTCAAAAGGATGGATGGGTATGTTTACTTTTCGCCTGCATGATACCATAGGAGCTCGCTTGCGCTTGCGTCGCTTCGCGACGCGAGCTGTGCTCGCTATAAGGATTAACCTTAAGACGTATAAAACAGCTTACATTTTGGTTGGTAGTTGAAAACTAGATTTTTAATGATTTTTTAGTGACGGGCATCACGAAATTCAAAGTTCATTATCATCAAATTTTGCCCGAAAACTGGTAAATGTCTTTTTTTGACAATTACATTATTATTTTCATGTCAAATATCATTAAATTTACATCAGATATTTAATAGCAGGTATTTTATGTTATTCTTAACATTTTACACCCCAAAACAAGTCATACTTAGAATCAAAAAGTGACCATTATCATGGGCGGAAATCCCTAAAATATGTAGTGTATACATGTAAGATAAAGTAACTTAAAGCTGATCAAGTGATACTATACTTCAATTAAAACTCTGGAATTATAACAGGTTCATGCAGTCTTAACAATGTGTAAAATGTATAATAGTTGATTTGTATTTTTAAAAAGAGGCCTGCCTTTTCAATGATTTCAACATTTAAAAGTATGATAAGTAAAACAAAAAATAAAACAGATACTACCATGACTACTATGTAACACGTGTTCGTACTATAGACAGTTTCCTCAGATTTTAGTTAATTTATGAAAATTCAATGATTTCAAGTTTTGTAAACCATTACCCCACCCAATATTTTTACATTGGTGAAAGAACAAAATCATCGAATTCAGCAATGTTACATCCCTTTTAAATATATTTTTATAACTTTTTTAATTTGTGTCACATCGAAGCTAAATGTCTGCGCACCAATCAATCCATGCCTGTTCTTAACTGATTGTTTGTTTTTCTAATAAAACCCCTAACATACAAGCTCACAACATTACGTGGTCCCCCTTAATTCCATTAGGCGATGGGAAAGCTTATATTAGCAGGACTGACATTGTATAACCGATATTTCGACAACAAAACACGTTTAAAAACATTTTTTAATGAAAAAATGCAAAAATCTGTTTAAAATTAACTATTAAATGTATTAATTTTACAATATGCAAACTTTTAAAGCTTACTTTAAGGTTTTATTTCATACCCCAGCCAACCCCGTTTTCGCTTCTTGGATATGGGGTTGGATGGGGTATGACAATTTAATACTCGGACCACGTAATGAAAGCCATAATTCCACCCCACTATTTGCACCAAAATGTGTGACCACTTTCTGGCCAATTGCATTTTTATCAGAACAGGAGTTACCTCCCTTGTGGTTCGTGCTACTGTAATAATAGTTCATTGCATATATTTTACAATATTATATTGTTGAATTAGTGAAATCCAACCCGTGACAATGAAACCATTTCGATGCAATATGCATTTTTTAAAAGCACAAGTTAGGGCATTTTAAATCATGTATTTTTTATTAATATGAAAAAGGCGCAGCCTAAAGTTTGAGTAATAAACTTAAAATGTTCAAACTGTATTAGTGTATAATTGAGGATACTGCACTCATCCTCCTTTTACATGTAACAAATATAGAGATTCACTAGCCTAATAAATTGGCTCCTATGCATTTTTTTATTATGTTATTGTCTATGTAACTGTAACTCGCCAATACGAATTTAAAACTCATTTTACAATCATTATATAATTCAAGAACACTACTTGATTCTTTGTTCACAAGCCATCCTTTTATGAAACATTCAACAACTCTTTGTCTACATATGTTTATTAATAAACTACTTAAAGTCAACCGAAGTTGGGTCATTCCAGACATTAGTAAAACCATACTCATTTAACATATTTTCTATGTTTGTTATCCAGTTTGTATAAGTTGACCCAATTATCCAACACCAATCTCCCTTGGGCTCTCTGTAAATTATCTAAATAGTCCATTCATATGTAAACAATATCCTCAGAAGAAATAATCCATGAAAGTTTTACACTTTGAAATCCTTATTTCTATGACCACACTATCTGAAACAAGTGAAACTTCATTTCTGTACTTGTTGTGCAAAATGTATAGTATAGTGTGCAGTTAGTGCCAGTTCCGCAATAAACATGGTAAAGCGAAACGCACAAATTATTTAGAAATGTTCTGTCTTGTGGGATGGTAGAGAGTATAATCTAAGAAGTAGCTTTAGAAATTTCTGTTCCTCTCTGTAACTTATTTAATACATCTATTACAAAGAGAGTTATTCCCGAAATATGGAAAGAAGCTTTTGTAAGTGCGGTTTTCAAAAAAGGCGACCCTTCACTTGTCAATAACTATCGTCCTATATCCCTACTTAGTGTTATTGACAAAGTGTTTGAAAGATTCTTGTTTGAACACATCTTCAATCTTTTCCGTGATAATAACTTCTTGACCGCTTTCCAGTCAGGTTTTATTCCTGGAGATTCAGCAATGAATCAACTTACTTACATATACAACGCCTTTTGTAAAGCAATCGACGCCGGAAAAGAGGTGCGGGTTGTATTTTTCGATATAAATAGAGCATTTGAGCGTGTATGGCACAAGGGCTTACTTGCAAAATTAAAAGCCGCGGGCATAACTGGAAACCTCCTAATCCTACTATCTGACTACCTCAAGAATAGACGCCAAAGGGTTGTCATCCCTGGAACTAAATAAAAATGGAACAATATAAATGCGGGCGTCCCTCAAGGATCCATCTTAGGACCCCTTCTTTTTCTTGTTTATATTAATGACATTGTTGCTGATATCGCTTCTAACATACGCTTATTCGCCGATGATACTAGTCTTTATATTATTATAGAACATAACAATGTAATTGCAGAATCTGCAAATACACTAAACTCTGACATACAAAAACTTACCGAATGGTCTAACAAATGGCTTGTAACGTTTAATCCTACCAAAACGGAAGCATTACTTATTTCGCGTAAACGCAACAAACCAGTGCATCCACCACTTATGATGTTAGACCAACACATACAAGAAGTTACCTCCCATAAGCATCTTGGTTTAATTTTTTCTAATGATTGTAGTTGGCACTCTCCTATTGAATACATTCAATCAAAAGCATGGCCTAGAATAAACATAATGAGGAAGTTAAAACACCAGTTAGAAAGGAAAACACTTGAAACTATATACATATCTTTTATAAGGCCACTTTTAGAATATGCTGACGTCACATGGGATAATTGTACAGCTTACGAAAAAAAAATGAGCTTGATAAAATACAAAACGAAGCTGCAAGAATTGCTACGGGTACAACTAAACTAGTGTCACTTTACAATTTAAGTCAAGAGGTAGGCTGGGAATCTCTCGACTCGCGTAGGAAAAAACACAAACTCATCTTTAAAATGATTAATGGTTTAACACCTCAGTACCTATCATTGTTAGTCCCAACACCAGTTCACGCTGCATCTAACTACAATTTACGCAATGCAATTAATGATTTTCAAACCATTAATTCAAGAACAAATCTTTACTTCGATTCATTCCTTCCTTCTGCTACTCGTGAGTGGAACAAACTTCCACCGGAGGCCGGAAATGCCGCTTCCATTGACTCTTTCAAACATTACTTATACCGTAACCAAGTGCATACCCCATCCTACTATTACAAAGGTTCTAGACGGGAACAACTTCTTCATACTCGTCTTCGCACTAAATGTAGCTCACTAAATCATGACCTGTACTCAAAAAATATTACGGATTCACCGACATGTCAATGTGGAAGCATCGAAAATACACAACACTTCTTTTTGAACTGCCCTCTTTATGACAACATTCGTACGGAAATGTTGGATACATTAATACCACTTTGTAACGTCTCATTAAATATACTATTATACGAAGATCCGTCGCTCGCAATCCAAACAAACATAGCTATGTTCGAAGCTGTGCACAGGTACATCATGTTGAGTAAACGGTTTTAGTTGTATTTTCTAACATAAATTGAACTAGGAAACTGCCTACTATCTTATTTATTTGAACAGGGGAAGGCTATACACGATTTGTGCTGCATGCATGCGCTCGTTGCCCCTCCCCACTGTCACCCTCCTGTGTATCCCAAACGTTTTCACTATTTTTTTCCCCCTAAAAAATATATAATTCCTCATTTATTTTCCAATATAATATATCATGTCTTTATTGTTTGAATCTAAATTACCTTAGCTTAATTTTTTTTTGCCTTAGCATTTTCTTTTTGCTGAACGTTTATATGTTATCTTTGTTATTTTTGCTACACTTGTAATGTTTTGGATGAAGTTCACAGCTGTAATATTGTAAATATAACCGTCATTGTTATTTGTTACAAATAATCTTTCCTAGGAGAAGAATTCTATAAGCAGTTTGCTTTCATTCTAATCCTTTAATATAATTGTACAATGTATATATGAAATGTAATTGAAAAAATAAAATACGTTTAAACCAAGAGAAACGCACATATTATTTAGAAATGATGGTCAGAGACGTACTATTCAAACGACACATTTTTATATTGCCGAAAAGTGCATACTAAGTTATTGTCTTTTTTAAGCATATTGTCATACAGTTGGTGAAAAAAAGACAAATAACATCTGGTATGCAAATGTTGAAATATAAAAATGTGTCGTTTGAAATAGTACGTTTTGACATTAATCAGCATTAATATGTGTGGTTCACTAGCGGATCCAGGGTGGGGGCGCACCCCTAAAAATTCCGGAACATACATGTATGTCCATGTTACTGTAGGTAAAATATCAAACAATTTCGTTGCACGCCCTCAGTATAAAAAAATTCTCACTCGCTTCGCTCGCTCCACCAATAATGGCTAATGAGTGGTTTAATTTTTATTTGAAAACGGACATTTTTATTCATACATGTATGTCCATGTTACTGTAGATAAAATATCAAACAATTTCGATGCACCCCCTCAGTATAAAAAATTGTATCGCTCGCTCGATGCATAATGGGTAATGAGTGGTTTAATTAACACATTGTTAAATCCTTTTATTTGAAATCGGTCTATTTTACCCTATCAATGCACTACCGCAACTGCTTTATAAGGATAGAAACGGACCAGAAAATTTACCAAAATCTTACGCCCCCCTCCCCCCCCCCCCCCCACCCCCTAAGCTGAAATCCTGGATCCGCCCCTGTGATTTACAGAATACAAATACTCCTAACATAGTAGAAAAAGGTACGAAATATGTTCGATGCGAATCCGCAACACATTTATACGCGCAAAAGAGGCAATACAGTCATGCTGGACATGGATTAATGTGCCTAGCAATACAGTCATGCTGGACCTGGATTAGTGTGCGTAGCAATACAGTCATGCTGGACCTGGATTAGTGTGCGTAGCAATACAGTCATGCTGGACCTGGATTAGTGTGCGTAGCAATACAGTCATGCTGGACCTGGATTAGTGTGCGTAGCTATACAGTCATGCTGAATCTGGATTAGTGTGCGTAGCAATACAGTCATGATGGACATAGTTTAGTATGCGCAGCAACACAGTCATGCTGGACCTGGATTAGTGTGCGTAGCAATACAGTCATGCTGGACCTGGATTAGTGTGCGTAGCTATACAGTCATGCTGAATCTGGATTAGTGTGCGTAGCTATACAGTCATGCTGGACCTGGATTAGTGTGCGTAGCAATACAGTCATGATGGACATAGTTTAGTATGCGCAGCAACACAGTCATGCTGGACCTGGACTAGTGTGCGTAGCAATACAGTCATGCTGGACCTGGATTAGTGTGCGTAGCAATACAGTCATGATGGACATAGATTAGTATGCGCAGCAACACAGTCATGCTGGACCTGGATTAGTGTGCGTAGCAATACAGTCATGCTGGACCTGTATTTGTGAGCGTAGCAATACAGTATTCATGGATAGAAACACATAATAAACGTACAACATGGTGTCTTCATTTTTTTTCTCAGTGTTGAACTGCGTCCATAATGTTGTAAACGGCGTATTGTGTTCAAAAAAGTAATTCATAAACATGAAACGACAGACTGAAATATAAAACCTTGTTCTATTGATCATTGTACATATAACTATAATCAATGGTACAAGAGTTATAAACACATGTATCTGTGTTAACACATTTTTACTACCCATGTTATGAATAATCATTATCTAACAGAAAAACAACACAATCTTACGATTTCTATACCATAAGTGAAATATTTCTATATCATAGGGCATTTTCAGAAATAAGTATACGAGTCCCTTTGGAACCCTTACGGGATAGATAAGTATACGACTCCCTTTGGAACCCTTACGGGATAAGCATATGAATCCCTTTAAATGTTAAACTCTTACGGGGTAAGTACACGATTCCCTTCGGAACTTTAGGGGATAAGTACACGAGTCCCTTAGGAACCTTATGGGATAAGTATACGAGTCCCTTCGGAAACCTTATGGGATAAGTATACGAATCCCTTCGGAACCCTTATGGGATAAGTATACAAATTACGTTGGAAACTTATGGGATAATTATACGAGCCAATGATGAAGATGTATAAATGATGGTGCATAAGATGCGAGGATTCATGCGAATATGCAGAACTAAGTCTTTACGTGTATGTTACCGAGATTATTTGCTTTGTTTTTCAAGAAGGAAGGGTATTTTCTCATGATGTCAGAGCCTTGGGCATGCTTGGTTTTCCATATTGTTTCCATGAGCTACTAGTAGTTAATATTCGTTCTCACAATTTAATTGAACTGCATTTTGTTGAACTGCTCTTACATCAGTGCATTGTATGTTATTTAGGGCCGCCGCAGAGGGTGGTTGAAGGATACATAGGGAATTGGTAACATGCCCTACTCTTCCTAACGATTAGATTCTTTTGGTTCTGTAACGTGCACGGATGATAGACTCCGTTTCAAAGGACTGTCCGGTTTACGTTCCCTTACGGGGACGAGGCCAGGGGTAAGCGCCCAAGAACTCACAGACGAAGCTTAGTGGCGCTGGTGAGACTTAAACCTGGGTTCTCCAGTTGTACGTTCACTGGGCGACGCCAGCGTTCTCAGAAAAAAAGGTGCTATATTGTTATAGGCCAATTGTTATTCTTGGTCGTTGTGTCCTACTATTTAATGTTGGCAACTAATCGCGCGCGCACACGCAGCTGTTAAAGCAACTAAATTTAATGTGAATTGTTTTCTTCTTTCAGGTGGTTATCCGGTCGATTACACTGTCATACATTGTGGTGATTGGAATTTTTAGCTCAACACAACACTACGCGCATACATTACTATATGCTTTTAACTGTAGGAATTCAACTGACATTACGACAGCATCACAAACATCGATTTTGGTGTGATACATTGTTATACGGCTATCAGTACATTTACAGAAGAGAAAGTGAACATAAATGGGCAAAAGCATTGTTATACTTGTGCGTAGTTGCCTCCTGCAATAAAGCATGAAATCGTCGGTACACCCAAAATATAAACGGTTTGTAAGAAATCGGACAGTATGAAATTATATGGTGTTTCCGCATATTTTTAGGCTATATATGACGGACGGTCGGTTTATTTCGTGAGGGATGCAGACAATTTAAAGACAGTCCTGCTCAGTAAGACAGTACATAAGTTGATGCCGTTTGTGTAAGTAAAGACAACATTGCGAGAAGCTTTTCAATTACTGTAAAGAGAGCAACATGTCGTGCAAGAAGACAATTACGTGCCCATTATGTAACACGACCTTATCTCGACGAGACAAGCTCAATATTCACATGCGTATACACACTGGCGAGAAGCCGCATACATGTACACAATGTGATAAATCATTCACCCAACTAGGACATCTCAAAAGTCACATGTTAATACACACTGGCGAGAAGCCGTTTACATGTGAAGTATGTAACAAGTCATTCACAGAACGAGGAACTCTCAATAATCACATGTTAATTCATACTGGCGAGAAGCCATTTACGTGTATAGTATGTAACAAGACATTCCCACGACGAGAATCTCTCAATAAACACATGGTAATACACACTGGCGAGAGGCCGCATACATGCACACAGTGTGATAAATCATTCGCACGACTAGGAAATCTCAGAAGTCACATGCAAACACATTCTGCGGGGAAGTCGTATACATGTACCGTATGTGACAAGGTATTTAGACAACGAGGACATCTCAACAGACACATGCGTATACACACTGGTGAGAAGCCATTTACATGTACAGAATGTGACAAGTCATTCACATACCTAGACTCTCTTAATACTCATATGGTAATCCACACTGGTGAGAAGCCGCATACATGTACAGTATGTGACGAGTCGTTCAATCATCGAGAAACTCTTAGACGGCACATGGTCATACACACTGGTGAAAAAGTATTTACATGAAATTATGTAACAATGAATGTTCACTGCTTAGGAAGTATCAAACATGTAAGAAGTTAAGAACACACTGGTCTGACGTCAACCTCAATATACATATGATGCACACTGATCTGTAGTCAATCTCAATATGCTTATGATACATACTGGTCTGTAGTCAACCTCAATATACATATGATACTCACTGAACTGTAGTCAACCTCAATATGTAATGATACATACTGGTCTATAGTCAACCTCAATATACATATGATACACACTGAACTGAAGTCAACCTAAATATACATATGATTTTACATGCAATGTAATGGCAATACAAGATGTACGAAGCAGTTATGTAAACAAGTATTTGCTATCACATCACAGTTCTATGTGCGTATTCACAACAGCGAGAAGCCTTTCAAGTGTATGAATTAGTGACATGTTATTCATGCAGTCTCAAAAACAGATGTGCATATAGACGGTTAACATGTAAGTAATGTGAACCATCATTCAAACAATCTGAGCATCGCAAACTACACATGCTGATTCACTGGCTAGACGGTGATGAAGTGCTGAGTGTGGCATGGCAGACTCAGATCTTAACAATCTTAATCTGTAATAATCTGTATATGTCAAAATCGTACCGATGAGAACAATTGTGAATAGGAAAACGTACTGCAGATAAATGAAAACATGCATATATATGCTGCAGAAAAATGAACACATGCGTACACAAGTACATACTTTAGAGAAAGGAAAACATGCATATATGCACTGCAGCGAAATGATCACATGCATATACATACTGCAGAGAAATGAACACATGTGTATTCATACTGTAGACAAAGGAACACATGTCTAGATATACTGCAGAGAAATGTACACATTCGTATATGAACTGCAGGTAAATGAACACATGTGTATGCATACTGCAGAGAGAAAGGAACACGTGCGTATAGATACTGTAAAGAAATGAACACATGCATACACATACTGCAGAGAAATCAACGCATGCGTGTATGTACTGCAGAGAAAGGAACATGTGCATATACATACTGAAAAGAAAGGTACACACGTGTATACATAGTGCAGAGAAAGGAACATATAAGTATACATACTGCAGAGAAGCCGGTTACAAGTTATGAATGTGTATTTTTTTCAGGTAAAAAAGGCTTACACATGCATATGGTTATCCGTACTGGAGAGTTGATGTAAATGGCAAGATTATTGCAGGATTTGTACAATCATCATATGTCAGATACCGTGTATGTGTAGTACAGTGACATATCTCACTCATGGTTGTACATATATTGGTGAGAGATCATTAATATGTAATACTGTGGCATATCTCACTCATGGTTGTACATATATTGTTGAGAGACCGTGTATGTGTAGTACTGTAACATATCTCACACATGGTTGTTCATATATTGGTGAGAGATCATTAATATGTAATACTATGGCATATCTCACTCATGGTTGTACATATATTGTTGAGAGACCGTGTATGTGTAGTACTTTGACATATCTTACACATGGTTGTACATATATTGGTGGGAGAACGTGTATGTGATGTACAGTGACATGCGTCATACAAGGCTGTAAATATATTGTTGAGAGACCGTGAACGTGTAAAACAGTGACATATCAAACATGGTTGTACATTTATTGGTAAGCGAACGTCTATGTGTAATACGTTGACATATCTCACACATAGTTGTACATATATTGGTGAGAGATCATTAATATTTAATACAGTGGTATATCTCACTCATGGTTGTACATATATTGATGAGAGTCCATTCATTGTGTAATACTGTGGCATATCTCACACATGGTTGTAATTATATTGGTCAGAGACCGTTAATATGTAATACTGTGACATATCTCACACATGGTTGTACTTATATTGTTCAGAGACCGTAATATGTAATACTGTGACATAACTCACACATGGTTCTACATATATTGGTGAGAGACCGTTAATATGTAATACTTTGACATATCTCACACATGGTTGTACATATATTGGTGAGAGACCGTTAATATGTAATACTGTGGCATATCTCACACATAGTTGTAAATATATTGATGAGAGTCCATTCATTCTGTTATACTGTGAAATATCTCACACATGGTTGTACTTATATTTGTGAGATACCGTTAATGTGTAATACTGTGAAATATCTCACACATGTTTGTACATGTATTGATGAGAGTCCATTCATTGTGTAATACTGTGACATATCTCACACATTATTGTACTTATATTTGTGAGATACCGTTAATATGTAATACTGTGACATATCTCACACATGGTTGTACATGTATTGATGAGAGTCCATTCATTGTGTAATACTGTGACATATATCACACATGGTTGTACATGTCTCAGTTAGAGACCAATCATTATGTAATACTGTGACATATCTCATACATGGCTAATAAGGCCTGTATTTGTAGACACTATTCATTGAGTTCTCTCGTTATACTTTTACTTAATTCATAAGCTTTAAATGTACACAGTTGTGTTTCGAGAAGAAAAACAACAACAACACAAACCCAGCACCAAATGTATTTATTAAAATACATAAATATGACATTGGCTAGCATTTATCAATACAAAACATGGTGTTGAATTATGCTTCTGTATTAAATAGATACTAACAATTTATATCATATTTGATACATCATAATTGAAAGGGATTTAGTATTCTGTATTAAGCAAAGTGTACTGCCATTGACTTCTGTATTTGAAAATAGTTTGTAATTTTGTATATTCATGGACCAAATGGTCTCCTCTATTATTGGATTAAACATATGTATCAAGACATATGGCTTGTTTCGATGTTATTTTTATATTAAAAAAGCTTGTTATATTATATTCCTCAATGTTTAAAACTAGAAGATGAATATCACTTTGTTACTTAGAATGTTTAATGTTAATAGCAAATTAACACGTTATTTTTATAGTGAAAAAGCTTGTTATATTATATTCCTGAATGTTTAAAACTAGAAGATGAATATCACTTTGTTACTTAACATGATTGATGTTCATTAGAAAATGAGACAAACAAACAGACGTAGTTTTTCATATTTGAACCTTTAAATTATAACATAGGGAAAATCAAAAAATAAATAAAAAGGCTGAGTTTCTTGCTTTTCAAAGCATTTTAGATAAGACGGCTAAGTACACTATAATAGTAATAACACTAACATACATTTTACAAAATGTATTTCTTGAACTGTTATATTAACACTATGTATATATTTTGTTGCTTTTTAAATAGTACTTTTGCGTATTTAGTACATGTAAATAGTGCGTTTACCTGCTGTTAGTCTTGTTTAAATGTTTGTATTCTCATGGGGCTCATGGTATTTTGGATTTTTGCTGAATAAACTACTATAGAATATGTCTATACTGCGTGAATATTGGACAGTATACCTTGATACAGTGTTTTATTATACCTAACATCAAACGCCCATGGTAAATCCCCATAGATAATTAACCATGTGTAACCTCTTACTATATGATGTGAGGGTGACATTGCAGGGTGATAGTAAATCGCAGGGTGATCGTAAACAAGTTTTTTCCTGTGCAGCTTTGGTGCGCGTTGGTGTGCGTACTGTTCTGACGAAGTCATCGGCTCAGTACGGTGAAGTTGCTAATTTGATCTGATCGTAACTCATCGTAACTGCAAAGGTAGTTTTTACCGAGTTCAATAAACTACCACTCATGTTGTTAGTTATTTCCAATCCAATAATATAACTTTCGTAGCAACCTTTTGAAAAAAAGTTATTTGGAAAAAGTATTCGGCAAAGTGGTGTTCGGCTTCGCCTCTGTCGATAATCCTATCCTTACGGTGGATATTCTTACTGTCACCCTCTTAAGAATATGATGTTTATATATTATCTTCACGTCTTAGATGTGACGCGCACATCGATGATGCGAACATTTACAACAACACATGGGAATTGTTTAACAGCTTATAGACTCTGTTAAAAAAATCAAATTTCGACGAAATCGCTGAAATCAAAAAAATATGGTATTACGTGTTACTGGTCTGTATGTATGAATTGGAATGCAATGTCAGTGTACGCCGTGTCAACACGGCATAGCAGTTTATATTGGGACGGAGATGGAGGTAAAGGATGGAGAATCCCATCAGACGTGTCTCTGTCATTGTATGAACCCACGCGGTGCTGATATTTGTAGATGTAATGAGTATGACCTCATCCACTGAGTTATTAACAAGTATGACCTCATCCACTGAGTTATTAACGAGTATGACCTCATCCACTGAGTTATTAACGAGTATAACCTCATCCACTAAGTTATTAACGAGTATGACCTCATCCACTGAGTTATTAACGAGTATGACCTCATCCACTGAGTTATTAACGAGTATGACCTCATCCACTAAGTTATTAACGAGTATGACCTCATCCACTGAGTTATTAACGTGTATGACCTCATCCACTGAGTTATTAACGAGTATGACCTCATCCACTGAGTTATTAACGAGTATGACCTCATCCACTGAGTTATTAACGAGTATGACCTCATCCACTAAGTTATTAACGAGTATGACCTCATCCACTGAGTTATTAACGTGTATGACCTCATCCACTGAGTTATTAACGAGTATGACCTCATCCACTGAGTTATTAACGAGTATGACCTCATCCACTGAGTTATTAACGAGTATGACCTCATCCACTGAGTTATTAATGAGTATGACCTCATCCACTGAGTTATTAATGAGTATGACCTCATCCACTGAGTTATTAATGAGTATGACCTCATCCACTGAGTTATTAATGAGTATGACCTCATCCACTGAGTTATTAACGAGTATGACCTCATCCACTGAGTTATTAATGAGTATGACCTCATTCACTGAGTTATTAATGAGTATGACCTCATCCACTGAGTTATTAATGAGTATGACCTCATCCACTGAGTTATTAATGAGTATGACCTCATTCACTGAGTTATTAACGTGTATGACCTCATTCACTGAGTTATTAACGAGTATGAACTCATCCACTGAGTTATTAACAAGTATGACCTCATCCACTGAGTTATTAAGGCCATGTATGTTTAACTATTATTTTAACTATCATTAGCTCGACTATTCGAAAAATAAAAAGAGAGCTATGTGATCACATTGGCGTCGTCGTCGTCAGAATCTCACTCCACATGGAATTGTGTGCGTACGCTGTCTTTACATCTTTATATATCAATCTTAGTAGTATGGTTAAACAGTAGTGGAGTATTTTCAGGATAATCTGTTTAAATAACCTGAATGTTTTATTCACTTACAATTACACAACATAATTTGATATCAAGCCCAATCTATGCGACTTTGAAGTATAATAACGCTTAAGCCGATAATAACGCTTAAGACGGTGCTAGTGGCCGTGGAGGGGGTTTCTACACCTTATACCACCTCTCATGAACAGCACAATACAACCGAGTCTGTTACTTTGCTCTCATGTGTGTGTGTGTGTGTTGCTTCCAAAGGATCCCACTTTAAAGCCAAAATCGAATATATTCATGCGAGAAATAGACACAAGACACATGGCTTATTTATTGTCCTGTTAATTGTATGCAAGTAGAGATCTGTTATGTATACAGCATGTACATGACGTACGCAAGTCACTAGCCATGGTCCCAGCCTGTATACACATGTCGTAAGCAAGGCACTAGCCTGGGTCCCAGCCTGTATACCAATGAAGATCTAGTATACAGCATGTACATGTCGTAGGCAAGGTACTAGCCAGGGACCCAGTCTGTATACGAGTGGAGATCTGGTATACAGCATGTACATGTCGTAAGCAAGGCTCTAGCCTGGGTCCCAGCATGTATACCAATAAAGATCTAGTATACAACATGTACATGTCGTAAGCAAGGCACCAGCCTGTGTCCCAGCCTGTATACCAATAAAACTCTAGTATACAGCATGTAGATGTCGTAGGCAAAGTACTATCCTGGGTCCCAGCCTGTATACGGGTGTAGATCTGGTATACAGCATGTTTATGTCGTAAGCAGGGTACTAGCCTTAGTCACAGCATGAAAACAAGTGGAATTCTGGTATACAGCATGTACGTGTCGTAAGCAAGGTACTTGCCTGGGTCCGAGCCTTTATACAAGTGAAGATCTGGTATACAGCATGTACATGTCGTAAGCAATTAGGTACTAGCCTGGGTCCCAGCCTTTATACAAGTGAAGATCTGGTATACAGCATGTACATGTCGTAAGCAATGTTCTAGCCTGGGTCCCAGCCTTTATACAAGTGAAGATCTGGTATACAGCATGTACATGTCGTAAGCAATGTACTAACCTGGCTCCCAGCCTTTATACAGGTGATGATGCCTAGGTCCCAGTGTCCCAGGATGACCCTAGTGGTTGGGGCTAACTCAGGAAAGAGTCAATGACGGTGAATGCATTTACATAAGTTTAATACAACTTTTAAAATATGATAAATATATATACAATTGTCTAAAAAAAACAAGCGAATACACAGATGAAATATGAAAAGAATGTTCTCATGAACGTTTAAGACGTTCTTAGTATTGTAACAAATACTGAATGTATACGACACTAAAGTGTTGTTAAAGTTATAACAAAGTTGATCTATGATCTAGCGCGATAACTGTGATGCGCGAGAGCTCATGAAGATGATGATGCGCGAATCCAATGGGTGATTGTCATCAAATGCCTTCTATAAGGGTTGATGACGCGATATGTATGATGATAAACCTCGACTGAGGTTGTGGATGATGCTCCTCCAATGAGGACTGATAACGGGCCCACCTTGTGTTCCGGGGGTTGTCGGTATTAGAACCTGGCCATGCTGCGCAGGTACGGGGACCGTCTCCACCGCTCTTTACGTTATACGTGGACGATTAGCTCCACTCCGGAAGGCTTACATCCACACCTGGATGACAAACATAACAATCTTGCTTAATTATCATTACCCAAACATATCATTATTTAATAAATATATGTAAGCTGTACTAATGATGAATAGCAATGTATACATATTCTACAACGCCATGTATACGCCATGTAGGTCGCTGTTAAACAATGCCCCTAATACATGTAATATAAAACATTATCAAATCACTCGTATATTACACTCACTGAGTTTAGCATGCACCCATGTATGTCACCTAATGCTCATATTAAATAAAGCTATGCATACGAACGCGTCGAACATTTATACTAGTCGCTCATCTCATTGTTAACTAATGTTAACAATCGTGTATTACAATCACTGAGTTATACGCCAACGTTAATGCACTACTGTAATCAAATTAATATCGTTTTACAATTAATGATCAATTGCAATAATTACATCTAATACAGTAACTTCAAAATCATATGCTAGTCTAAAGTTAACGTTTGAGAAACATCAAAGCTAACCGGATGTCGTAACCGCCAAAACAAGATGGCGCCGCCCACTGAATACAAATGTACGATAAAAACTAATAAAATAAATACTGACCACATATTGCCTGCGAATTTCGCCGTCCAACTCCTGCTCCAACAAAGCAACTATCAAGCAATCTCCAGCCAGAACTGGAAGACAATGGGTTTTATAGAAAACGTTACGCCCAAACCATTATTTCCCCCGTTCAGTCCGTGACAAACGTGGCTAAATTCGCAGTATTAAAATATACACGAGAGGCCCCTTACACATTTTTGCCGTTTAAGGAATATAGACCTATACGTTTACATGCATTAGCACAAAACTAAACTTATGACACGGCCTCTCTGGCGGCCACTTAAAATGTGCACGCTCTTACGTGTTACATGAATATATCATGGATATTGTGAATTAATTTGTTTCAACTCAACAATAGATTAGGGTGTAACTAACAACTTATAAGAGCTATGTACGACCAATACGCTCTACCCGTGACATTTTGTGACACCCAGCCTTTATACAAGTGAAGATCTGGCATGCAGCATGTACATGTCAGCAAGGCACTAGCCTGGATCCTTGCCTGTATATGAGTGGAGATCTGGTATACAGCATGTACATGTCGTAAGCAGGGTACTAGCCTTAGTCCCAGCATGTATACTAGTGGAGATCTGGTATGAAGCATGTACATGTCGTAAGCAGGGTACTAGCCTTAGTCACAGCCTGTATACAAGTGGAGATCTGGTATACAGCATGTATATGTCGTAAGCAAGGTACAGCCTTAGTCACAGCCTGTATGCAAGTGTATATCTGGTATACAGCATGTACGTGTCGTAAGCAAGGTACAAGCCTGGGTCTCAGCCTGTATACAAGTGAAGAGTTGGTAAACAGCATGTACATGTCATAAGCAAGGTACTAACCTTAGTCACATCCTGTAAGAACACTATTATATATCCATCCACCTTCACTATTTCCTGGCGAAACACGGAATTTGTCCGCTTGATTTCTAGATGGATTGGGTGGATGTTCCTTACCAAGAGGTCATGATATTTTAAATTGTTTAGATTTTGATGTAACTCTAATTTCATTTGTTTTCTATTTGTCCTATATACTGAACAAAATAAATTTAGGAGATAAAGTATATGTCAGTTCCACAGACGAGCAACGGAGCCGTGTATTTTGCAAATTCATAATGACACACGTCCATTTGTAACAAAGTCGGTGATACAAATAAAGCAATTATGTTGGGAGCCTACTTATAGATTCTCGTAAATCGTTCTCGTTTCAATTGTAAGGGATGTAATTTAAAATTACGAAATTTGGAACGTTTTTATTTGAGAAGAAAAATGTTTAGTGAACACATTTTTGCGTTTTGTAACCAATAACTGAATGGGGATTTCTTATCAATGCAAAATATTAAATGTGTTCAAAACAAAAGAAATGCCTTTGCATGAAGAAATAAGTTGTTTTTTAATACTAGTAATGGTCATTGTTAAAACTAAACCCCACGTCATACTGAATGCTATTATCTTACAGGCAAACATCTTACAGGCAAACATCTGAGTGTTATAAAAAATGACAATCAAATTGTACATTTCAAAGAAAAAATAGAAACTAAGTTGGATTTGAAGGAATAAAAAAAGTGCAAGTGTTTCCAGTAAGGCCGACGACGCTAGTAACTACTAGATACACGACTACGGCAATATGCTGTATAGAAACAGAGGGTTCCATAGCGTCGGTAGCGTGCGGTGTAGAGTGGACAATTACTGGACAAAATGCATGTCATAAATTAAACAATGAGATATAGGGTCCTATAGAAATTACAGCGTCCAAACGCAATGGCATCGTAGTTCCGCATTGCACTACAGACAAGAAGCAATATTTATTAATTATACAAGTGAAGACAGGGTTACCGACTTGGAACGGTCAGTTTGCAATAAGGCCTACAGGTTAGCTTGAATTGAGTTTATATGTATACAATCCTCGTTATTATCCTGTCTTCATCTCCCAAATAGACAAAACAGTGTAAATACAACTACATCCCATCAAAATGAATTCTCTAACCATAAAGTCCACATCTAAATAAACTAACAAAAGAAACACTAAGATGTTGTAAAACAATATATAATACAACATAAGAAACATCTCAGGTTGTATCCAGAACTGTACTGAACAACCACAGCTGTTGCAGCCAAAACCAATCTAGGGTACGAACAGAATACTCGAGGGAAGAAAAGCTACCTCCTTTGGTCGGGGTTTAGTAGATGCAATCATAGAGTTCCAAGAGTTTGTCCAGTCATCGCACAAGGGAACAGTGAAGTCACTTCCCTTTAACTTTTGAAGTTGATAGACCACAATTCCATAAACTAAGGCTTACGACATTCCTAGTCACAGAAGTGCTTTATGGTTGGTATTGTACTTCTCCAGTAGGTTTTCGTTGCGGCCGTAGATCTTTGAGAAAGATCTACGTAGTTTGTGATAAAGAAAACCCTGCTGAAGAACGTTACTTGTAATAATTTGATTTTCGATCATTGAAGTATATAACTAAATTCCAGTTTATCTAGAAAGAAAGCGGATTTTTAAAATGTAAATCAAATTTAATGAAAATACAATATAGTCCAAGCAGCTTTTCATTTTACATGATACATGTATATGATTGGCATTAGTATCGTTGATGCTGGAAATACTTATTTTGTTTAATCAAATACATTTGTGATTGCAAGGGTACTAACAAAGTATACATTAACTTCCAATTGCTGTAGCGTAGTTTAAACATTAACGTTGTTCTAAACTGACAATTTAATTCACGCAGGCAGGCACAGATAAATCATAGATAGAATTATAACCAGAAAATACTGACGACTTTGTCTAACCTGAGCGACAAATTACCCATACCTAAGCGGTTTATGTTATGTAGTCAATTCCAGTATATCTAGAAAGAAAGCGCATTTTTAAACTGTAAACATTTCATTAGCGTTATTTATCAACTATCTACTTCTCTTGAGGTCAATATCTAAACTAGGTTCCACTGACCGAAAAAGAAGTAGATTATTAATTTCTTATATAAAAAATATTTCGAAGATATACAGCTATATCCAAGATGGCGTCCAAGATGGTGCATCATTAAAATGTTGCGTTAATTATGCAATCGTTTTAAATAATAATTTAAGATACTTTATATTTAAAAGAAATTTCCTTGAACATAAATGTCATTTGGTAAACTTTTAAGAAAATTAAATGACATATAAAAGGGTTTAACATGAATGTCAAGAGGGCAATTAAGTGCAAAAAATGCACTTTTATAGACTATACCTATTGCAGTTTATATCACTTATATACACATCGTTTTAATAATATGAAAAAGGCACAGCCTAAATTGGGATTTATCGAGTTTGAGTAATAAACTTAAAAATTCTGACGATACTGCACTCATCCTCCTTTTACATGTAAACAAATATCGAGATTCACTACCCTAATACATTGGCTCCTATGCATTTTTTTTAATTCTATGTTCTAGGTAACTATAACTTGCCAATACGAAAAACAATCGAAAAATGCATTAAACTTGTATTTTAACACACTACGAGATTCACGTGCATGTGCTCAGTACGGACCATTCGTACAAACTCTGTCAATTTCAGATAAGTTCAGAATCAATCGAGATGTTGCGAAGGTGCGTGAACGTAGGTGCAATGGTCAGGTTCTGAAAGATATCCAAGCATACTGTTGTTTTGTTTTATCAAATCTACACCTATATCATTGATGTGCCCCCGCCCCGCCCCCACCCCCCATCCCCCAACCATCCTCACCACCACCCGAATATATTAAAAAAAATTGCGTTTTGGATTATTTGAATATTAACATTTAAATTTGAACGCAATCATTTAAATATAAAACAATTTTGTTTAAATCCAGATACACGGATAAAATATCAATAAAAAGAAAACTGAAATAAGGTCACAATACAAACAATTGCTAGATTCTCATCCCCTCCCACCCCGAGTTGCCACAAATTTATTTAAAATGACAGCGTTTTTGAATTAAAACTGATAAAAAAAAATCACACGATGCCCCAATTTTTATAACAATCCCCTCCCACCAACCCCCCACATTTTTTACCTTTTTTCTGATGGTATATACTGGTTATATAATTTATTACTGTCTGAAAATTCGAATAGTGGAGCTGCGCTGTTCCCCGACAGCTCTTTTTTTATTGTAAACTGCGTATTGAATTCTTAGTGGTGGGGAAAAAAAGAACCCAATTATAAT
Organism: Cyrtodaria siliqua; assembly: GCA_037043455.1. Taxonomy (NCBI): domain Eukaryota; kingdom Metazoa; phylum Mollusca; class Bivalvia; order Adapedonta; family Hiatellidae; genus Cyrtodaria; species Cyrtodaria siliqua. Next base: position 750,200 of record JAWPHD010000024.1, on the reverse strand, counting down.
ACTATATAAATTACATGTATTGTCGAAATTATTTATGGAAATGCTGCAAATTGGAGCCCGATTAAGATTGTTAGTCATTGGTTGATAGTAATCTAAATCAAAGATCCAGAATACTCCTTAAATTAATATTTAATACGTCCATATTGAATCAGTCCATCAAATAGTTTATAATTACTTATTATTGCAGTGAAGAGAAGAAAAAAAAATTGAACAGAAATTGGGACTTGAACTCTAATCTTCTGCATAGAAGTCGGAAACTGTAACCATTAGGCCACGGCCTAACGCGCGACGTCATAATTAAATAGTAAATATTGTAATGTATTAGGCTGATATATGACTCCTGATACCCACGCAAGACCTCAATACTGTGAATAGTAGCGTCAATAGTGCTTATTAAACTGCAAAGTCAGTGGAAATTGTTCTATTTAGTCGTATTTATTTATTAATGGTCGATAATTGGTCACTGACGAGACAGTTAGCCAGTACTGATTTATCCTCATCGATTGCGGAAATTAACGAAAGGTTCCGATGGCACTGATCGTACATAGTCGGCCAATTCCGTCATTCTTCGGTGATAGCGAGATGTTGCCAATGGCACCCAGACAAGGAACATCGTCGAAGAGGCCCGAAATTAAATTACCATGCCTATCAGCGGAAGTAGCTACTGGTTTCCCGTTCCGTAAGCTTGACTCTCAAATACTTGGCCGAAGTCGGAAACCAAAGGGATAATTTTATTCAAACTCATAGTACGTGGACAAAGGTTGATACCGTTAAGGGGATTTTTATCCCTGGCGCATCGCGCCAAGGTTAAATCCCATATTAAGAAATCAATATTAACTTAACCATGTATGTAATATGAATAAGGCAAAGCCTCAAGACGGGCGAAGCTAACTATTTTAAAATAGATCTAAACGATGTAATGCAGGGTTAGCATAATACTGTATTTGTTAATGCACATTGAGCTGAACGAAAAGAAAGGAAGAACAAGTATTCAGCCTGCATTTGCATATTTAGTCCACTAGTGCAACATGACAAATATATTTTCCACACAGGAAGTTATGTAATAAATAAAAATACAGATTTCAAGTCTCTGGATCGCAAATTTAAATTAAACTGCCATCATGTGTGTCTAGGTCCAGACTGTCTTTGTTCCAGAATTGTGACATTGTGTATGATGTTTCAAATCTGACTTTGTTATGAAGGATGTTTTGCTAATGAAAAGTTTTGTGACTATCATGTCACCCGCCGTGCAATATTAATTTATTTTAAATTGCTTTATATTTTTAATATTAATGATAAATAAAACATAATTAGCGACTGCAATGTCACCCAGCTCCAAATATGTTATGTTATAGTGATCTTGAATCAATAATTTTCTGACCCCACCATAAAATGAAAATTTAAGATAGTACCTAAAGTCCTTAAAGTCACTAGGTAAAGCAAAGGTTAGCCACTGTTCCACCTCCAAATTTGTAATCATATTAATTAATTTAAATACATTTAGTGTCAATAATAAATGAAAGTTTCGCGACTGTTTTGTCACCCACATCCAAATATGTAATGCTATTACTTTGTGGTAGAACATAACTCAATTCCAGTCACAATTAGTAATCATGCCAGTCCCTATTTCTGCAAAATGTTTTCTAAAATCTAAAATTGACCAAAGGTATCACTTGAGACGAACACAAACTACACACATAAGAATGGTGCAATTGCTTCTACGACTGTTGAAGAATGTGTGAATGGTTGATGCAAAATGGTAATGGCATTGCCACAGATGGCAGTTACATGTACGAGTAATGAAGAGGACACATTTGATCTTGGTTTGATTATTTTGATTAGACACATTGGTAAAATATCATCCGGAGAACATGAGCAACTATTTTCTAAATGTTTTGATTAAATAATTGTCTACCAATATAGCCTATAATTACACATGAAAAGCAAAGAAGAATCAGCATCTGCTTTTGAAACGCTTGACAAAGTTATGCAGGATAAGGTTAAAGATATATCATGGGAGCAGTGCATTACATATTCATCTGACAATGCATCTGTAATGAAAGGGAAACACAACAGTATTCAGAGAAGAATTAAGGACAGCAAGCAAGCGGAACATGTTCAAAACCTCTTACCTAGAATGCTTTCAGTGGAAGCCTTTTCAGAAATTACTACAACATTACGAGCAATGCCCTGAAAGCCTGCCAGGAGGAAAAGGAAATGTAGAAAAAAGACATGTCTTAAAAAGTAAAAACTGACCATAGTTAGTCAAAGTAGCAAAGAATATAGGGTATATGGTCCTAGTTAATGTTATTACCACGATTACAAGCCAACACTGTTAGATGTTACTGGAATGCCTCCGGACACCCCTAGCGTGTCGGGCAACTTTGTGGCCTTTAAATAATTGTGGCCGCGTTTAAAGCCAAATCCTGAGAGAAAAATAAATGTTGTTGTTGATACATTCTTTTGTAAAACATTCACCTTTAAACACTATTTGCCTTTACCTTATATTCTATATTAGTAGACATCGAGTGCTTCAACTTGAAACCAATATTCATGACTTAATTACACTATTCCTTTCTTTCGAAATGGTTTACATAAATAAATCATTAAACCATCAGAAACATCAACACACTCATGATTGAAAACGGCGGCGCGAAACTTTACGAAAAATAAATATCACATAGTATGTGGGACAACAAGTAAGTTTTCATACTCGCGTTACTGCAAGAGGGCTTCGCCCGTATTGTGAAAATTAAAAAACAGCTATATAATGAAATGTTATTCTGCTAAATCAAAGAAGTCATTTACGTTTGCCGAACTTTCCGATCTATGAAAGAGGGTGAACTATATTGTATTCCATACAAGATGCTGGTTATAGAAGTAGTTTATAGATTGCTGTCTTTCTGATAGAACACTGACAAAGGAAGACAAAAAGCCTCATATTTTGGATACGTGTTTCGCATTAGAAGTTGTTTGGGTGGGATAACGCATACATTAGTTCGAGATATGGAACCTTCATGCACAACGATGCCATCTTTATTTGCAATGGATATAATTATGTAAAAGCAAAACCAAGAATACAATGCAGGTAGTGTTTATGGGGTACAGTGGCTATAGCAGGTATGCAGGTAGTGTTTATGGGGTACAGTGGCTATAGCAGGTATACAGGTAGTGTTTATGGGGTACAGTGGCTATAGCAGGTATGCAGGTAGTGTTTATGGGGTACAGTGGCCATAGCAGGTATGCAGGTAGTGTTTATGGGGTACAGTGGCTATAGCAGGTATGCAGGTAGTGTTTATGGGGTACAGTGGCTATAGCAGGTATGCAGGTAGTGTTTATGGGGTACAGTGGCTATAAAATCCAACAACGAACGCCAGCTAAATGTGGCGAGTTTGTACTTTTGAACAAGAACTCATGTTACTATCTAGCCAAGGTAAAACATATACAGATTAAAAATATGCTGACTAGTGGTATCAAGAACACTCGCACTTTTGTTGAATGAATCTCAACCTATTGTCATCTGTGGTGGTATACAGGAATATGCTTTATAAGTAAGCATGCGTACACTTGTGTTTCAATATCTCTTTATTGTGGTTATTACACGTCCATATTATATTCAAACCAGCAGAACAAGTGTGCAAACTGCTCAAATACGATAAGTAACACCTCATACACTATTCAACAAACTCATGACGGAAACAGACGCTTCTACCGTATACTGTAATGCACGATATGCACCACCTCATACACTTTTCAACACACTCACGGTGGAAAAAGGCATGCGCTTCTACTGTATACTGTAATGCACGATATGTACCACCTCATATACTATTCAACAAACTCACGACGAAAACAGACGCTTCTACTGTATACTGTAATGCACGATATGTACCACCTCATACACTAATTAACAAACTCACGACGGAAACAGAGGCTTCTACTGTATACTGTAATGCACGATATTTACCACCTCACACTATTCAATAACCTCACGGTGGAAAAATACATGCGCTTCTACTGTATACTGTAATGCACGATATGTACCACCTCATACACTTTTCAACACACTCACGATGGAAAAAGACATGCGCTTCTACTGTATACTGTAATGCACGATATGTACCACCTCATACACTATTCAACAAACTCACGACGGAAACAGACGCTTCTACTGTATACTGTTATGCACGATATGTACCAGCTCATACACTATTCAACAACCTCACGGTGGAAAAAGACATGCGCGTCTACTGTATACTGTAATGCACGATATGTACCACCTCATACAATATTCAACAACCTCACGACGGAAACAGACGCTTCTACTGTATACTGTAATGCATGATATGTACCACCTCATACACTATTCAACAAACTCACGACGGAAACAGACGCTTCTACTGTATACTGTAATGCACGATATGTACCACCTCATACACTATTCAACAAACTCACGACGGAAACAGACGCTTCTACTGTATACAATGTCGTTGGGCCATCCTTAAAATATATTTGCTGTTTCCGGACACAGGATTTCGTAAAAGGGTAGGCAGGTAGGTGATTTTTTTGCAAGTGACTACGTTTATACCTTAAGAATTTTAAGAACACATAAGAAAATAGCAACAAACAACAAAAGAATGTTAACGAATTGCTTTTAAAGGTCTTGGGTAGGGACTTTTTTCAAACAGCAAACTCACAATTTGTAACGGCCGTCTTGATTGTATGGACAAGGTGCGAAATTATCAGATCATTCAGTCTTATTGACTTAGTTTAATACAAGATGCAGTCATCACACAGACATTCCGCAGACGTCAACATATAATGCAGCCGACAATTATCCACCTCGGCTTAAACTGCACCGGATACATATTGATGTCATGGATAGTGACAAATCGAAAAGGGCTATTTCGAAATAATTACCAATATCGAAAGAGCGAGAGGAAAACAAACTGAAATGGATACTATTTATGGTAACTTATGTGACCTTATTTTAAATGAAATGAACAATTCCTAAATACAATACAGCGAAGTACCATTACGACAACTTAATTGAACTGTGAAACATTATGCGTATCAGAGAACGTTATTTCCTCACGTGTAAAACTAGTGACGCTACTAGAAGTGCCTTACATCGTGACTATATTTCAGAGCGAGACGCTTTTGCTAAACTTCTTCGGACATCCGAGCGTAATTATAGGTGCAATGTTTCATTATAGGCGCAATTTTTCATTTGAATGCGAAGAAATGGTGACTAAGAACCTACATGAGTTTTGGGAGAAAATTAAAACGTTGGGTCCGCGGAAAGATAAACTCTATACCAGCTGAAATAGTCGACGATTTAGGTTGCTTTATCGCAGATCATGATATTGTTTTAGACAGATGGAAGCGTGATTTTGAGGGTCTTTATAATAGTGGTCAGATTTACTATTGTGACAAAGCTCATTACAATCAGTGAAAAACTCATAAACTATTATTGGAAAATTCTATGTCTGACCCGCTATACGATTCAAATGATCAGCTTAACAACAATATAACTTTACACGAAATTACGGTTGTTATCATGCAAGCTAAGTCTAAAGCCGTCTGAGGCTATGATAACATACCATGTACTGTTCTTAAATATCCACCCGAGTGGAGAAAAACTACTATGCGCCCTATTTTGAAAGACGTTAATTCTGACCGAAGAATGCCTTTGAAATACAGAGGTGTTAGTCTTCTCTCTTGCAAACTTTATAGTTCAGTGTTCTCCGTAATAGCCAATCCGCTTTTACCGCGTTCATCGATTTGCCCAAGGCATTTGACTTTATAGATCTAATATGCTGCTGTACAAGTTACTTTTACACAAAATTAATGGAAAGATATATACAACCCCATCAAACATATCTACACAAGTTCGGTATCGTGTGTTGAAGATGAACACATTTCTTACTGGACTGTTCTTTTTATAATGACATAAGAAACACTATATTTAATACAACTCTACATAACAGAGACTTCTGTTGATAAGAACTAGAAACTTTCATTTATTATGCTTAATCATCAGAGGAAAGTTGCAAAATACTTACTTAAAGCTGTTCTTAAGAGACGCATCAAAACTTATACTGTTACATAACTTATTGTGTTATCAAGTACAATGTCATTGTTATAAATGTGTTATCAAGTACAATATCATTGTTATAGATGTGTTATCAAATATAATGTCATTGTTATAAATGTGTTATGATGTACAATGTCATTGCTATACATGTGTTTTCAAGTGTAATGTCATTGCTATAAATGTGTTATCAAGTACACTGTCATTGCTATAAATGTGTTATCAAGTGCAATGTCATTGTTATAAATGTGCTATCATATTTAATAGCCACTGAACTATTTATTAGTGATTTATTCAATTTATATAACAATTGATATTTATATCATGTGATTTACTTAATCGTGTTAATATTATTATTTATAGATATTGACTTATAGGTCAATTATGAATTTACTTACTTACTTGTACATGTATGCGTTTATAGTTTGATACGATCAATATTCAAAAATTCCCTTTTAATACAAATAAACAGGTAACAAACAGTAACAGTTCGTCATGGTCAATTTGTAACAACTTATGGGTTAATCCATTTGCATCTGTTGTTGGTAATAGTGGGATATGTAATGCATATACCCAGAAACCTATATGTTTCAAAGTTCATCACAGATATATCGTAACATATTGTATTAAAGTAGGGCTCCACTTTTTCGTCCCAGATTAAAGTGAACAATCTAGAAAAAAAGTTCATACCTTGTCGCTGAGTGTATGCGTTTATAGCTTGATACGATCAATATTCAAATTCTCCAAAAGTTCCATCAATCATCAATTATCTCTGATTGAAAAACAGTATAACAAACAGTGGCAGTAGATCAATTTGTATATGGCGAAATGTATACTAAGGGAGGTAACTACTCCATATTAACTGGTTCACATTTAAGAAGATAACCCCTTTAACGTGTTTATTTCTATTACGAACATAATACCAGACCTGCCAAAACTTGTTCGCAGAAAATCCTGAGATTTTTAAATTTATAGATTTAAGGCACGAGAAGAACATTAAATTTTTAAATGGTAATTTGAAGCACGTGACATGATTTTCGCACTTTTTTTTAAAGAAACTGAAATTTAAATTATTTATGCAATGATTACAAATTGATGCTTTGTTTGATAGTATAGAAAATAATAGATTAGCGTACTTCAACATGTACAAAAATAGCTTGTTTTAGAGAGGAATGCATATTTCGATAAGAAAGACGGTTAAATTTCTAACACAACTGTTTTTTCATGAACGTACACTTATTTTACTACACAGAGACGTGCTGAATGAAAATACAAAGTCTTCATAACTCTTAAACGACTTATAACCATCGTACACGGCAGCAGTTGTTATAGTAATCAAAGTGCATGCACTTTGGAAAGGGAAGGGTCGATCAAAGTAACTTTGTTTTTAAAGTTGGCAATAACGTTCTGCAAACTGTGGACAAGCGCAAAATCTTAGGAGTAGTTTTTCACGATAAATGTAACAATACGTATAACGGCGAAGCGTTGGCAAAAGGTGGCGCTCAAGCTGTAGGATTTTTTTTCCAAAATAAATAACTTAAAAGATTCTTTTGAAAAAACTGTACAACTCCTGTTTAGTTCCCATATTTGACTATTGTTCATCCATCAGGGGCGGTAAAATTTTCCAAAACGTACACATATTTACACCGACGCTAGCCATAATTGGAGACACAGGCTGGCTCCCAGTATTGATCGTAGATGGCTCAATATGATCAGATATTGGAACATACTTTTAAAATTTGACGATAACAGGTTAACCAAACAAATCTTTAATATAGACTATGCTAACAGTAATGCAAGATCAAACTTGTGTTGTGACTTAAAATCCGTTACGTCTAAACTTAATCTGTTAGAATCGTATGATAATCGTGCTATTGTTAATCTTGATATTGCCCGAAGCAATAAAGTTAATTTCTACTCGAACATCTGGGAAACGGACGTGAAGAAAGTGTCTTAGCTAAGAACCTATATTAAATTCAAGAACACATGTGAATGTGAGACTTATCTCAGATTAAATCTCAAAAAAAATGAGACATTATTGGCACAGTTCCGGTGCGATATATTGCCTCTGAGAGTAAAAACAGGACGCTATGTAGGAGAAGGTGTTGAGCAAAGGCTCTGCTAATTATTTCAATAAATGAAATTGAGGACGAATTACATTTTCTATTGATTTGCCCTGTCAACAGGTGTTTATTTATACCCATATGTCTACTGTACCTTTAAAGATAGTGCCTACATTCCATTTAATTATAGTAACCACCGAACCTTCGCATTTGTATTTATCTGGATAGTTTAGACTGGAAACTGAACTACTTTCAGTGTACATGTATGTTGTATGTATATTTATATCGCAAGATGACCCTACTAGTGGGGGCTAACTCAGGAAAGAATCAATGACGGTGAATGCATTTACATAAGTTTAATGCAACTTTTAACATGTTTAAAATATGTTAGATATATATACAATTCTCAAAAAACAAACAAGCGAATACACAGATGAAATATGAAAAGACTGTTCTCATGAACGTTTAAGACGTTCTTAGTATTGTCCCAAATACTGAATGTGTCGACTGACTATATACGACACTAAAGTGTTGTTAAAGTTATAACAATGTTGATGTGCACCAGAATTATGGTCTAGCGCGATGAAGGTGATGCGCGAGAGCTCATGAAGATAATGATGCGCGAATCCAATGAGTGATTGTCATCAAATGCCTTCTATAAGGATTGATGACGCGATAGATATGGTAATTAACCTCCATCGAGGTTGTGAATGACGTTCTTCCAGTGAGGACTGATAACGGGCCCACCTCGTGTCCCGGGGTCGTCGATACTAGAACCTGGCCATGTTGCACATGTACGGGGACCGTCTCCACCGCTCGTAACATTATACGTGGAAGCTTAGCTCCACTCCGGAAGGCTTATCTCCACACCGGGAGGCTTATCTGCACCGGACGGTTTATCTACACCGGACGGGTTATCTGCACCGGACGGGTTATCTGCACTGGACGGGTTAGGCTGTAATAAAACATAAGTGTTAGATGTCGCTTCATAAACACACCAATCTTATATAATTATCATTACATCAACAAATCATTATCTAATAAATATATGCAACCCACTCTCTAATTATGATGAGTAGCAATGGATGCATATTCTACAACGCCATGTATACGCGTCGAACATTTATACTAGTCACTCATCTCATTGTTAACTAATGCACCTAATATACAACGTTATCAATTCAATCGTGTATTACAATGAGTTATACGCCAACGTTAACTAATGCACCTATTATACAACGTTATCAAATTCATATTTGTTTTACAATTAATGATCAATTACAATAATTACATCTTATAAAGTAACTTCAAAATCATATGCTAGTCTCAAGTTAATGTTTGCGAAACATAAAAGCTAGCCGAATGTCGTAACATCGCCAACCAAGATGGTGCCGTCCACTGAATACAAATGTACGATAAAAGTTCATAAAATAAATACTGACCACATTTTGCCTGTGAATTTCGCCGGTTTCAACCTCTGCTCAAAGAAAGTAACTTTCAATCAATCCCGGCCAGGACTTGAGAACAATGCATTTTATAACCGACGTTCCGCCCAAAACATTATTTCCCACGTTCATTCCGTGACACACGTGGCAACATGCGCAGTATTAACACATACACGAAAGGACCCTTAAACAACTGTTCCCTTTAAAGAGATAGACCTATACTTTTACATGCATTAGCACAAAACTAAACTTATTAAACGGCCCTTCCGGACGCCCTCTAGCGGCCACTTAAAATTGCACGCTTTTCCGTGTTACCTGAATATATCATGGACATTGTGCATTGGTTTCAATTGAACAATGGATTAAGCGTGTGACTGACAGCTGATTACAAGAGCTGTGTACGACTAATACGCTCTACTCGTGATTATTTTGTGACAATAGTATGTGTATGAATGTGGTTTGATGTTATGGGTTAGCTAACCAGTTAGTTGCATGCAGTTTGAACTCCCAATCTTTAATTATTTTCACTCCTGAAAGCCCTCTTGTCACAGCTGTCAGCGAAGTAGGTTCTGCCTCTCCAAGAGCAAAATTATTGTTGATAGTTTATACTATCCGTAATTAAAGAGTTACTTTCCTGTCTATACAGAGTAATTATATTGAGGCCAATGCCTGGTATGTATTGTTTTATCTAATTTGTATGTATTTGTGAAATGATGTATTTCGCTAGACATGCTGGAATGATGGAATAATTACTTTGTACATGTTTTGTATTAAGTTATAATGTTATTTCTTTATAATTCCAGGCTTTTATTTCCATATTAAAGTATAAAATCCTACAAAGGACGTAATTTTGTCTCTAAGTACCAACCCTAACAACATACCGTTATAAGAAACTAAGTATTTCATGAACAACCTACAGACACTTCGTATTCGTGTCTTACGAATGATGAGAAACTGTGTTACCTCTTAAAATCATGTACATGAAAATCTGCTAAGTTTCTGGTTAATGCCTACCTTAAAAGACGAGATATTCTGTTTAAGAAGAAGTGTTATGTACCATATACATATATTTATATGAGTATATACGCATATCTGAATTAGAAGCACATACTGTCATGATGGTTTACATAGATATTGATACTCATCAGAAAATTGACACACCAATGGCCATGCTTATCATAATTGTTTGAACTGCAACTTGCTTACTATCTATACACCGGTGGTATAAGACACTTACTATCTATACACCGGTGGTATTATTTGCTTATTCAATAATAAAACAAATGCTTATTTAAATCACAATTAAACCAGTGCCATCACAAACGTTAAACATTTCTATCATCAAGCATGCTACCGATTGTATAACATAGGATATAGGATGAGAGTTAATGTAATAGCGAAGACAACTTACTTTCTTGTAACTCTTCGTACACATTCAATGAAAATGAACGTAAACAGTGCAACCATGGAATGAACTGCAAATGCACTAAATAAATGATATAGTGATGTGATGCCTAACCTTACACATACGAGACAATATTAGGAAATGCCAGCTCATTAACGAGTAAGTTAAGGTAGTTGACACCGGAGTCAACTGTTAACGAGTAAGTTAAGGTAGTTGACACCGGAGTCAGCCGTAATTAAGGAAATGCCAGCTCATTAACGAGTAAGTTAAGGTAGTTGACACCGGTGTCAACTGTAATTAGGAAATGCCAGCTCATTAACGAGTAAGTTATGGTAGTTGACACCGGAGTCAGCTGTAATTAGGAAATGTCAGCTCATTAACGAGTAAGTTAAGGTAGTTGACACCGGAGTCAGCTGTAATTAGGAAATGCCAGCTCATTAACGAGTAAGTTAAGGTAGTTGAACCGGTTAGTCAGCTGTAACTAGGAAATGCCAGCTCATTAACGAATAAGTTAAGGTAGTTGACACCGGAGTCAGCTGTAATTAGGAAATACCAGCTCATTAACGAGTAAGTCAAGACAGTTGACACCGGAGACAATATTTGGAAGTGCCAGCTCATTAACGAGTAAGTTAAGGTAGTTGACACCGGAGACAATATTCGGAATTGCCAGCTCATTAACGAGTAAAATAAGGTAGTTGACACCGGAGACAATATTCGGAAGTGCCAGCTCATTAACGACTAAGTTAAGGTAGTTGACACCGGAGACAATATTCGGAAGTGCCAGCTCATTAACGAGTAAGCTAAGGTAGTTGACACCGGAGACAATATTCGGAAGTGCCAGCTCATTAACGAGTTAGTTAAGGTAGTTGACACCGGAGACAATATTCGGAAGTGCCAGCTCATTAACGAGTAAGTTAAGGTAGTTGACACCGGAGACAATATTCGAAAGTGCCAACTCATTAACGAGTAGGTTAAGGTAGTTGACACCGGAGACAATATTCGGAAGTGCCAGCTCATTAACGAGTAAGTTAAGGTAGTTGACACCGGAGACAATATTCGGAAGTGCCAGCTCATTAACGAGTTAGTTAAGGTAGTTGACACCGGAGACAATATTCCGAAGTGCCAGCTCATTAACGAGTAGTTAAGGTAGTTGAAACCGGAGTCAGCTGTAATTAAGATTTCCTTTCTGCGTTAAATATTTGTAATTAGTCTCACTCGACTGATAATTCGGCATTATTCGTTGTCTTGTAAAACCCGTATAGCTAAGTACCGATCAATTTTATCTGTCAAGTATAATATTAAGCAAAACATGTTTGTGTTTTCATGACCATAGAGTAATGAATCCTTCAACACACCGAAACAAAACCTATATAAGTACAGTGTCCGTATTGCTGTTTACATATACTGGCATGGTCATTAGCCAATTCGCGGATGACAGCAGCACATGGGTAACGTGAAAAACAGTATATTCTTTACAAAACAAGCACAAAAGGGCCTAAATTTAATCTGGGAACAAATGGGTTTAGGGTTAATAAATTATCAATAAATAAATTATCAATCAATGAATTATCAATAAAATAAAAATCAATAAATCATCAGTCAATCAATAAATACTCAATCAATAAATAAATAAAGAAATAAATCATTAACAAATACATTATCAATCAATCAATAATCAATAAATCAATCAATCAATAATCAATCAACAATCAATCATTAATCAATCAATAATCAATCAATAATCAATCAATAAATTAAATAAATAAATCATTAATCAAGACATTATCAATCAATCAATAATCAATCAACAATCAATCATTAATCAATCAATAATCAATCAAAAATCAATCAATAAATCAATCAATCATAACTATCTAGTCTGACATATTTTCCAAAATGTATGGCATACCCTGCCAAGTAAAAAAGGCATACCCTGCCCGAATATATAAGAAGAGCATAGCAAGGATCAAACACCAAGCTAACGCCCAACTCAAAGGCATCCCTGAAGTCACGTGATACTAGACAGGGCCGCGGGGCCCTAACAGCATGGCAAACCCTGCCCGAAAATATAAGAAGGGCATAGCAAGGATCAAATACCAATGTATGTGGCTTTGAAGTAGAATACAGCTTAAGCCGGTGCTAGGGAACGTGAGAGGTGTTGTTTCATGCAATACTTCTCATGAACAGACTCAATAAAACCGAGTCTGCTGCTTTATTGTCTTAATTGTGTTTGTTGCTCCCAAAGGATCACCTTTATCAGTATTTATTGCATAATAAATGTACATAGGCACAAAACTATATATAGGTCCCATAAAACAATCGATTTAATTATTGTTAATGATGTAGTTTTATTTTGTACACATGTATATATATTGGTACAAAGTACTCTTCCAGATCGCCTCCAGTCCCTTTCGATGCTCTAGAAAACATCATTGACATGCCAGGGTTGTAAATAGGATAGCCCGATGTCTAGGTCTAATCCTATATCATTGACATGCCAGGGTTGTAAATAGGATAGCCCGATGTCTAGGTCTAATCCTATAAATCTTACCGTAAATTATTTCAATGTTTTAGTCCAGGATCGGTCCTGTTGTCAAAAAATAAAAAGGGGGTTGAGTGTTTTTTAAGGGAGATTCGTGCAAAAATATGGGAGTTTTTTAACGTATATTTTAACGCGATAGCGATACCTTTTACTCAAAATCAATAAATGGATACCACAAAATTCACATTTAAACTATTTGTATAAAAAATTTGATATCAGAGGAGATAACAAGAAGGAACTGCTTTTAAACAACATTTTGATTTTGCGTTGTTGAATCCTTTCACACTTGGAACATATCAAAGAAAACACATGGAAAAAAAGCAAGAAAAGTCAATCCATACTAGGCCGACATATTGCATTATATTATTTTACCTGAACCGCGTTACGCTGTCAATGTTTCGCTAAGTGCGATGGAATATGGAATAATTCCTAGGGGTCAGAATAAGAAATAACGTAACAATAACAGTTATTAAATTGTCTCTGTATCTAAAATTGTTCGATATCTAGACGTAATACTTCAACGATGCATGTAGTGCATACATATATAATTCATAGAAAGTATCAATCGCGATATGTAAAATTGTTCCACCTGCATGCAGTTCCAACCTCTGTTCTGTTTTCTAATAAGTCATGCCTATAGAAGGTGTGACGCTATGATTCATTCTGTTTGCTTCGGTGGGCTGTTCCGAACAATAGACTGAAGTATCAGGACAATAACCAAAGACTAGGTGGCTTGTGTGTTGTGGAATGTTACTAACGGGTACAAAGACCTGAAGAAGATCTATTGTGGATTAGAAAAAATAGGTGTTGCTCAGACACATTTAAAAGGTGAACACTCTATAGGGATGATCAGTACCTTGTACATGTAAAGAAGACCAATGCAATCAATAAAATAAGTTTCAATCAATAAATAATTAAACGTTTTGAAAACTGCTTTTCCACACGCATGCGCATACATACCCATGCGCAGGCATGCGCAGGCACACAAAAGCAAATGCAAATATCAATTGTACACGGTAACTCGAATTTATTAGGAATCTAAGACGGAAACAGATATAGCGATAGTTGTTGCGGCATCGCAAAAATCACTGCCGAATTATTTTCTTTTTACATGTTCGTGAGCTTCAATCTGAGAATATTAAGAAAGAAACCGGCTTAAGATATGGAAGTTCTGACAGCTTTTGTTATAACAGTGTTGTTCCGTCTGTCGTTTTCGAAGAATACCAGATACGATCACGATCCTCTTTTCGACAATTTCAAATGTAAGGAAGCTGATGTTGTATTTGAAAGCGATTTTGATAGTCCCATTCAGTGTACAGATTTATGTGAGAAAACGCACAACTGCACAGGCGTGTTCCATAAGAGGAGTTCCACACCAAAGTGTTACGGTTGTAAAATGGCTGACAATACTTCGGACGTTCTGGATCCCAAATCTGGCACACGATTCTACAGACCCCCAGGTAAGAATACATAAAACGTGAACTTATATTTTTGTCATTGTGCTGCATATACAAATTCCTACGAAGGCCGCGTCCCGTTAGTCTTTTCTACACAACTTTTAGTTTTTGAATAATTGGTTTTAATTATAAGAATAGTTCCAAACTTCTTTCGTTGTATTTTACAAACTGTTGGTTATATTGCACCAATAATATTTTTCCAAACTATGGTAGAATTTCAAAGAAAATTCGCTAACTAAATATGTTATTACATTATATGCAAGCATATTAAATATGAAATTGATACCGGATTAATAAATTGAGATGCTAATTTTAATCTTATAAAAAATCAAGATTGCCTTTAAAATAAAAATATAATTTTCTCAATTAAAACACATCGTATTCTTTAAAATTACGTTAAAATTACTCACAGTGTACATGCATAAATAAGACATTAAACATTACTCACAGTGTACATGCATAAATAAGACATTAAACATTACTCACAGTGTACATGCATAAATAAGACATTAAACATTACTCACATTGTACATGCATAAATAAGACATTAAACATTACTCACAGTGTACATGCATAAATAAGACATTAAACATTATAATGCGTTTACTGAAGTTAAAAAAAAATGTAGACGAACACATTATTAGTTATTTTCAAGAACATCTCCGTATATCATGTGTATTGTAAAGTTATCATACCCGTCACAATCGGAACGGCCTAGCATCTCGATTTCCGTAACAGTGGATATTTATTGGTTTCGCAAATTGGCGAGGGAATTTTGATTAGAGTTTAAGTGGACCGCATTTGATAAGTATTCATCACAGAACTGTTTAGGAGAATAGAAACAGTGTAAACCAAAGCGAGATACGCAATTGCAATCGAGGAATGTCATTGAATGCATAAAATCACGGGCGTGTGTTCGATGCATACATGTATCAATGTGAACGCATAGGTTATGAGTCCGAGAAACTTACTGGCTATGATTCCGAGAAACGCATTGCCTATGAGTGCGAGAAATGCATAAGCCATGAGTCCGAGAAAGGTATTGTCTATGAATCCAAGAAACGCATTGGCCATGAGTCCGAGAAAAACATTAGTTATCAGTCCGAGTAACGTATTTCTGGGGGTCTGATGAACGCATTGGCTATGAGTCCGAGAAACGCATTGGCTATGGATCCGAGAAACGCCTTTGCTGGGAATCTGATAAACGCACTGGCTATGAGTCCGAAAACTATATAAACGTCGTGTGTCTCTTCATATTTCAACAAAAATAGTGGTTGACAAAACGTAAGTAGAGTCTATATAAAACAAAACCATTCTGGTAAAAAATGGTTCGTTTTCATGTTAAGCTTATATGAAGAAAAAAACTATAAAATAAAATAATAAGATAAGTATTTTGCTTTCGTTCTAATCCATTTTCTTCTATCATGTTTTAAAATGAATACAAACTAAAAAAAGAATATGATTAAAACAATAATTGTAAAAAGTCGTTTGATCTAGAATGTGCGTGTGTTACACTCTAACTCATGTTAACGGCTTTAGTATGACTAATTAAAATATGTACGGATCTGGGATGAACATAGAAGTATAGATCGTTCAGGGATGAAAATTTAACACGTGTAAATAACACATATATAGAGAAGGTCAAATGTCGAATCGTAGGTAGCAGTCAAAGAGCACATCGTAACGCCGGTTTATTTAGGTTCATTGCAGCACTGTAAGCATCACCCTGGTATAATGGTGGCCTGTAAATAATTCTCATTTCTGTTTGTACTCAAGCGCATTTTAACTAATTTAATATGCCATTCATTTTTGGTTTATATCATACTGTGGATCTATTTGTGACATTTTCAAGTATTGTTATGTTACAATTGTGAGTTTTTATCATTTCGATTTGCTTATTATTTCATAACATACTGAACACAATGCAAAACTCAATAGGCAGTTTAGAGCTTTATCGCGAGGTAGATGATGACTACTTTTTAAACCTTATATATTTGCGTGTTTCTGAATTTGAAAAACGCGGATACAGGCAAAATTGAAAAAATAACTTTAATGTAATTAGGAATACATTGGCGATACAGTCTGCGAAACTAACTGGATTGAACCAGGAGTGCGCTAGTGTTATTATTATTCGTCGACATGAGATGGGGATAATACATGGAAGGATGCGGGTATTTTTGTTTCGAAATGAAAAAAGAAAGACCCAGTTGGTCCAAAAATGTGTACTGATCACTAGTTTATAAGTCGAAAGTGTAACTCATAAATAACTTGTCTCGGTGGCGCCGTTCTATGATAGTTTTATATTAAAGTGGTGGGAATGATAGTACGCCAGAATACCAGACGACAACATGGGGAATGGTAGTACGTCAGAATACCAGACGACAACATGTTACGTGTAACTCATAAATAACTTGTCTCGGTGGCGCCGTTCTATGATAGTTTTATAGTAAAGTGGTGGGAATGGTAGTTCGCCAGAATACCAGACGACAACATGGGAAATGGTAGTACGTCAGAATACCAGACGACAACATGGGGAATGGTAGTACGTCAGAATACCAGACGACAATATGTTTTACTTCGTGTCTTAGTTTTCCATTTCTTCCCCAACCAAATGATATGTTTCTATCGCAGCTATTTAAAGATTCCTTATTTTAGACAAAAAAACAAGAGGAACAAGCGGGCCTGTGGACGCTCTACTGGCTAAAGACACGTTTATGTATATGTAGCCATAACTCTGTCAAAAATCAATCAACCGGATCATGGCGATGATGTACGCAACTAGCCTTGGTACTGATCGTTCCTGCCAGGTTTCGTTGAAATCCGGTCAGAGGTTCAAGAGAACTAGTCTGTACAATGTTAGTGTATTAAAACGTTTAAGTGGCCATAACTCTGCCAAATTTCATTGAACTGGAACACGGCAATGCAATCAACAACTAGTCGTAGTACTCATCATCCCTGCCAAGATTCGTTGAAATCCGGCATGGGAATCAGGAAAATTAGTCGGGACAAACTTTGTGTATTAAAACCTTAAAAGGGCCATAACTGTGACAAAGCTGTGCAAAACTAATTCAACCAGAACACGGCAATGATAGGCGCAACTAGGTCTGGTACTCATCATTCCCGCCTCGATTCGTTGAAATCCGTCCAAGAGTTCAGAAGACACTAGTCTTGACATAGTTCGTGTATTAAAACATTTAAAAGGCCATAACTCTGTCAAAAATCTGTCAACTGAAATACGGCGATGACATGCACAACTAGGCTTGATACTGATCATACTTCCCAAATTTCTTTGAAATCCGGCCAAGGGTTCAGGAGAATAAGTCAGGAAAATGTTTATGTATCAACACAATTTAAAGGGCCATAACTCCACCAAAATTATGTCAACCGGCACACGACGATGATATGCACAACTAGGTTTGGTACTGATCATCAATGCAAAGTTTCGTTGAAATTCGGCCAGGGTTTCCGGAGAACTAGTTCAGGCAATGTGTGTGTATTAAAAGCTTTAAACGGCTATAACTCTTTAAAAATCATTCAACCGGAACACGACGATGATATGCACAACTAAGCTTGATACTGATCAACCTTGTCAAGTTTTGTTGAAATCAGGCCAAGGGTTCGGCAGAATTAGTCAAGAAAATGTTTGGGTATTTAAAAGATTAAACTCCACCAAAATACGTCAACCGGAATACGACGACGCTGTGCACAATTATTCTTGGTACTGATCATCCCTGCAAAGTTTCGTTGAAATCCGGCTAGAGGTTCCGGAGAGCTATTCCAGTCAAAGTTTGTGTATTAAAACATGTATTAAAACATTTAACGGGTCATAAATCTGTAAAATTAATTCAACCGGAACACGGCGATGATTTGCACCACAATACTGATCATCCTGGTCAGGTTTTGTTGAAATCAGGCTTCAAATTACATTAACTGACGATTTCGTTTCATTTCAGCTTTTGCGGATAATAAGACCTTTTTATGTTTCGACGTGCCGTGAAACACCATGATTCATTTAGTCAGTCATAACTAGTAACAACATAGTTATGGCCCTTAAATTATTTGACATATCATTTTCTCGATCTCCACCAAATTCATTCAACATTTTGATATCAATAAAAGCTCGGATAAGTTTGTTATTGCTAAACAGTCATATCTGACTAGCACCGCATTACGAACCAAGCCCACTTTTGCACACAGCCAATTCCAGTTTTTTTATAAATATACTGAGGATAAGGATAAAGAAACGCTTAATCAAAATATTGCCTATACTACACTATTATATACATCTAATTCCACGTCATATTCCAGATATATCTCAAAAATATATATACAAAAAGGGGCTACAAATAATTACAAAAATGACAACCCTGTCATGTAGTACACCTTTTAATCAAAGTATATTTTGTTACACGAAATTCGTACATGTTGAAGTTTCACTTGAAAAAGTCAAGCCATTTCAGTATTGTGTTTAATGTTAAGAGATTACAATGTTTAAAGCCTAAGTTTGCTCACCTGCATGAGCCAGATGCGCATTCTGTCGATAATGAAACTTTAAAGGGTTAACCATTGGTGTGTTCGGTGCTGTTTAAACCTTCTTTCCGAAAGGACACGCCTAAGGTCGCCCTGTACTATTCGATTAGCAGTAGCATATTAAACATACAATGTATAGGGGAAATACCCATTATGCGCTTTTCTTTCGGTATAGTTTAAGAAGTTATCTTGGTATTAAAGTAATCATGGACACATTCAAAACTATCCATGTCCGACTGGAAACAGAGTTAATATTCTCCTGCCCAAACATTCACCTGTAACACTACCAGACCCTTTAATAAGTAATAATAATAGTTTAATAACAATTGGTAGAAGTATCTCGCAGTAAATAGTAAATGACCATTATTCTACAATTTGGGATGATCCTCTCAAATAGCAGATATTATATTAGCTTACTCAGGTATAGTAGGCGGGATACCTTGTTAGACCAATTGAATAAATATGTAGGAATCCAATAAGATGATTGCACGTGGGTGCAGGTATATACTGGGATGTTTTAGTAGCGAGAGAGAGATCTGGTAGAATCTGGAGAATGTAGAGAGAGATTTGTTGGACAGTAGAGTCTGTTAGAATTAGTATACCACTATACGATCAGACATTACAATGGGGGTAGCTTTAAAAATTATTAAAGCGTGTATTTAAGAGTCTGGACTTGTTATTGATTAATGCCCTGGTGACATAGTGTCACAGGACTTCTTTTGGTGCCATGTGATCAGGATTATGTGTTAATTCGACATAAATAACACTTCGAACTTGGTGTTGTGGGCAACTTCTGAACATGTTTGTGGACAATAGTCGATCATAAATGAACTTTGTTGACGGTTGGTGACAATTGTGCAATACGTGCAAGAAGAACTGGAGGCATATCCGACCACCGCGAGTAGCCTTACTGTATTACTCTAACACATATGGCTGAACAGGCAGAGTTTGTCAATATGCTTAAGGTAATGGGTGACCAGCTTTCGGGGTTAACAACAACCATGGGGGCTCAGGGTCTAGCCAAAGTCATTACGCCATTTGAGGGGGAAATCAAATTATTTAAGAATTGGATAAAAAGTATTGAGAAATACTCTTTGTTGATTGGAATGGCAAATGACAGTATTAAATTGGTTGCCTATCAGGCGAGTAAGGGTCCCGTTAGTGATTTCTTGAAAAGGTATATGGATGCAAACCCTACCCACACATGGGCATACGTTAAAGCAGAACTTCAAGCTCGTTTCGCTGAAGTTGTTGACCCACAAAATGCACTTTTGTTATTACGCAAAGTCCTTCAAAAACCTGAAAATATACAATTCAGGTATATGCCGAATGTCTTATTGCCTTAGGTGATGACGCCTTTGTAGGTCAGGCCCAAGACGTTAGGGATAGACAATTGATAGGGTATTTTATCGATGGTCTCCAAGACGGTGGAATAAAACTTCGATTCATGCGAACCAACCCAAACACGTTGAAAGATGCAATTGCTACTGCAACAACAGAACAGAACCTTAGAAAGAGGTTTCAGTTAAGGACAGGTCATCAGAATGATGAACCGACACATGAACTGCCCATGGAAGTTGACCATTTAAGGAGGCAAAAATGTTCTTATTGTCATAAGAGTGGTCATGTAGTGGACGAGTGTCGAAAGAAAAAACGGGAAGTAAGTGTTATTACTGAAAATAAACCCCGTCGTGGGCCGATCGACCGTACACGGTTTGTGTGCTGGCAATGCCAAGAAATAGGTCACTTTGCCAGTGAATGTCGAAATGAGACAAATTGGTTGAACGGACAGCAACGTAGACTGGCTACGGGTCAGTTAAAAGATTCCGCTCCTCGCATGAAGAAGCCGGTTGGAGGAGAAATAGAAGCAAACCCACATTTAATATTGCATTAACATCTGACCCAAATTCTTGTTTGTTAAGGATCCAGAAACAAAAACTTAGGGCGTTAATTGACACAGGAAGTGACGTGTCATTAATTCATCGAGTCGTTTATGACAAATTTAAACTAAAACCAAAATTAGATACAACTCGCAAAGCTTACTTACAGTCTGTTACAGGTGGACCGCTTTCTTTCGATGGGAGCACAGAAATCATTTTTGATATAGGGGTATCAAAATGAGTCATAACTTTTACGTGGTCAGGGGGCATGAATAGGAAAATAATAATAGGAAAAGATTGGTTGCTTAATAATGGTGTTCGTATTTATAATGACAGTGGGTATATTAGGGTCGCTGGTACCACTTCAGGAAGATATTCACATTTCATCGATAATTCGATTGAAGCCTAAAACTAAACTTCCACCACAAACAAGCGTAGTTTGTAATTGTCGAGTTAGGAAAAGTCCTAATTTTCAAACAAATGGTCAAACTTACCAAGTTTCAGCAGATGAACGTGGTTTTGTTAGCTATGAACCAGGTTTATTAGTTGAAAATTCAGTTTCAAAAGTAAAAAGAGATAAAATTGTTCCTATTGTGATAACAAACACCAAAAACAAAATATTTACCTTAAGGAGGGGTTGCGTGGTAGCTAAAATAGAATTAATTCAAAATCAACAAATTTCTAGTGTAACTAAAGATCAAAATGGTGATCTTAAGGATCAAAGTGAATTTGATAGCGTTGATGCTCCTCCCGAATTTAAGGCAAAAATGATTAAAATACTAAACCAAAATGCTTATCTGTTTGCACAGAAAGATACTGATTTAAGTCACACTGAAACAGTCAAAATGAAAATTGACACAGGTGACCATAAACCAATTAAAATAAAACACTATAGAACACCACTAAACAACCGAAAAAAGGCAATAAAAGAAATGTTAGATGCAAATATTATTTCCATATCAAAATCTCCTTGGAGTTTCCCTGTGGTCATTGTAGATAAAACGGATGGGTCTAAACTATTTTGTGTAGATTTTCGGCCCTTAAACAAAATCAAACTCGTATCCTTTGCCATTGGTAGACGATTTATTGGCTCTTTTAGGGAAAGCAAAATACTTCTCATTAATAGACCTCAAATCAGGTTATTGGCAAGTAGCCATGAACGAAGATGATGTTGAAAAGACAGCTTTTGCTTTTCATAGAGGGCTATTTCAGTTCAATGTCATGCCTTTTGGGTTAACCAATGCACCAGCTGTATTTCAAAAACTTATGTCACAAATAATTCTACGCTCCAGATTTGGGGTTTGGCTTGGCTGGTTTAAGACGTTTGCGGATTGTGTTTATAGAGTTTGGATTTTCAAAATATGTACATGTAAGTAATATATATATTGTCACAAAATAGTATCGAATAGAGCTCTTGTAAGCACTTTGCGACATCTGTCAGTCACATGCTAATCCATTGTTCAGCTGAAACAAATTCACCAGTTGCATGATATATTCAGGTATCACGGAAAAGCGTGCAATTTTATAGCGCCGGTAGAGCGAGTTCGGCAGGGCCGTTCAATAAGTGTATATGTGCGTAATGCATGTAAAAGTATAGGTATTTTACAATATATCTCTCTAAAAGGCAAAATTGTGTAAGGGTCCTTTGGTGTAGAATTTTAATACTGCGCATTTAGCCACGTGTATCACGGAATGAACGTGGTAAATAATGTTTTGGTCGGAACGTTGGTTATAAAATGCATTGTTCTCAAGTCAGGGCCGGGATTGATTGATAGTTGCTTTGTTTGGGCAGAAGTTGGAAATGGCGAAATGTACAGGCAATATGTGGTCAGTATTTATTTTATAAAATATTATCGTACATCTGTATTCAGTGGGCGTCGCCATCTTGTTTGGCAAAGTTACTACATCCGGTTAGCTTTTATGTTTCTCAAACATTAACTTGATACACTGGCATATGATTCAGAAGTTCATTGTATTAGATATAATTATTGTAGTCTATCATTAATTGAACTATATTGATTTGATAACGTTGTATAGTAGGTGCATTAGTTAACATTGATAGGGCATGCATGTATATATGCATATGTGCATAACTCATTAATTGTAATACAAGATTAAATTGATAACGTTGTATATTAGGTGCATTGGTTAACGGTGGTTTAACGGTTAGGTGCTATACTTGTATATAGGTCGATGAGTATACCTGGTATTGTAGAATACGTATACATTGCTACACATCATAATAAGAGCGTGGCTCACATATATTTACAAGATAATGATTTGTTTGTGTACTGATAATTGTATAAGGTTGTTGTGTTAATGAACCGATATCTAAAAGTGTGTATTATTACAGCCTAAGCCTCCCAGAGTGGAGCTATGCCTTTAGGGTGTGTAAGCCCTCTAGGTGATTCGACACATGAATCAACGCATAACGTAACGAGCGGTGGAGACGGTCTCCGTACCTGGACAACATGGTCAGGTTATAGAATCAACAACCCCCGGGACACGAGGTGGGCCCGTTATCAGTCCTCAATAGAGTAACGACATTCACAACTTCGGTGGAGGTCAATTATCATATCTATCGCGTCATCAACCTTTATTGACAGTCATCCATTTGATTCGCGCATCATCATCTTCATGAGCTCCCGCGCATCACATTCATCACGCTAGATATAATTATTGTGCACATCAACATTGTTATAACTTTTTCATATTCCATCTGTGTATTCGCTTGTTTTTCTTGATAATTGTATATATATTGAAAATATTTTAAAAGTTGCATTAAACTTATGTAAATGCATTCTTTCATTCTTTCCTGAGTTAGCCCCAAACACTAGGGTCATCCTGCGACATATGTAAATATATATATACCTATATATACCTTGTCGTCGTTGCCGAGATTGCTACTTTAAAGAGGCTCTACCTATATCTTTTTGTCCACCAATTGATATAAACTTTACTTAATTATAAAGAGGACTATGAAAAAGGTAAATGACAATAATTTCACCCAATGTAATATGCGTTTTGCTGGGGAAAAACAGGATTGAAAAGATCGGATTTTTGAAATTGTATTCGTAATTGTTTTAGACAAGCCGATTGCGGAGATTTTCCGATCTTATTCGTTTACAATCGGGACTACCTCGTCTGATTAGCGAAGAGTTCCGATCGATTTGTTTGCTATCGGAACTGCGCCGAATAGTTTGTAATCGCATTGCGCATGTCCGAGAAATTCGTAAAAACTCGTAGTTCTCCGGCAGGAATAAACGGCTGGGCAGCATTTTATTCAAGATATTGTTTTGATCATAATTAATAATTTACAGAACTGGAATACGAACCATGTTTCTTCTTAGAATACTAATAAAATAGCTTTGTATACATATAAATGCACTAATATTGAGTATTTAATATTTTACATTAAAAATCGCGTAGATATAGGTAGTGCCTCTTTAAATGTTTACATACTGACATACGGCCCGAGATTGTATACGAGCTGTCGCGTGGTCACTCTTTATATATTCGACGCTATATACTTTAAGAAACCCTGAATCATTGCTACTATTAAATGTTGAATTTTTTTAGCAATACGTACCGCACTACGTACCGTATTGCTGCAACATTTCAACATTTGTTATGACGTTTTGTCTGTATAAATTTGCCGAAGTCAATAACTCGGCGACCAGAGGATGAGCTCCCCGAGTAAAACGATTTTTTTGGCATCGTCTGTTATTTTTGTTGTAACTTATTAGTTGAGTATTGAGAAAATTATCTGTATTATCTTTGACCTTTAGGTCGCATATCTAAATCCCTGTTCTAGTGGAGCATCTGTTCTTTTGAAAGGGTATTTCATAATTAAATGATTTGTTTGCGCTAATGGCAAACTTTCATTTTGAGAATACATGTAAACAATGTCAAGTAACATTTGTAGACATACCACGGTAAGTGATAAAAGTCGATATATAAGATATATCGTCTGTATGTACGGTTCCACTTTTAACTGAATATACCCTTTCGCTGATTTTGGATATTTCCAGCGTTTGCTACAATCCGTCGACGTAAACGAGACAGAGAAATGTAAAGAGGATTTCAACCTGACGTACTCCACGTCAATCGGATCTGGCGTCATAGTGTGTGTTATTATTATGAGAGAGAGAGAGACATAGAGAGAGCGAGAGAGAAACATCAATTGTCTTAGTGATAAACGTGTTTATTATAAATCGTTTCAGGTTCCCCAGCAGCGTTCACTTGCCCTGTGGACAACACGATATATAGGACAGTTGGACTGACAGAAGACTCGTTTTTCACCTACAAGTAAGGAAAATAATCTCCCTTGATGTTCAGCTGAGTACTTTCACCTTTATTTTATGAATACTAAACTATTAATATGAACAAACAAATCGTAAAGGGAACTAAGAGTATCTCAGCGCCATTGTATTCAAATACAATTTGTCTTCATTGCCGGTCTGAATGCAAGTTATAGCTCTTTGATTTCTATGTAATTATGTTTGTTTTTAAATTAATGTCAGCATACTTTTTTATCCTTACTTATATAACCAATATCGTTCCTTTTTGTTATTCAACTGTGCATGAAGTTCCATGGGATTGGTGTTATTTGTCTGTATAATTAAGAGAACATTTTAAAATACAGAAGTGATTTAAAATCTCTTCTGCGACAAAGACTATCAAAAGACTTAAAGGGTGATGAGATTTACAAACGTGGTTGACCCATTGACAGTTTGCAACTATGCTTTTGATTTTGCAATGACCGGTCAGATTGTGGACCCAATGATGACATCTACCTAAATCCTCAAAGGACGATAACGTTTGATCCTTTCTTAAATCGTGTCTTGTCGGTTTGTTGCCTTGTTGTTCAGGCTTTTGCCAAGACACAGAGTAATTGCTTTGTGAATTTCTTGTTATTTGTTGTTTTATATTGAAACAAATCAGGAAACAATTATGTTCAGCACGACTACCAACCATATTGGTATAATTAGGTTAAACGCGCAATCTATTGAAATGATAATAGTAACTTCACACTGTTTTAACAAAAAACACACCCATATACGCAAACCAACATGCATAATTATAAAAACAAAATGCATAAATAATTAGGACACACATAGCTTTAATTGAACCACAGACATAATACCATTTGTTATTAGATATTCCAATTTTATTGCCGGAGCCTCAAGGCTCCGGCTATATTTATCCCGGACTCAGAAAGCTGCTATGGGTGTTCGACTGTGTATCAACGTCATTTTACTGTTCATAAAACAACTGTACTTATTAAGAATGCCGGGACGCTGTCATATTGGTATATTTTAGGGATACAGTCTATCACTAATGATCTGTGAATGCACGTAGAACTGGTTCTAACTGTTTTTAATATTAAAATTAGATGTAAATTTCAGAGATACAGTTTATAAATCTGTTCTCAGCATACGAAAACAGCTGGTTCCAAATCGATATCGTCACTGCTTATTGATTGATGTTAAACATTTTTAAATGGACAAACGACAATCTTGATTTTTTAAAAGATCGCAGCGCCCCGTTAGTTTTTCTAACTTGCATAATATGTTCAATAATTAATATTAATTATAAGAATAATATAAAGGAAATTTTGTTTGAATATTACTGCGTACAGCTATATATGTATCTCATTTTAATGCTGTCTGATTTTAAAATAAGCAACACCTCTTCAATCAATAAACAGAGTTGATGAAACTTTAACTGAAGCAGCTTCTAAAGAGTTGAATAGGCCTGCTCCACTGCTATTTATTCTCATGACCTAATGATCAGATTTCAATAAAAAGAAACACCTAAAATTAAACACTTTCTTATAATGTAAATTTACATTGCTAAAAACTGAGATTACATTCACAGACGTTAATCTATCAATCCAATTGCTATTATATTATCTTTAAGTTGTCTTTTTGTTTATAACTATGACAAATTACCAATTCTTCATATTCTAACCATGATATTTTCCCAGTTCCTCACATACTAATTATGAAACAAGATTCTATTTAGTGATCCATTACATATACTATTTCAGATGTCTTTCATATTCATATTATAACATTATACACCACATATCCCAAAATTAAAAACATTTATTTGGTCTCATTATGACTAGTTTATTTAGTGCTCAAAATTATTTTTGGTTATTGACAATTACAAATAAATAAATTCTAACATCTACACAATGTTTATTTTTATCATATTAAATCCCCTTACTTTCTTATGTAACTGTTCTGACCGGCTTGTGATACTTTGTATCACTTTTGTTTTGTATAAATAAATGAAAACGTTCGATTTTGAACTTCACTCTTCCCATTCAACAGTTATGCTCCTTTATTATTTGATTTCATCAGCTTGAACTATTATTTTGCAACAGCTATTGCCCTTCAACACATATTAAAAATTGTATTTCCATTATTTGTGACAACATGGACTATGCAAAATTGAGTTATGGTTTATGTTTTTCCCTATGAAACACAGTTTGTGTTAAATCAATATTTAGGTGACACATACCATTTCCGCAAATGTCGTGTTGTATGTAATCCACGTACAAACATAGGTCAAAATTGATGTATGTAATCCACGTACACACACAAGTCAATATTGATGTATGTAATACACTTACAAACATAGGTCAAAACTGATGTATGTAATCCACATACAAACATAAGTCAAAATGTATGTATGTAATCCACGTTAAAACATAGATCAAAAATTGATGTATGTAATTCACGTACAAACATAGGTCAAAATTGATGTATGCAATCCGCGTACAAAATAAGTCAAATGTATGTATGTAATCCACGTACAAACATAGGTCAAAAGTGTTGTATGTCATCCACGTACAAACTTAAGTCAAAATTGTTGTATGTAATCCAAGTACAAACATAAGTCAAAATTATTGTATGTAATCCACGTACAAAATAAGTCAAAGGTATGTATGTAATCGACGTACAAACATAGGTCAAAATTGTTGTATGTAATCCACGTACAAACATAGGTCAATATGTTTGTATGTAATCCACGTACAAACATAGGTCAACATTTTTGTATGTAATCCACGTACAAACATAATTCAAAATTGATACGATGACATTTAAAATATGAATTTCCGTATTCATCGATCTGTGAGCAAAACAAACACAACTCTTTATCAAAATCAAAACAACAACCAAAGAACATTCCATAAATAGGTCTAGCCTCCCACGCCTAAAAAGAAACAGTCTGGATATTAAGTTCAAGTAAAATCAAAATTATGATCACCGACTGCTTCTTTATTGATCATCACATTAAAAGGCGCTGACGCAATATCCACCAAATATTTGAATTTCAAATGACAACACATGAAGCAAAGGACGATAGTATTACAAACAAGTGTTGATGTACGTGTATGTTCCCCAATAAGTATCATGCAAACACATGTAGCATTTTCATTATCCTAATACCGTAAATTCAATGTATTTGTATCATAAATGTGTGGATATTTACCGTGTGTATAATATAAAATGTATATATGTATGTTATATACTTATTATTATTGTAACAAGGGTTTACACATCACTGGCCTCCCACGCCGATGCCGCGAGTAACTGTACTGTTGATGGTGCCCATCTGGTGAGGCTAACTTCAAGTGCAAAGATGGACGTCTTGAGGAAACTTATCAAAACCTGTCCAGGTAACTGAGTTCAGCAATTATTGTTCAACTACATTCTAATCTAATTTGAGCTCATGTTTATAACGAGTTTATCTATATTAAATGACAGTTTTATTTCTAAATCATCAGTGTTATGGGACAATCCGTATTCTGATTAGATTTCAACTCTATAAATAGATTACTAGAAATAGGAAATCCTTCATACATGTCATACTCAGTTGCAAAAGAAAGTGTACACCGAGTTTTGTTTAGATTTAATTGTATAAAGTTCTTTTAGAATTAAATTGACAAGTTCCAAAATGAACATGCCCTGTTTGGTACCAAAGATTTTATCATTCCATTGCCACTATGCTGTTGTCATTTTGTTTTCAATAGGTTGAATCATTAGGGAACTGTCGCTTGATAAAGAGGATAGGGTGTAAAGTAAAATGTTCAAAGTGTGCAGTTTCTTTTGCAACTGAGTATAGTTGCCCGTATTTATAGGTCACCATAATTAATGTGATGCATTTAAGGGTCACACTAATTACGATGCTATCTGTATTTAGAGATCATCTGCATTTAAACCTCATATGAA
This sequence comes from Cyrtodaria siliqua, assembly GCA_037043455.1. NCBI lineage: Eukaryota > Metazoa > Mollusca > Bivalvia > Adapedonta > Hiatellidae > Cyrtodaria > Cyrtodaria siliqua. The sequence goes on along the minus strand of JAWPHD010000024.1, from coordinate 720,538 downwards.
CTAACATCTTTAAATATAGTATGTTGAAAATAAAATATGAAGTTGTTTAAATTGTCTTTCTTCCTTCCCCAGCCATCATTTTGTCTGACAATACCAAGCTTTCGCTACTTTACTCGTAATTACTGTGACTGTGTACACGTATTTATCTTGACTGTGTACACGTATTCATCTTGACTGTGTACATGTATTCATCTTGATTGTGTACACGTATTCATCCTAACTGTGTACACGTATTCATCTTGACTGTGTACACGTATTCATCTTGACTGTGTACATGTATTCATCTTGACTGTGTACACGTATTCATCTTGACTGTGTACACGTATTCATCTTGACTATGTACACGTATTCATCTTCACTGTGTACACGTTTTCATCTTCACTGTGTACACGTATTCATCTTGACTGTGTACACGTATTCATCTTGACTGTGTACACGTATTCATATTGACTGTGTACACGTATTCATCTTGATTGTGTACACGTATTCATCCTAACTGTGTACACGTATTCATCTTGACTGTGTACACGTATTCATCTTGAATGTGTACGCATATTCATCTTGACTGTGTACAAGTATTCATCTTGACTGTGTACACGTATTCATCCTGACTGTGTACACGTATTCATCACGTATTCATCACGTATTCATCTAAAATACATTTTGTTTTAGGATCTCGATGCTACTAAATGTAAGCCTATTATGTCATTTATGAACATGTTGTTTATTGTCAACCGCCAAAGTCGAAGGACTTATTATATATGCATTTCCGTAATTATGTCCATCGTCCGCCCGACTGTCAATTTGTATGCATTGCCCATATATCATTAAACCGCTTGAGATATGAATTGTGTGTGCATCATCCATAGAAAGTCTCGTTAACACATTGGGTTTATGTGCTTAAGTTACTTCGGTCTGTTATTGCTAAACCGCCTGTGTGCATCATCCATCGAAAGTCTCGTTAACACATTGGGTTTATGTGCTTAAGTTACTTCGGTCTGTTATTGCTAAACCGCCGGAGACATTGGTATGAAACTTACAGTGCGTATGTATCATCGGTAGACACTGAGCCGAGTCTTGATCGTATGTTCAAAATGCAAGTAACACCTCAAGATCTTACACTATTTCCCTTCCTTTTAGAGTCCTGGTCCTAACTCAAAATCTTCGTCTTCTAACGGGTTGCTACTTTGTGTATGCATCATTGCTGGATGAGTGTTTCACAAACGCTTGTGATGCCTGTAATGCAAGGACATTTCAGCAAGAACAAAGCAACTATAAAGTTTGAATTACGAGCAGAAGCAATTGTTAAAGTGTCCTGAAAAGGAGCATACCTCTGCTTTTAATAATTGATAAGGAAGAACTGTATAAGGTTAGAGGGCCGCAGATCAATAGTTTGCAAAGTTGTGAGCTAGGTTGTGTTGCAGGTTAACGTATTAGGAAAAGGGGAACACTGTGCTGAACTGAAATTCGGAGTAATTGGAAATGTCAGTGGCATTGAATAATTGATCACGTATAACTGTATAAGGATTCAAGATCATAGGTCAATACTGTTGCAACCAACATTCGCTATTCAAATGTTGCTAGGGTCCGCTTTGAAAATCGGTTTCTTTTTTTCAAACTCTGTCAATGAAATTGAACACACTGGAAACAATTTCAAGTTTTAAAGTAGCCATTATATTAGTGTTAATTTAAAAGTTGGAACAATATTTACATTTCTCATAAACTTTAATTTTAGGATAAATAGTAATACATATCCACACCCTTTCATTATATATAATCTGAATTCTAATTTCTGTTTACAAATTCTGACACATTTTGTCTGTCAAATCAGAACGCAAATATCATGTAAATCAGCCGTGATAAGAACATCTGAATTGGAAGGTCAAGGACCTTTCACAAAAATAACTTGGGGTTCGTACCGACATTTCTGTGGTAGGTCAAAATCATCTTTAGAGAGGTTAAATGATATTGAAATGTGAGACGCGCATCACAATATATTGACAAGTTATGAGCTAGGTTACTAGGTTGCGGGGGTAAATTTAATGAAAAGGAGCATAACTTTGCGGAAATTAAATTCAGAGTTATTGGACATATGTTACGACATTGCTTGGGGGAAGAATTCACATAGTAAAAATATACGGAGGATGACGACGGACTATACATGGTGGCCACAATGATCTCTAAGTGTCTGCCATGATACACACTCGATACAAAACCGGTGGATCGTTCACAACATTCGAGGTCACACTGAGGTATACTTGTATGTTCAATATCAATGCTATTCAAATTTCAAATCAATTCATCACCATATGAATAGTATACAAATGCCTATTCACACTAAATAACATATAACTTACGTTGTCGAATTAGTTATTGATAATTTGAGGTGATATTGACTCATCATCAACTGCTTAGCATTTGTAGCATCATAATTACATATGCATACAATACAGTGACGGTAGGCACAGCATCATGATTACATAGGCATACAATACAGTGACGGTAAGCACAGCATCATGATTGCATAGGCATACAATACAGTGACGGTAAGCACATCCTCATGATTACATAGGCATACAATACAGTGACGGTAAGCACAGCATCATGATTACATAGGCAAACAATACAGTGACGGTAAGCACAGCATCATGATTACATAGGCATACAATACAGTGACGGTAAGCACAGCATCATGATTACATAGGCATACAATACAGTGACGGTAAGCACAGCATCGAGAAAAAAAGCAATATTTGCTTAACATGTTCATTATAACTAGTTTACATCAGATCCAAATCGTGGTTAAAGGGGCTGGTGCAAAATTTTCAAACAAGATTTATCTGAAAGGGCCTTGGAAATCTTGGAAAAAGCTGAAAAAATTATTGCCATTAAAAATAAAGGAGATATGACATATTGAAAATGTGCAAGCAAACATATATGGAGGCGGCCATCTTGGAACGATGACGTCATCGCGCCTTTTTACCATATATGGCATATTGACAAAATATATTCTAAAGCGAAGAAAATCTCTGCAAATTGATTAAAAATAAATATACACATATAAAATGTATCAATTGTATGCTTATTTTTTCATTTGCAGTAATTTTATTTGCTAATACAAATTAAAGCGATGGCCTTAATATTAATTTGTTCCACATAACCAGGCAACAAAATATGAAATGTGTGGGGTGGGAGCTGTCGAGGATTAAAGGGTGTGGGTGATGATTGTCATTTGAAAGGCATGTTTTGTGTACCCTTAAACAATATACATAAACAACGAAGACAATTATGCAGCGTTAGGCACAAGGTATTGTTGGAGGAAAATGAGATAACAGAGACGTGCCTGTACACTACTGACAACACAGAACAGTTAGGAAATGGAATGTTTCAGAGGGCTGGGGGCAATCAAAATTGTGTCGTGTAACACAGAAACAGTTTAAAGGAGGGTGGGGGAGGTGGGGCTGAGAACTGATGTACATGTAATTTTGCATTGCTTTACAATTGGGTTTGTGGTTGGTGGGCGAGAATTGAGGTGGACAGTTACATAACTAACTCTTATCAAAGATAGACACAAGGAATATGGCATTGACAGAAATATATCTTCACCCTACCGCCTATGTAAAATGTTCTTTGAGTAAGACCATTGGATTAACTCCAGACACATTCCAGTATATTTAATGACACCCATACACTAGACACAACCCAATGCAAATTTCCAGGGTAGCATAATTGGATTCAGTAGAAGGTATACCGCATAACGGTAATGACTGTCATTCTAGAACTAAGCTGATAGAGGCCACTCTCTCTAGATGGCAAATATGGTATCAGCAGATATATCTTTGCACAAAGAACTGCATCCATCCCATACAAAAAACAACGAGAAAGACTTGAGAAAAACCGCATAATCTATCATTGGTTTCACAAACCCATTCCGAGTTTATATAAATGACTACGAGTTATACTGTCTGTCGTCCGGTGCTAGCACATTGAGATTTTGCTTATGAGCTATTATAGCATCAGTCTGAGAAGGCCATGAACTAGTTTGTCAATGACTTTTTAATTGACACGCCGACCCGATCCCATCCCACGATCCAGTGAAAAGGGACACATTTTAAGCCTTTTCATCAAGAACCTTACACAGAGAACAAACTAATTTGCATATATATCAAAACAGAACACGCCTTACTTGGTTTATTGGTTCCCCGCATGCCAACACCAATAAAATGTGAGATATTTAATTAGTATTTGAGGGGATATGACCCTTTAGAATACTAACTTGTCTTAATAGGTCGAGCCTCGAAAGTGTCGCAATCATCCATCTCCTTTACACAATTAGGAAGTGGAAAGTAAGTGAAAAAGTAGCAATTTAGCTAAACACAGGCAGAACAATTGGTCCAATTGATTAATGTTGCATAGGTTTATTATGTCCTCCTTTAGTGTGAATACCTGATATTTAGTCGAGTTAATTTAGTTTGATTCGTGATCTTTCGTTCCTGAGGTTGTCTGTCGGAACAAAGCAAAAAACTGCAGGGCATGTTATCCAACGCAATGTTGTTAAGTTTATATTTGACAATTCGGTATTAAAAGGGATAGAAGTAACCTAAAGGTCTTTTGAGTACAGTGTTCATCCGGTAACACTTTATATTCCCATTCATGATCATGATGTTTCAACTTGTCAGGTTCATGTATTACACAATTACCTCATATTTGCCGTCACAGACAGGTCCGTTATTTTAATCAATATCCGGTCATCCAAGCTTGGTTTTGAACAATCAGTCATTTCGTGTCTAAGGCATCATGAGATTTATATAAATCTCATTCATTTCATGATTTCTCTGAGGAATTTCAATCGATTTGGCAAACATTAATACTGTTTAATAGTTAGGTATGCTGTGGAAAATGCTTGCTTAGTATTAAGGAGGTTATCGCGAAAATAGAGTTCAGTACAAGACTGCTCTTTTTTGATAAATAAGTTGTTTACATATATAGCGTTACCACACTTAGGCTGATAATACAATGTGTATTAACGCAATGTTTATGTTCCATTATTGAAAATTTAATGGTGATTATAAGTGAGATAACAATTCTGAGTTCAGCCTAAAACTGCTTTGAGTTTGTTTGGAAAAGTGATTATCACTACAGGTGTGCAACTGCATATGCAGTTACACGATGAGTATAGAATGTCAGCATAAGGCTGCTTGTTTAGGCTTCGCACCGAGTAATAATTACATGTATAGATTTTCAATATTCAAGTTACAAAAATCATTTCCCATACTGATCACACATGTATATGAGTTCAGCACAATGCTGCTCTTTTAATTATATAACTATCAGTCTTATGCTGACTCTACATTACGGCGACATGGATAAATTTGCATGCAAGCTGGTACTCCAAAATGTCTTGGGCTGAAATCTGATTGGGACTTTTGGTGCGCAACATGTTGCTGTCGGTATGTTTTGACCCACCTTTGCGATAATGTATTTTATTGCCCGACTATGCGACTTTCGGTCATAATAGCTGAGTGGTCATTTTGAAAAGTATCCAGTTTAAAATGACCATAAAACGTCATGTAATAAAATGAAATTATCACATTTGCTGGCTTTTGTTTTTATTATTAAAGCAAATGAACTTCGTCCCAAGTAGGTATAAACATATGTATGTATATGCTAGGATTGATTATATTAATTCGCATATACCGCAAGCTAATAATAATGGTATAACTTTCCGCTAGAACTTAAGTTAATTATGAAGCATGGTAGATTTTGTTAAGCAAGAGGGAAGATTCAAAAGCAATACCGTTAATCATGATCGGGGTCATGTTTAAATGGATCTTGAACCTATTGACCCTAAGCCTACGGAAATCCTCGACTTAACAAGGAGAGCCAATATGTGATGTTTTATAAGCTTAGCTACACAATTTGAAGAGGTACCACGTAGGCTACAATGCATGCTTTTCTCATTTCACCAATGAAACCCACCTGTGAACTTTCATGTGGTTACACATATTAAACAATTAACATGTGTACAATATCTTTGGGTCATAATGACCTTTCCTTCAGCCTATTTAATCTAACACTTAAACGGAATCCTCCAAGGCCGGCCAACCTGTGAATTGAACAGTTATCATACGGACAATGTTACGTTTACATACGGACAGACAGAATGACAAGCTGAATCTAGGGTAGCCCCTAACCTTAATTTTCAGGAGTATACTGATGAAACAGTTTACATACTATGTAGTGGGAACATGATAATTTACTGGGAGAAATGTGCATACACAATATGTGTATTATATTTACAATTACAGATATTAACGTGTTTGTTTATGTGTGATCAGTGCTTAGTTTGAAACGATAATAAATGACAAAAACATTCAAACCCGAGACTAAACCACCTTGTACAATGGACATCAATAACACGCTAACTGTTTCGTGCAATATGTGTAGCTTGTTTTGTAATCGACATGATCGATGTGAAATAAATAAAATGTATACAAATAGATTTTTCATAAATAAGCTTGCTATGTATTATATATGCAGGATACTCGTTCAGTGTCTGGATTGACCTGACTAATACCGTCGACCTTTATGATGTAAACCAGTGGGTATCGTCGGTCGGCATCCCTTTGCCGGCTGGCAACGACTTTTGGCATGCAGGGGAACCACGTCCTGACAGCGGCACGCATTGCGGAGGATTGTGGGAAGGTGAAGTTGATGACAAGTATTGCGATGATTTATATCGTTACATTTGTGAGAAGGATTTTCCGATAGTATAATTGTTATTACAGTGGACTTGTTCCTGTTGGAATCCTGAATATTTGTTTTGACTACAGTCATGAGATGACGAAACAGGTCCATATTTAGATTTTCCCGATACTTTTCCAAAGACAATCTGCAAGGCATGTCGGAAATAACAAACGGTACAGCGATTGTTTTGAAATAATGCCATCAACAAAGACAACAATTAATTATTTTGTAATTACAATTTCTTGTAATACATCTACAAATAGTGTTCTCTCTGAGGGCAGTTAATGTTTAGATTGACAATTGAATGTATAGAATAATATGTTACATTTCTACTACGCAATTGTTTATAATTATATTGAATTGAATTGAAACTGTGTACATGTGTTACATAAGTGTTATACTACAACAACTTGTTGTCTCTGTTTCATTTAGAATATGCCCGTTTAGTATAAACAAATCACTTGATCATGTTGGTTGCGTGAATGTTGTGTATGTGTTATTACTTTAAACACTTATATACTATATCCATATCTAACGGAATCCTTTCAGTTTTTATGAACCAATGTGTTTGAAACTGAGGAATAACGGTCAACAATGACCTCTGTGTTATATTGTTAAGTGGCTACAAAACGGCATATATTAAGTGTACAATAAGAATAACACATGTTTAAATTTTAATATTTTAGATTTCGGTTAGAGTTATATTCCTTTACAATAACGCGTTATTCTGGAATTTAAGACATTGCTTAATATGTATAAGTTATCGTTTATCTTTTGAATTTGATTTAACTTCATGCAAACGAGGCTTTTTTAAAGGCGATTTGTAAAGAAAAAGTATTTTAAAATGTATATACACACTACGCTTAAATTGGACACAAAAGGAAAAATCAGTAATCTAAAACCTGAGGTCGTGAAAAAAAGTATGAAAGGAGAAATTTCGAAATCGTCAAACACGATAAATGCAAACAAATATTGCAGTCTCGGTTTGATTGAGATCACCAACGGTAGTGAAAAGTGCTTGCTACCGTCCACACCCTCTAGCACCGGGTTGAGCAGAACTCAATAGTTGAGCAATCCCGAAGATGGTATGCATTTGACGGTGAACATGGACCCTTCAATGCGGTGTTTTCACACCATTCCATGTCCGGAGGCGTATGGTCCCAGTTTCCAAAACAGTCTTGCCCTAAACGAGAAAACAATAAACAAAATGGAATTTAGCTGGGATAAGCTGTTATGAAGCCTGCGTATCACAGGTAACTGTCAAAAGAATAAATTAAAAAGCAGGCAATATATTATAAGGGTGATTAAACAATACTCATAACCTTTAAAGGCTGGAGTATTGGAACCACCTATTCGAAATTCCAGTAAGACATCAAAAGTATTTGGGAATGTACCACCGATATCTGTAAATACCGAGCACAGCAATGTCCAAACGCTCAAGAATGAAATAGTGTTTTTAAAATAACTGTGATGAAGTTCTGAATAGGTAAAAGAAAAAAACGTTATACAATAAATATCCCGGTATATGATATATACTTATATATCAATAATAATTAGTATTTATTTTTTTATAAAACAACGCGATATTTAATGTCTTTTAGTGGTGCCATACGGGTGTACAGTATTAATACGACTTATCCGGTAGCTTTCGTGTTTGTTTTTCGATCTTGATTGTGGACAGCGATCTATACAGCATAGTAATATATATGTCCGTGAAGCTATGATTGACTTCATGAATGTGTTAAGCCACTTTTGCTCTTGAAATTGTGTGCGTGTTCCAGTCTGACCTGTGAAGATTCATTCTCAGGCTAAGTGTTTGCTTTGTTTCTCCCAAAATACTGTTTTGGCATACGACGTACGTCATAAGGTATACTGCATTGGAAGTTTTGCAGTTTGCCTTTGTATTTATTTGGAATATGGCATCTTTTTTAAAACGAATCTGTGGTGTATGTGATTTAATTGGTTTGTTTTTTAATATCGCCGGAACCCACTTTGACTGATTACGTTCAAACGAATCTGTGATGTATGTCCAAAATTTGGTGATTTAATTTGGGGGTTTTTAACATTGCTGGAACCCACCTTTGATTAATTAAACTCCGTTCATTTGATTATGTTATCACTCCACTGATTATTTTATCACTCCATTCATCTGATTATGACTTCACTCCATTGATAACGTTATCACTCCATTCATCTGATTATGTTATCACTCCACTGATTACTTTATCACTCCATTCATCTGATTATGTCTTCACTACATTGATAACGTTATCACTCCATTCATCTGATTATGTTATCACTCCACTGATTACGTTATCACTCCATTCATCTGATTATGTTATCGCTCCACTGATTACATTATCACTCAATTCATCTGATAACGTTAAAACTCCATTCATATGATTACGTCTTCACTCCATTCATCTGATTATGTTATCACTCCACTGATTACGTTATCAATCAATTCATCTGATTACGTTAAAACTCCGTTTATCTGATTATGTTATCACTCCATTGATTACGTTATCACTCCATTCATCTGATTATGCTTTCACTCCATTGATAACGTTATCACTACATTCATCTGATTATGTTATCACTCCACTGATTACGTTATCACTCCATTCATCTGATTATGTTTTCACTCCATTGATTACGTTATTACTCCATTCATCTGATTATGTTATCACTTCATTTATTACGTTATCATTCCATTCATAGTAATCAATCTAACTTTGGTTCCGAGATGTTTATTTAAATATGAAAACAATTGATATGGTGTTAAAAACACGTGTGATGAGGCCTGGAATATAATGAGTAACATACCTTGTGCTTTTCGGGCATTATTTAAAAACTCAGTATAAATGGACACAATTTTCAAAACTATTATTTAATCACGAACAAAGCAAACAGTTTTTATCCTTTCAAATGAACGGATCTTTTCAATACTTTATTAATCATTACAAACACAATTAAAACAAATTGGTAGGTTTTGTTTATTTCATCCGTTTAATGTCATATTATTTGACATTTGTTCGTTTGGTGAATTCCGTGTTACAGCTCCACCCGTCTTGTGTGTGTGTGTGCGTGTGAGTGTATTTCTAAGGATTATAGTCCATCCACCTAAACAGGCGTCCTACCCGACGATTATAGGCACAATGTAGTCTGGATTTTTATCTGTGTGTTTTGTGTGTGATGTGATGATATGTCTACTTGAAGCAGCGAACTCAATGGTTGCTTTATAGTGCTGCCACACTGGAATACCACGCCGTAGTAGGCATGATACCCCCAGTCACTTTGTGTGTGTGTGTGTGTGTGTGTACTTCTAAGGTTTAAAGTCCCTCCGCCAACTAAAACGCCTGGAGAACCCTGGTCGCTATGGGCATAATGGAGTCTGGACTTCTCTAGATGAGTGTGTTGGTTGATCTGGTGCTGCTGCTGTGTTGTCGATTATGTTGTATGTATGTAGATGGTGTGTCGCTTTCGCTCTGTGTTGTTCTCGCTGTGGCGTTGAAGTGGTCTGGAGTGGTCTGGCGTGGTGGTCTGGTGGTCTACATCCGCTAAGGTGTCCTACATCCGCTAGTGGTGACGGTCTTGTTTAGGGCCACACCCATCACAGTATGACCCCTGCGCCGCACACACCGCCCGATGTCTGAGTCACCCTGAAGTCTTCTGTGGTTTGTGAAACACCACGGTAGAATGTGGGCTTCCGCTGCAACGTGATGACCGAAGTTTATGGTTGAGTAAAGGTCCATTGCAGCTTCAGCCCGCGTACCGGTTCCGACTTCAGGGATCTGGAGACACCAGATGATGTGTGCTGTGATGGGACGCAGGAGACACCTTCACATTCAGTCAACCGATATTCAATTCAAACCTGAGAATGACAAGTTCTCAGGTATTGAATATCGGCATTCTGACACTGGTATATATATATCATAACACACTCGTCTGGAGGCACACTTAACATATACACGCATACATACATACCATTATAGCTCATATGAGTGGGATCACATTTAAGCATTCACCCACACACAGCTATATTAAGACGGTGACAATGAAAGGTGCCGGATCTTGAGGATACCGGAATTCAGTAAATATATTAAAGGGAAATAATTTGAACGCACTAGGGCTACTTTGGAATCTCGTAAAAGATTCATATTCACAAAGCAGAATTATACATAGGGACAAATATTTGCGAACTACCAAGGACAGACAACCATCGGACGAACTACGGTAGGGCGCCTAGCTATGGTGAGAGAAATAGAAATCAAACGTATGCATTCACTTCTTATAAAGGATAGCTGCAACACACACTGATAAACTGTATCTCTACATCATAACATGAGTTGGATCACAATATATAAATATATATATATATAGTTTTACAACTTAATACTCTAAACCGGTTTTCGCCTTTACGGTTTCATCAGAAAACTATACATGTAGCTTGTCAAGCAAATTACAAAATATAATTAAATATGGTGTGTGATACGGTACTCTAGATGCTAGGATTGTAATTGCAAACACTCTACTGTAGAGATCGCTCCCATGCTGAATGATAGAACCTCTTGTTATATAGTGAGACGCCATATCAATCCAAGAGCTTTTGCTCAATCATAAGTTATATTATAAACATCGTAAAGGACATTTACGAAAATTAAAAAAAGGCAAATCTGATATGTTTTATCTTAATTAAAGCATCAAACAAGAAGAAATATATATTATATTTAGCAGCGCAAGCTTATTTTAATGGATCTTATTTTCCCTCAATTAATGGTCAACCTTCTTTTAAATCCATTCAGATAGACTAGATTTTCAAATTGTATATACAATTATTTGATTAAAACTCAAATTAAGTATCTATTTAAGTGTTCCATCTCGTTGCACATTCGACATGATACACTGATAAACTCCGCCCGCGGGTAATGTTCATTTGGTTTAAACATATTTTATTGCATTTTTTTATGTCCTTTAACAAAGTATGCAAATGGGTCGGGCCACAAGTTCTTACAACATTAGTTACGGCCCTTCCCAAAGGGAATGTTCATTTGCATACCAATGCCATCGTTCATTAAGATGTTGAAACATAGGTTAACCACTACTTGCGTTAGGGTTTACAAGATGACATTTCCACAGAATAAAACACCAACATTCGCTCCCTACGGACATTTGGGTTTGGGTTTGTGTAAAGATCCAGTTCATAAACACTATCTAACACATAACGTTTCAAATAGTTAAAACTATCTTTTCACAATATATCATACTGTATGTAAATTTAGCGAAATTTATATTCTATGCTTTCAAATTAAGGAATAGTACATAAAGGAAATTTCCTGATGTTAAATTCTTATTTTTCATTACAGCAAATTTGAAATAATGTGCTTCTCAGTAAATCTGATAAAATGTAATTGTATGTTTATTAGTTTAATATGGATAAGTGTTCATGTTCTCACTATCTTCATACTTTCATGTAATTGTGTAGGCTATAAACATGTGTTGTATGTTTAATTGCTGAATAAAGATATTGTATTGTATTGAATTGTTAGATAATAAAGTAGATGCAAACTTAGGACAGCAAACGTAACATTTACAGAACTCATTCATCTAAAAAACGTACCCAAACAAACGACGATGGATACATAAACACATACACAAACAAACAACAATTGATACATAAACACATATCCAAACAAACAACAATTGATACATAAACAATTACCCAAATAAACACATACCCAAACAACAACTGATACATAAACACATACCCAAACAAACAACAATTAATACATAAACACATACACAAACAAACAACAATTGATACATAAACACATATCCAAACAAACAACAATTGATACATAAACAATTACCCAAATAAACACATACCTAAACAAACAACAATTGAGATATAAACACATACCCAAACAAATAACAATTGATACATAAACACATACCCAAACAAACAACAATGGGTCAATAGCGTGTGCGATACGTTGCATATATTAACTTAGGGTTTGTTATCGCGCTGTATACTCCATTACTTCGCTATGGTGGTGATCAAATTAACGACAAATCACGAATACAGTGCGTTATTCACTTGTTTAGGGTGTCGCCACGTTTTTCAAGATATAGATATTGATGTCATTAAGCCACACTATTATATTATTATGTTTTTCTGTAAATCAAACGTAATATTTCTTTCTTGTTATCTACCTGCGTGCCTCTGTGAGTTTGTTAATATCGTGAAATAAAAATATAATGTAGCACAATCATGTGTGTTCTGTATACAATTCCAAAAACATACGCATATATATGCACGGTGTTCCATCGGATAATCACAGTTCGACGTCTTTCTTTTCGGATCTGAACGTCACATAGGTCCGTTATGAAGCGGATAAGGTGCACACATCGCCTTTGTGAAGATAAACACAGTTATGTTCGATGTATGCACACTAATTATCCGTTTCTTTCAGGTAAACTATTATCATTTTCCAAAACATCCCCGCCTGTTACCTGCAACTTTGATGTATGCTATCTGTTTCTGATCCGTTCAAATCTGGGTCAGGCTATGCGAAGGGTAGCGATTTATGGTTACAAAAACTAATGATATTTTAATTAATTTCAGCATTCGGTAGTTTTTTTGTAAGCAATCTATTAGTTTTGTTTATGTCCGTAGCCCATCGACAATTCGGTAATCCGACCGTCAAGAAGAGGCTATCATGCGTTTGTTGTAATTTAATAAACCCTAGCAATTAGTTTTACTTTTAAACAATCTAAACAGTAATAATACATGAAATGTATATTACTATAAGGCTAAGAAATACTGCCAAAACCGTGTCATTCTCGTCCAATTGTCTCCGCTAAGTGACACCGCGTCATTCTCGTCCAATTGTCTCCGCTAATTGACACCCGACTGGACGCATTTCGGAATTCATAGAATTTCATTTAAAACCACATGTACAAACCTTACCTTCATATCTCCAAGACACCACGGATTATTTGAGAAAACAAATGCATTTGGCCCGTTTTATCTCGATACTCTTTTAGCATCTATGGATGTTACCTCATTATACACCAACAATCCCCACGAAGCCGGTATTTCCGCTTGTAGTGAAGCATTGGACTCGCGCGCAAGGAAGAAACAACCGCCAATTCATTTCCTTGTCAAGTCATCGGCATACATACTCAAGTGCAATAGCTTTAAATGTCTTGTGAATCATTTTCTTATATGCAAATTCAAAGTACAGCCATGTAGTTTTAAAAACTGTTTTCGTTCGATGTATGCTTTTCTCTATCATATTTATAATTCCATACGTCGCACATACTGGTGATCCGAAATCCTTTCTCTGTTCCGTTCTGTGTATGTATTGTGTGTGTTATAGATCGTACAATATACACCAGAATGTCAACGCAAACTTTTGAACTTGATTGTGTCTGAAGAAATCAATTTGTATTACGCGTGAAATTCACCATACACAATTTCTTGTCAGAGCAATGTCTTACTTACAAGAAAATACCTAAGGGATTAGTACTTCCATTGAAACCCCAAGTTTCAGGTAACACCTTCTAATCCGTTCAACCGCTGATGGAATCAGACTTAGAATAACGCGTCACGGAAACTTATTGCACTATTGCATATTAGATCCGTACACCAACTAAATATTTAACTAATTCGCTTGTTTGGGGTGAACACCGCCTCACTAAATAAACTAAATGAAAGAGTTCAAAAGAAAACTCAAGCTGAAGGAAAACGCCTTTTAAAGCATCGCCTTACATAACTCGATACTGTGTTGGCTTATACCGTACGTCAATATAATATTACAAATCTCATAACAGCATTAACATCCACAAAACCAAAAACAATACATCGTTTCAAACGTGATGCATAATCCAATGACCGTCTCAACAAAAAAACATCAATAATGTTGTCAATTTCTCAAAGGGCCTGAAAATGCGCTGTTGCTAAAGGCCTCAACCTTTTGCCCGCGACCGATAAGTTATGATCGGGGAACATAATAGAGGACATTCAACATTTAAGTTGAAGATTGAGACTAAGATCCCATTTCACTAAGCCAGTTGTGCCATTTGACAAGACCAGCACCTTGATCGACTCAGCAGATACTCCATCGCAAGTAGTTGAAAGGGACCGTTTTGCGCAGTTCAGAATTAAAAACGATTGGGAACCACCAAAGCAGTCCCACGACATGGAGATCTTCGTCATGCCAGGTGGCGTGGTGGTGGAATGGTTAGTATGCTTACTTGGAAAACAAGATGTCCGTGGTTTTATTCGTGATTCGATTCCCGGCTGCGGAACGATGATTTTAGAAATGTCAATGTTTCAGAATATTTAATAATTAAGTGTTCTTTTAAGAGGTAATAGTGTCCTTGTTTGAAATAAAAACGCTGCATGTAGTATATTGTCCAACTTGTGCAAACGATCTGTTGGTGCACAATTTAGTAGCTGTACATTCATGAAAACAAATAGTTTCTCTTCAAAATAACGCTGACTTTCACAGCACGGACGATAATATGATGATTTTGATTTGATTTAAACATATGTTACTGCCAATATTTTACATACTCAGAGTAATATCGACATATATACCATATATATAAATAATATAATGACAAATGGATTGGGTAACAAATCATATGAACAGTAGGTTTAACCTTTCCCGGTTAACATTTTGAAATTGGACAGCATATGGCGAGTGTAATAACATGTAATTATGGCAAATACATTGGGAGAGATCAAAGCTGAATAAGTAAACGATGTATACACATAGAAACAAATGAGAAAAAAAAAAAGAGATAGAGGCGTGAGAAAGAGTAGTCAAAGAGTCAGACACACGATATGTAAACATATGTGTTTATCATATACATGTTTGCAATGCTTCGAAGAGAGAGTTTTTTTCTGTCGGTTAACTATTCGCGACCATATAGGAGTGTGTTTAAAGATACAATGTAACGGGATTGAATGGCGAGTAAATTGAAACAGATGGATGTGACAATGTGTTTATTGGAAACAATGTTCAGTATCTTCTACTTTAAAACCACACTCGCAATTCGGTGAAATTCATAAACGATTAACTTATAGTGTAACCCGCTATTGAGATTACTAGACATAGTTCCCATTATTGTATGCAAATAATCGTTGACTAGTAGATAGGTTTTGGTAACTTTGTACTCAAAAATACAGTTGTTAACAGTCTTCTCTCGAAAATTGATATAGTTTCCGCGTTTCGTATTTCTATTGACAACGTTTTCCATAGGTTAATAGAGGACGGAACAAACGATTTATTGTATATTTCAGTTCTCCTAGCAAAGTAGCGTAGTTATTGTTATTTATGACAGTATATTCACTGACATCAGCTTCTTGCTGCGGGAAAATGTTTGAAATATAATTTGGAACTGTTCCGTTTTTAACATTATAGACTGAATTCACCTTTGTATTTTCATTCGATCAGAAGGCAAAACCCATCCTATTTCAGATATTAAACGTTTGGATTCTGAACACGTTATCCCGTCACGACACGAGCTGCTTCATATTGCAACTTCTCTCAGCTATATTTTGTACATCCAGCCCATGTACTGGAAGAATATTCCAACATTGAATGCATATAAATAAATACTTAAAAGTTGATCCCTTGGAAGCAACAAACACAAACAAGAGAGAAAAGTAGCAGACTCGGTTTTATTGAGTCTGTTCATGAGAGGTAGTTGTAAGATGCAACACCTCCCACGTCTCCTAACACCGGTTTTAAGCGATATTCTACTTTAAAGCAACACAAAATGGGTTTGATGATTACAAAGGACCAGTACATAATAACACTACTGATTTGTAGTCACCGTAACGCAAAGTCCAGACTCTATTGTGCCCATCGCGTCAGGTATACCTTGACGTGTTCGTTGGTGCACGGACTATAAACCTTAGAACTACACACACACACACGTCACCGTAACGTTTTACGACCGCCACACAGCATTAAACGAACGCTAGTGTGAATGTCAATAAATACTGAAAAGGTGATACCTTGGAAGCAACAAACACAACCAAGAGAGAAAAGTAGCAGACTCGGGTTTATTGAGTCTATTCATGAGAGGTAATTATAAGATGTAACACCTCTCACGCCTCCTAGCACCGACTTAAGCGATAATCTACTTTAAAGCAAAACAGAATGGGCTTGATGATCCCAAAGGACCAGTAAATAATAACACTATTGATTTGTAGTCGGGGCAAATGCTACGGCCGCCACACAGCACTAAACAAACGCTAGTGTGAATGACAGTAAATACTGAAAAAGTGATCCCTTGGAACCAACAAACACAAATAAGAGAGAAAAGTAGCAGACGCGAGTCTGTTCATGAGAGGTTATTGTAAGATTCAACACCTTACGTCTCCTAGCACCGGCTTAAGCGATATTCTACTTTTAAGCAACACAGAATGGGCTTGATGATCCCATAGGACCAGTAAATAATAACACTAATGAGTTGTAGCCGGGGCAGTATTTTACGGCCGCCACACAGCACTAAACAAACGCTAGACACGTATCATGAAAGCGATTTTTTTTTCTAATGTTAAATAAATATAAAGTAAAAGCGACATCAATGAAATTAATATGTGTTAAAGCTCGGTCACATTATAAATATATTGTTAGATATTGTAAGACGGATTATGATCGAGTCAAAACAGTTACTTTCGTAAACGCAAGTTATGAAAATGCAAAGTTATATTGGAATATGTTAAAAGAAGCATCAGGAATTAATCCAACAAATATATCATTATCTGCGTTTGAAAAATATTCCAAAGCAGTTAATAGCCCAGATGATGAATTCTATGTTCCAGATGAACATATTTTACATTTTAATGAAAATAACGAATTTAATATTATGTTTGAAGATTTTAATGTATATTTTTTCTGTGAAAAATCAATTAAGCAACTAAATTGAAATCGGTCCTCTGGGCCTGACATGTTATTAAATGAATTGTTCATCCATGCTGAAACTATTGTATCACCAGTTATTTGCAAATTGTTTAATAAAGTGTTTGATGTTGGTTATTTTCCAGAGGTCTGGTCAGAAGGGTATGTTATTGCTTTACACTAAAAGGGCAGTATTAATGATGTAGAAAATTACCGAGGTCTCACTTTATTCACAGGTTGAAGGAACGTGTTGGGACTGAAAACTGAAAAAAAAAATTGAAAAAAAGAGATATGAACGTTCATATCTCTTACACGGGGTTAGAATTTTGGGTAGGATTGTTTTTGGTGTACAGTTTTTCATTTATTTGATGTTTTGAGGTGTGTGTACAAATGTAGTCCAAAAAAAATTAAAATATTGTTCAGACTTTTTTTTTCAGACTTTTTTTTCAAAATTTTTTTTCAATTTTTTTTTTTTTTTTCAGTCCCAACACGTTCCTTCAACCTGTGACTTTATTAAGCTGTTTCGGTAAATTATTTACACGTATATTGCAAAATTGATTATCGGAGTGGGCAGAAACATACAGTGTTCTTATTGAAGCACAAACTGGCTTTAGAGCGCACATGAGTACTGTGGATAATATATTTGTTTTACAGGGTTTAATTACACATATTTTAAACCAGGGAAAGAAATTGTATTGCACAATTGTCGATATCACTAAAGCCTTTGATTATGTAGTGCGTGATAATCTATGGTATAAATTAACTAAGTTCGGTATTCGGGGAAAGATTCTTGATATTATTAAATCGATATGCATGTGTTAAGTCTAAAGTCAAATATTGTAACCAATTATTGAGCGATGAATTGTATTGTGTTCTTGTTGTTAGGCAAGGGGAGTGTCTATGCCCATAGTTGTTTTCCATGTATTTAAATAACATAGAAGATGCATTCATTCATAGTGGTCTTGAAGGTCTCGATATCAATATGTTTAAAATGTTTATGCGTTTATATGCAGACGACGTAGTTTTGTTTGCTTACACTGCATTAGAGTTACAAGTTGGACTAAATATATTATCTAAGTATTGTAAAGAATGGAGATTAAAAGTAAATTGTACTAAAACAAAAATAATAGTGTTTAGAAAAAGGTAGAATATTACCACGCAATTTATTTTTTACTGACGATGGCGTTCGTTAGATATAGTTAGCAAGTTTACATACTTAGGTAAAGTTTTCTCTACGGGAGGATCTTCATCAGAGACAGAATTTGCCCTTGCTGGTCAAGCATAAACAGTTATTTTTGAATTGAATAGGTATTTGTATAAATTTACATTTGTATCACCAAAATATGAATTAGATTTGTTTGATAAACTCCAAATTTTTAATAACGGAAGTGAGGTGTGGGGATTTGTACAAGCTATATCAATTGAAAGAGTGCATTTACAGTCCTGCAAAAATATTTTGGGTGTTAAAAAGACAACCCAAATGATTTTATATGTGGTGAACTTGGCGGGGATTTCATGGCGGGATTTCTTTATTTACACTGTCCCGTTTTATTGGGATTACAGCAGGGTAAGTGTGAGGTTTGGTGCACCCTAGAACCTGGTTTAAACCCCAGTGGCCTTTTTTGCCACTGACCGTTTCAAGGCGGTAGCCCTATTGTCAACCCTTTTGTGTTTGTGTTGTCTTATTTTGCCTTTTATTTATCTTTAAAGTTGTTCTTTGTTTCTCTGTGTGTTTGTGGTTGACTGTCGTCCTTGAATGCTACTTTTCCTGTTCGAATTGTATATATATATTGGTAGAACATCATTTATTACAAGAATATATTTTATAATTGTTAAATATTGGTTAAAAATCATGAGCGTATATAAACGTAAATATATAAAAAATAGCGTATAACATGATGTTAAATGACTGTGAAAAATGTGTTTCACAATTGAAACACTTATTGTCCTCTCTTGGGTTTTATGATGTATGGTTACAAAAAGTGTTGCTAATTGTGGTTTATTTCTTGCAGTAGTAAAGCAACGGTTAAATGACAATTTCGATCAAAATTAGCATAGTCGATTAGATATCTCCAACAGAGCAGTCTTTTATAGGAGCTTTGCATCTTTTCAGTTTCAACCATATATTGATAATATAAATATTTTTAAACTGTGGCAAGCACTAAGAAAATTACGGGTATCATCTCATAGGTTGAAAATTGAAACGGGAAGATGCGTTAAACCAAATAGAATTCCTGTTAATGATAGATTATGCTTATTTTGGAATAAACTTGAAGATGAATTTCATTTTGTGTTGGAATGTCAAACGTACGCTGTCTTAAGAAAGCAATACATTCCACAATGTTTTTACAAGAGGCCAAACATGATGACATTTTTGGAATTACTAAATTCACAAAATAAAGTATATATTCACAAGCTTTGTAGCTTTGCTTTAAAAGCATTTAAATTACGAAACGAAACATTATATAGAAATTAGTAAATATAGGTAATTACTTTACCGAATGTATTATGAAATTTATGTTTCAGTATTTATTTATTTTATGTAGTAATACGCCTTCTCAATGTTTAAGTCCACTTAACGAATGATAGAAACTGTCGTGCGCGTGAGAGCGTAAGTGAGTGAGTGAGTGCGTACGTGCCTGTATAAATGCATTTTGCTGTGACAGTCTCAGATTAACTAACGTTTATTGTTTGTAAAATCTTACACTGTTGCCATGTTTTATGAACTGTATGTTGAACCCTCGCGGGCTTTTAAGCCTAATGCTGTTATCTATCACGTATATCTGATGAAGTGTTTTACGAGCTACTGTATATGTACGCATTCGCATTAATGCAAGCGCCTTTTAAGCAAAAGCCACAATTTTGTTAATGTGATCGGTCTACTTTCCGTTATTACACGCACTTAGAGTTAATACTAGGTGTTTGTGGTTGTCAACAACAGTTAGCGGGACATTGCTTACATATAAGTATGCACGACGATCATTATTAGTAAAAGAAAAAAACATTGTTTTGACCATTCCGTAATCATGAAAAGATCATGATTAAGGACTCCTTTCAAGCCGTTTATACTTAGATGTTGAGACTGATAGCAAACTGTCGTCGGCACATAAACGAGTTATACTCAGCATATGCTCGACAATATCATTTACATACATTAAAAATAAAAGAAGGCCCAAGACCAAGAATTGAGAATCTCCGACCGTTACAGTTTTGCCTCGGATGTTTGCCAGCATGATGAATAGCACGAACAGTTCGCCTTTCCTGGTCGTATCACGGCGGTCCATGGGATAATCATAGATCGACGTCCGTCTTTTTCGGCTCTCCATACTTTGTCGAAAGCTTGTTTCAAATCTATAAATGCACAGAATAGTTTATTTGTGTTGTTAATTAATATTTGTATAAGGCTTTGTAAAATAAACATAGCATCATTTGTAGAAATATCTTTCCTAAATCCTGCTTGATGTTCAGTTATTACTTCATGCGTATCATCCGGCTGTAGCCTTTTATTTATACTTGTTGTAAAACAGTTTTCCGATGCAAATTAACAATGTGATTGGCATATAATTGCTGGAATAAAACGAATGCCCTTTATTTTTAAAAAATGAATTAATAATTCCTATAGTCCAATATTCTGTCACTATACCTGTATCAAATATAATATTGAAAAGCTTACTATATTACTGTTTCATGATAGGTAGTGTATGTTTTATTTGTTCGTTTCGAACCTTGTCCACCCCGTAGACTGTATTATTCATGTAATTGTTTGACCGTCTTCTTTATTTCTTCTTCGGTAATAACAGAGTTAATTTCGTCGTTAACGTTTTCATTAAGGCTATGTTTTGCATCATGAAATGTTTCGAGTTTGTCTAAATTAGTGACGCTGGAGTCATAATTAGCTCCTTTTTTAAAAATAATAAATTCAATCAGTCTTTAAAAAAGACGCATTAACGTTTCAACATTAATTTCCAGATAAAATTGTCCAATACTTTTTTGGATCAGATTTACCTAGTTTACTGATTTTTTTTAGCATTTTCATTCTTCAGTTTATTATAAAAGGATCGCACAGCATCTATAATAGCATTTTTATAAAGTTTATATAGATATTTAGCGCGATGGAACTGCTTTCTTACCATTATACAATAATTTTATAACAACTCGAGAGATATTTCTTTGTCAATTTATTGTGTTAGTTCCAGTTAGCATAGCTGATGCAGAGCTGACCCTACGGCTGCAATACTAATATTATCAACAAATAGTTTTGCATTTGAACTATCCCACAGTTTTGCATTCTCCCTTTTGTCTGTATTATCAGTGTTACGAACAATATCATTAAAAGAAAAGAACTAGTATGACGGGATTACGAGGATTTACTTCATGATTCAGATTAGCACCACAAATGAAATAATCAACAATGCTAACACCTTTACATGTAGTTTACCCGGTACTGTGTCGGTATACATTTACATTATTGTTTTCAAAACATTTCATTTCGTTCTCAAATTCAGAATATATGTCACCAAGATTCCGTTCATTGCGAAGCTCTCCGTCAACTTTGTTTGTGAGTTCATATCTCCAAACATACACACATCAGAATATTTCGTAATTTGCATTCAAATAATTTCATTTCATTTTGAATTTCAGAGAAAGGATCTTGAGAAACATATTAGCTATAAGCAGGCGGTATATATACAACACCACATACAATGTCATTTCTGAGCGTTAACCGTTTTGATATGACAAACCAAAATACAAGCTTACTTTCAGTTTCAATTGGGGTGATATATTAATGATACAATTTTTAATAGCAATAGCTATTCCGCCTGATTTATACTTAGAAATACGTTTTCTATCCTTGAAATAAAACTCGGAATTATCTATACGCATCGTATCTAGACTGTCTGTGTTTGTTTCTTGTAATCCAATAATGTCTTATAATAGTTATTTAATAAATACCAAATTCCGGATAAGCATATCTGCTTTTTAATCTACACACATGTAATGACAAAACCTTTATTTGTTTACAATTTAAATCACCTTGTGAAAAGCCATTGTCAATTGTTATCGAGTTTAATTTTGTTTGCCTACACACTTTCTCTCCCGTCCTGTCCTATGAAAGACCATTGCGTTATCTGTGCGAATCGTCGTCTGGTCTAACTGTTGTGCGAGGCTCGTAGGGTACTTGTACCGGTGATGTTACTACAGAAGCGTAGGTATTCGAGTGTTTGTTTTTACTGGTGCTACCGGAGATGCGATGATGATCAGCACTGGTAGTTTCTTGTTGGTGGAGTTGATCGTTTCTTAATGGTGGAAATCAGAGCATGACCCAATGTCTGAATTCCAATCATTAGTTTGGTCAACTTCCCACCTGCTACTTGATAACTTCGTCAAATTTGTCGAAATATGAGTAAACATATATCCAAATATGCAAAATGTATCATTAACACAAATAGTAGGCGTTACATTATTTTGGATAAGATTCTCAAAGCTGTCATTGTCAAATTAATTAGACAAAAGTATACAAAGCTAATAACCCAACCTAACGATATATCTCAATTATATCAATTAAAAACGACAAACATACCTGTTTTCCATCTTAATGCACGTGATAGTGAATATAGCACTATGATTATGATGATATTACAGAAAATAGTTTATGTTGCACGATGATACTGTCAATTTATAAAGTAAGAAATGTGTCGCACTAACGTGCTCGTCTGTAAGGTGCCACTATGTCGGCAACATGCCCTCGGACATATTGGACAACACGTTAGGTGTCGAATGAGTCCGCAGCAATTAATCCTTGATATCGATCAGTAAAGATCGAACGGTAGTTTAGAAATAATAGTTTGATTACTAGTTATTTTTTCAGAAATCATATTCACATATATAATGAATTGATATACACAAATAAGGGTTTAATTAATAAACCATGTTAACTTCAATAAACCTTGTCAACTCAGTATATCATATTTGTTAAAAACAGAAACAGAACAAAGATAAAGAAAGAAAATAAAGACATTATTAATAGGAACGAATATACATAGTTATTACTTTTTAGATATATAAGATCGCTGATTTAATTAATCGATAGACTAGTAACCTACATAAACTGTTGACAATTTGCTGATATTCAAAACTACATGTATATAATATTTGCGTCTCTATTTAGAGGTGTGACGCAGTTTTCCCGCTCGAAAGGCGCCTATTCGCGTTTGTTTGTAACGTTCAATTTGCTGGATACCAAACTGTCTTGTTCCTCGTCTCATTGGCACGACACACGGCATCCACGTATCCCGTTAATTGATGAAACTGTACATAACTGTATATATTATATATAGATGCATTATTTGTTATAAAATTTTATGTTTCCGTGTCGTATATTTTACATTACAATCCGTATTAGGCTAAGTTAAATGCCAATAAAACGAGAGAAATATACAGTCCGTTAAATTCACTAGAATAACGCGCCGTATTATGAACATACTTTTGTGAAATCTAAAACACATACGCACGGCACACAAACGACCTCACATATATAGCACATTGAATAGTATCCATGTACAATGCACATACTAGTACGGTTTACAATTAAAATGATGCAAGATTAATACATCGATATTTAATTTTGATTCTTGATAAAACATCCAGATTGCCATGTGTCCCTTTAACCAACTAAAACTATTGCTAAAAACGGTTTCATTCAATTAATTAATTAATTTTGAATATTTGTATATCAATTTCTTATATAAGTCTATACTATTTCTTTAATTTCCCCTATCAATAAAACACTAGTAAGCAAAGTATTATTT
Source organism: Cyrtodaria siliqua (assembly GCA_037043455.1). NCBI lineage: Eukaryota > Metazoa > Mollusca > Bivalvia > Adapedonta > Hiatellidae > Cyrtodaria > Cyrtodaria siliqua. Next base: position 696,060 of record JAWPHD010000024.1, on the reverse strand, counting down.
CTATTCTACCGTTCGATCTATACTGCTCGATATCAAGGTTTCATTTCAAGTATTCCGTCGTTGCTGATATATTTAACACCTAACGTGTTGTCCAATATGTCCGCGGACACAATGACACGTTGCGGACATATTAGCACCATACACTCTGCGTTTGAAGTGGTCATGCTCGATGGTGTGTTTACAATATCACACTTGTTTAAGAACTGTCTGAAGTGGGGATCTTTCAATGTTGTTTTGACAGGAAATGTCTACTAATTCGAATGGAGAAGGTACTACAGAATGAGTCGTTGCCGAGGATTTTGCTTTAGCAATCAGCACAGGGTAATTATCACAGGGCAAGTAGAGACCATAATTGCATGAACATGCCCATCCAATTAGCACTGTACTCAACGTTTGTTTTCACTAACCTTGTACTGCAAAATAATGATTTTATATCTCCTCATAGCTATTTACAATAAGATTGTATTTTACACCTTGTTTACAGTCCCGTTAATTACTGCCTTTGTTGGTTTAAAGTTATAAGAGGAGTGAAACACTTATTTGTAAATATGTTTTATTTATTAAAATTAATATTTATTAAATTGAAAGTGAATAAATCATAAAACATATGTCTTTTAAAGCACATGCGTTTAATTTTCATGTTACTATCGCTATTGATATGCACTGCCGATTATCTAAAATAATTATTGATATATATCACCAACATGTACAATGTACCTTTAATATAAATACTGTCGACGTCCTTATGTTAATGACACGACGTCGACAGACACGTCTTTTTCGAAGGAGATTGGGGTCAATAAAACAAGTATACTGAATAAAATATATTCAAATGACCAGCACATTTTATTCTATATTCCGACAGGAAATTCAATTCTCTAAAACATACTAAAGTTGTGAAGTTTTTTATCAAGTCGTTTAAATGATAAATGGCTTTAACATCGTGTTTTCTTAAAAGTCCACGTTAAACAAGTGGCGAAAGAAATAGGAAATTCTATAAATAATTGTTTACAGCTTAAGTTAAATGATATAATTTATATATCAGACCAGTCAAGACGAACAGTGTGATATAACGTGCAATTGCATGCTTAGCCTACTAAACTAACACTCTGTGATGCTAAAAACGTTGACAATCGAGTGCAACGCGACTTTTATGAAAAGTGTCAAACATAGCCATATTTGAGATGATATTAATAAAAACTTATTTATATGACGGCAAAACAAAATTCAAATTCAAATCGCAAATATCTTCAAATTTACAAATATGTATTTCATATAAATAAAGTATTAACACTGTCGAATCAAGTTTCCTCAAAAACAACAATGGTACCTGTGTGAGTAATTGCCACAATTCACTGTACAACAACTAACAGAAACACGACTAACCAGTAGGCCTTATTGCCTACTGACCGTTCCAAGTCGGTAACCCTGTCTTCACCACCCTTTCTGTTGTTTTTTGTCTCTTTCATTGTAGTTTCAAGTCCTTGTTTGCAGTACAGTGCGGACCTACGATGCCATTGCGTTCGGACGCTGTGGTTTCTATAGGACCCTATATATCATTTTAAATCATTGCACTCATATACACGTTTTAGTTTATTCCTTGTATCATCGCATCCGGAAGTCGTCGTTCTCTCTGTAGTATTATTTATAATATACTGATAGGTTTAGCTAGTAAATAACTTACAAATCCCGTTTACCAGATTCTAGGATATGTGTAGAAGCGGTCATGGCAATATAACTTACATAATTACCAGTTATATTAAGGGAATAAGTCTCAAAAGAAATATGTGGTAAGCTACATGTTTTACAGAAATTATCATTTCACTCTTATTTCAATGTAAAGGGAGGTAATTTCACAAATGGTTTTACTATTTCTTTATAATGGCAAGGAAAGTGTCGATTGTTTTAGCGGTTTTTATAACTTGAGACTCATAGTAGTTATTTTATAATGTTTAATCTTGCTCTTTACTTTATTTGTATTTTAAATGTGAAATAGAATGTTTTAACAATAGTATGTTTTAACTAAATGGGAGATAACTCTGATACTTACATGTAAATAGAAAATGTAAGTGAAAAAGGAGATCAACCTAAGTCATGCCGATGATCTTAAATACTTCACAATATAAAATAACATTACATTTATTTAAGCTAGATGTGCATAAGGGCTTGCTAAACTTTATGTTTTCAGTATATAATATGTTTAAGCTATAGTATGTATTCGCACATTATGCAGATATTAAACTACTATTATAGACAGTGTGTTGGTGTAGCAATTGATACTAACTGGTCATGACAGTGTTAACACATATGAATGAAACACTGCAACTTGATGTTAAAATAGTCATATTAAGACAATAGAATGTAGAGTACATGGCATACGATTGTGTATACATGGTTATAGGGTGGGGATCTCAACAGTTTCCAAGTTATGGCTCATGGGCTTATGGCCCCGGGGAAGGACCCCTGGGCTAATGCTGCTTAGGTTGTTGTATCCGTCTGTTCATGCCCAGTAAGTGTATATATGGTTTCTAAGTTATGTCCCCATTTCGGGGATGGACCCCGGGGCCAATGTTGATTGGATGGTTGTATCCGTGCATTCATTCCCAGTAAGTTGGTATATATATTGGTATATAAGAAACATAATTTATTACATTTGTTGATATTATTTTTATAATTAACAAATTCACATTTGTCTAGTATACATACCAACTTATATATTATATATAGTATGTCCCCAGGGGTGGGGATAGACCCAGAGTCGATGCTGGATAGATGGTGTATTCGTTTGTATATATATATTATGGTTATATGTTGGGGACTTCCAAGTTATATCCCGGATAGTATGTCCCCAGCGGTGGGGATAGACCCAGAGTCGATGCTGGATGGATGCTTGTATTCGTTTGATCCTGCTCAGTAAGCGTACATATGGTTATAGGGTGCGGATCTCAACAATTTCCAAGATGACCGCAGGAATATTTCCATAAGCTTATGGTACATGCAATATATGAGAGCTCCGTCCTTTGTTGATAATGTGATGGTACGCCCAATATTAAAATAGGTAGGCCCGATGTCAAGTTCTTTCAAGCATTGGAGAGGTAAACATTTACTGTTGATTTCGTTGAGTAAAATCCTACTTTTCAAGAGTTTTACGTTAAAAATATTGTTTGGACTTTGGGGAAATGCCTTATGTTTACAGTGGTGAGTGCCGATGAAATGCCTAAAGTTGAAAATGAGGATAACCGTATGTTGATCGTAAGAAAATGTCGCTCTACAACATTATTTGGATAGAGAAAACGTCATACATGTATGTTCATTTGCGTGTTAGAAAATTTAACCACACTGATATACCTTATTATTTAATATGTACAGGTGTATCTATCTCAAATATGCTATACGTTGAATAAGGAATATAACAGAAATAAACAAAAGAGTGTTTCAAAATAGCGTGTAAACATATTTTTAACGAAGTGCTCTTTTATTTTGATCTCAAATGGTGTCAACTTATGAACAAAAAAGGATTTGGATGTTAAATATAATATCTCAGCTTTGTACTTATTTAGGAGCAAGTTAATTAGATGTCCGTCATAAAAATGAGTTTGACATGATCTATATTCAAATAGTGCGCATTGTGTTTGTGTTCCTCTCTACGAGGGCATATTAAATGCTGTGTCAGTATATACGGTGATATATTGTGTCAGTATTTACGGTGGTATATTGGGAAATGCTGTCAGGGTAGTCTTTGTGCGCCCGCATCAAACTGAGAATAAGTTGCTGTGTTTGTAAATAGACGCACCACAACTCAGCTCACTTCAACTCGGCGACCAATTTTGCTTGTATTATTTGGCATCCATAATATACTGAGCAAAATATATTTAGCACCTAAAACATGTAAAATCCACGTCATTTCGACAGACGAGATACAAAGCCATGTATGTTCGGGGTCGATGATAAAGCGACAGAGATATGACCTATAATAATGCAACAAAGCGATTTTAAACAAAATCGGTGATAAACATAATGTAAATATGATGAGAACATACTTATCGCAAATCGTTCTCATTTCCATGAAAAGGGCGGGAATTTTAAATAAACGAAATTTGGAATGTTTTTGTCGGAGAATAACAATCGTTTGTGAATACATTTCAGCGTGTTTTTTTTAAACAATGACAGAATGGGCCATTCCTGTCAATGCCAATCATTAACTTTGTTCGAAGCAATATTTTTGTATGAAATAAGTTGTTTTTAATATATTGGGAGGTAGTTCGGATACTTCGCTTAAGGGGGTACATCAGGTACATCAGGATCTTTTTAGAAACAACTTAAATTATAAAATTGTTCCCGTTGATGATAAAACACTTATATTAATCAAAATATGATGTTAGAACCATTTTGTTAATGCCTAAACTTTGAAAACACCATATAGACAGGACGGAAACTGACGTAAAATGCTGAAATTAACCCTGGTGCGTCACCTAGGATAGGATGTATTACTGTCCAGAATGAATTTCTTTGCAAATAAGGGATAATTTTTAGGCTCATTCATTATGTTTTGGCCATGTAAAACAGAAAATATTAATATTTGTCAATTTTAAGTCGGACACCTAGACCCCCATGAAAAGCCTGATGCTCCCTTTAAATAAAACAGTAACTCCATTTTTTTAAAAAACACATTCTTACCTAGTATTTATAATATCTTCAAACAATTATATCAATATTCATATGTTTAATCTTTGTGCCTAAAAATCGTACTAAACTTTTTTTGCTCAGTATATATTAGAACACGTGACATGCATAATTAAGAAATAGAACATCGTTTACTGTGAATTATGGTTTTAATATATCACGGTTTGGAGTTCAATTGTAAACAATAATTTCACTCCGTGATATATTATAGATAATTAACCGTAAACGATGTTCTATTTCTATTCTAATACCCCTAAAATATGAAAATAACGCACACATCTGAAATCTTTGGCATTCCTTTGCTTACTCTCCTAACCTTGCATACGTTACAATGCGCAATGCTTATTCTCCTAACGTTGCACAAATTACAGTGATATATCGTTCAATATAACGAGATATTTTAAACTAGGCTATATAGTGCGGGTGTATTATAATAATTAATATAATTTAACAGATACACCACTACAATAACAATGATTATACAATCGGAATCATTTGTTTGACTATTAAAGGGGTTGATGCACTATTTCCAAACACAGTTCATTTTAAAGGGCTCTGAAAAACTTGAAAAAAGCTGAAAGGATTATCAAAATGCCTTGAAAAATAAAGGAGATATGACGGATTGAAAATTTGCAAAGAACATAAATGGAGGCGGCCATCTTTGAACGATGACGTCATCGCGCCGTTTTACCATATATGGCATATTGACAAAATGTATTTTAAAGCAAAGAAACCAACTGCAAATTGATTAAAAATAAATATAAAGATGTAAAATGCATACATTTTAGTATTATTTTTCATTTGCAGTGATTTTCTTTGCTTTAAAAGACATTTTATCAATATGCCGTATATGGTAAAACGGCGCGATGACGTCATCGTTCAAAGATGGCCGCCTCCATTTATGTTCTTTGCAAATTTTCAATAGGTCATATCTCCTTTATTTTTCATGGCATTTTGATAATTCTTTCAGCTTTTTTCAAGTTTTTCATAGCGCTTTAAGATAAACTGTGTTTTAAAATAGTGCATCAACCCCTTTAATAACAAATCACAACTAAAAAACTGTATTAAGTATACCAGTACTTGAAATGATGTGACACTTCGACTTTTGTGTCTACACTGTGTATACATTTTAGTTCCATTTTTTATGTTTAGCTTTGTCCATGATCTTTCTTGTCGTGCCCTTAATGGTGTATTCTCTTACTGCTTTGGCTTCTGCCAAGTCATTGAGTACCTTCATTGTGGCTTTCTAGGCTATTGTTTTTTTTTGTATTATATTTACACGAGCATATTTGTGTTTTACTTATATTGCCTATCGATGCTGCCTTGTTGGTTAGAGATTAGATCATGGCGGGGATTTCTTTATTTACACTGTCCTGTTTTAATGGGATGACAGTAGGGTAAGTGTGAGGTTTGGTGCACCCTAGAACCGGTTTAAACCCCCAGTGGCATACTTTGCCACTGACCGTTCCAAGGCGGTAGCCCTATTGTCAACCATTTTGTGTTTGTGATGTCGTTTACTTTTATTATTACTTTTGCCTTCTTGTTTGTCTGTTTCCATGTTTGTTTCTGTGTTTTGTGGTTGACTCTCCTCCTTGAATGCTACTTTCCAAGTCCAATCTTTTTATATTTCTTTAGACGGCATAGTGGATTGAGTTGCACCCGGTGCCTCTTTACAACATTCACACTTTTTATGTTTTTCATAATGCTAGCGGCATTTAAACTAGCCTCGGCCAGCTAGACCGTATCATGCATATGTCTTACTTGGATCCGTGTAGCATAGCGTAACGAAGAAATCAGAAGCGGGCCGGGTGACCGAGGCTACATTTAAACGTAAATGGTTATGATTCACAGGGCGTTTAACTATACAGTCCATATGGTATACTTTTGTTTACATATTGGCTAAATGTTTTTTTGTTTATGAACACGTCTTTTATGAATAGATCTAATTATATGGTGTTAACATAGTCATTATCTTTTATTCGTACATGCAGCATATGTATGCTGTGTAAAAATGAGACTTTAATCAACTAACAAACTTCGTGTTCTTTACCTTGTTCATTGTTTTATTGTCTTGCTAAACATTCATCAGATGGTCAATGTGGTTTCAGTTGATAGCCATTTTGTTTTAAGGTGTAACATGTTACGTTTTCATATTTCTAAACGCAATATTGATTCTCTAATTGCGTTTGATGTAGCATATTTAGTATTATTGACAGTGTTAATAATTTAGTTGTTTCTGCCTACCACTTATCCTGGAAACTTAATGGAAATTGAATTGAATTATTTATTACATCATAATGAACTCTTTGGAGACGGAAACTAATGCGTTTTATCCATAACACACCTAGGAGTTATTATTAATATTTAACTGTTTTTCTGAACTCGTTTGTACAAAATGCATACTTTAGTGTATAAGTGCTTTAATCAGCATGTTTCAACTACGTTGGATAGAAACAACTCGCAGTTCATGGGGTGCATTAACATGTTTGACAGGATAGATAAGTGCGATCCATGGCTTCTGAATTTGACACAACTAAACTCTAACCTAGCAAACGCTAATAAATGCCATTGTTTTACAACATTAAATGGAATGTGTGTATATACATATACATCGACCAAGTTGTAACAAAATGCAGTGCCTACCATACATAGTTAAATTCCTTGGTGTAAATAATCGAGTTGTGACTGGTTTATACATGCATCTAGTTTATGACTAGCTGGATTTAAACTTCATCAACCAGCACTATTTATTTGGCTTGTAGTATTTGATTACAATACGTTTACTGACAAAGTATATACTAATGACATGCACATTGATTCACGTAGAGATTCCCTTTACGATATCAAGGATTATACAATCAACCAGCACTATTTATTTGGCCTGTAGTATTTGATTACAATACGTTTACTGACAAAGTATATACTAATGACATGCACATTGATTCACGTAGAGATTCCCTTTACGATATCAAGGATTATACAATCAACATTCACATTACGTGGCCCTGCCTAAATTGCATTAAGCGATAGGAAAGCTTATACTAGTTGGATTCTATAACGGATAGAACGAGTCGACAATAAAACACATTTAAAAACATGTTTTACCAAAAGAATGAGATAACCTTTTAAAATTACCTGTTAAATTAATTTTACACTACGCAAACTTTTAAGCCAAAAATAAGGTGTTATTTCATACCTCAGCTAAACCCGTTAAGGGGTTGGGTGGGGTATGAAAGTTAATACATTGACCACGTAGTGGGAATCATTTATCATTTGTTTGATTATTTAATAAAACAACAACAACTACATAGCTGTATTAAGTATACCAGTACTTGACATTTTTGAACCTGAATACAATAACAATAACTTCCAAACATTTTTTCGAAGTTTATCATGTTGATGGTAACAGCAGCTTTGATGGAATAGTTTTTAAGTTATTACGGATTGTAATGTCCTCAACTCGACTACACGTTTTAGAAAAACGAATAAGTTGAGAAATATATCTTATTAAGCCTAGTATGGTAAAAGCAATACATTATGCTTAAATAACTATAAATAATTGCCAAATAAGTTTAACAAACTGTGCCTACTTGAATTTAAAAACAAAATGCTTTGGCCTGTTGTAGTGTTTCATTCTGTTGTTTCAGTATAATCTGTATTATATTCAAACTTAAACAGCGTCTCCGTGGCGGAGGGATTAACGACGATGCGTTGTAAACCTTCTCGCCTCTCACAGCTGGGAGTTCGAATGTCACTGGGAGCTCGACGTGTAAGTGAGTAAGTGTCGAACCTTACGGATGGCGGGACGGGTACAGTACTGGTTCTACCCAGGAAAAGTGGGTGGTCTGCCTCCACCACAAACAAATTGACCGTCATGTATAACCTTACATGTGTTGAAAGTGACGTAAAAAAACATACATACAAACAAATAAACAAATCAATTTAAACTACCTGGCTAGTTCATTATTCGGCAATAAATCTGATGTGAAATATTGATATATTATTTTAGACACAAATCTATGAGAATATTTATACATAGATAGTAGTTGGCTAGAGAATAGTTCATGGCGTGGATTTCTTTATTTACACTGTCCCGTTTTATTAGGATGACAGTAGGGTAAGTGTGGGGTTTGGTGCACCCTAGAACTGTTTTAAAGCCACAGAGGCCTTTTTTGCCATTATAAAATAGATAGTTAAATTGAAAACAATCTTAATAGTATGATTTATTAGACAAAATGTTGCATTATTTGGCATTTCTCATTGTGTACGGATTTAAACTTGTGTTTACCTATTTTATCAGATTCAAGTGTTTGCTTTATTTTTTAAGCCCCTTTTGCGGATAAGCAATAAAGTTATAGCTTAGTTAACTATTGAGACATAATCTTAAAAACAGATGATGAATGTAATGCAAAGACATTGTCCTATGTTATTACGGTTTATTGTCGTATTCATTCTGTTTTAATGTATATTCTGTATTATATTAAATGTAAAATATCTAATATTTTTTTACATATTTGACAATGCATCTGGTGCAAAAATATTAATTGTGCGATGATTTGACAGGCAGTGGTACCTATATGGCGTCACATAAAGCCCAAAACGGACGGTGACGTTCGATGTTTGTCTGTAATCTTGTCTTCTCGTGCCCTCAATGATTTGTTCTCTTGTTGCTCTGGCTTCTGCCAATTCATTGAGTACCTTCTTTGTGGCTTTCTAGGCTATTGTTTTTTTGTATTTATATATACACGAACAACTTTGTGTTTTACTTATCTGCTTATATTGCATATTAATGCTGCCTTTTTGGTTAGAGAATAGTTCATGGCGGTGATTTCTTTATTACACTGTCCCGTTTTATTGGGATGACAGTAGGGTAAGTGTGATGCTGTGTGCACCCTAGAACCTGGTTTAAAGCCCCAGAGACCTTTTTTGCCACCGACCGTTCCAAAGCAGTAGCCCTATTTTCAACCCTTTTTTGTTTGTGACGGCATATGCCATTACTCCATATTAACATTGCATTCATGTTTGTCGTTTTGCGTGTTTGTGGGTTTACTCTGTTCTGTGTAGCTGTTTTTCCTGTTCGACTTTTATACTTATTTGCAGAGCTTGTTCAATGCTCCCCGGACTTAAAAGTTTTTTCAACGCAAGCTAATTTCTCTTATTCAAAAACATTCGCTAGAAAAAATACTACTTTTTTGGCATGTAATAATATTAAAGCGTTTTTACTAACGGCAGTTTTAGACTATTATACTATGTGGACTTGCTATGAAGTTTGTGAAGCACTCATCTTCCTATTAGATAATATTTTCGTCAGGTAGAGTACCATCGTTATAGACCAATTGTTGGTATCCCTATGGGTACGAACTGTGCACCACTTGTCGCAGATTTGTTTTATTTTGCTATGAAAGAGATTTCATGTTGAGTCTTTCACCAGACAGATGTTATGAGCTTTTAATGACACCTCTCGGTATCTGGATGACATACTGAACATTGACAACCTTTTCTTTCCAACTATGGTTGATAATATTTATCCTAAAGAACTTCAGCTTAATAAAGCTAATATATCTGATAATAACGCTTCTTTTCTTGATTTAAATCTCTCGATTGAAAATGGTGAAATAATTAGCACAATAAATGACAAAAGAGATGATTTTAATTTTGACATTGTTAATTACCCCCCACTTGGATGGGGATGTTCCCCGAGCAACTTCTTGTGGGGTGTATGTGTCTCAACTTCTTCGTTTTTCAAGAGCTTGTACTCGAGTTGAGGACTTTAATATTCGTAATTTTTGTATAACTAAAAAGCTACTCAATCAGGGTTACCGTTACCATAAACTTCGTAAAACCTTTGCAAAATTTTATTATCGTAACCCTGATCTTCTTTCCAAATATAAAAGTAATTTAAGGACTCTTCTGCGACAAGGACTATCACAACCTGACATCTATGGTGATGTGATTTATAAACTTCGTAAGATTCTTGGTCATGATCACTTTCATACTATCTTTGTTAAACTTGTTAAAAAGTTTATAAAAAGAGGTTATGACCCTATCATTTTGCAACGTACTGCATGCTTGGTGGTGGACACCTTGCTTTCGTGGTTCGCCACTGTGCTTTCCTCTTTAATTGTACGATGACCGGACAGGCTGTGAACCCTATGATGACGCCTACCTAAAGCCCATTGGGACGGTGGCGTTTGATGTTTGTCTATGATATTTCTTGTCGTGCCTTTAATGGTTTATTCTCTTGTTGCTCTGGCTGCTGCCAAGTCATTGAGTACCTTCAATGTGGCTTTCTAGGCTAATGTTTTTTTTGTATTATATTTACACGAGCATGTTTGTGTTTTACTTATATTGCCTATTGATACTGCCTTGTTGGTTAGAGATTAGATCATGGCGGGAATTTCTTTATTGACACTGTCCTGTTTTAATGGGATGAAGTAGGGTAAGTGTGAGGTTTGGTGCACCCTAGAACCGGTTTAAACCCCCAGTGGCCTACTTTGCCACTGGCCGTTCCAAGGCAGTAGCCCTATTGTCAACCCTTTTGTGTTTGTGATGTCGTTTGCTTTTATTATTACTTTTGCCTTCTTGTTTGTCTGTTTGCATGTTTGTTTCTGTGTTTTGTGGTTGACTGTCCTCCTTGAATGCTACTTTCCCTGTCCGATCTTTTTATATTTCTTAGACATTTTCAATGCTTCTCGGAAAATTAAACACACAGACTTAAATATCCTATGCGGCCTAAATATCAAAAAGGTGGTATTTCGGCTTTTCAACGTTTCACTGTTCTCGTACTCAGAACATTTTCGATAAAAGCTTGCGGACTGTCCCCCGAGCAACTTCTCAACAGAAAGCGTCAGTTCTAACTTCATTGACAATATCGAAAGCAACCATCAGTGCTAATCTTAATGACAATATCAACAGCTACAACCAGTACTGTCCACAGGGACGATACCAGCAGCTTTGATCTTTTCTGTCAAAAATAATTCATCTATCGAAACCGGTGCTACTTATGTAAACACTTAATCTTTCTCAATATGTTTTTATTTGCTTGCATGTTTGTTTAAACCGAATAACAGATGCATTTAGATATAATTATTAACAGGGAAATACAGGAAAAATAGAGAAACAAACGTTTGTTGGATCTATATTAAGCATTTATTTAGAGAAATACCGCAATTTATACAAACCGAAAATTAGAATAATGAGTTGAATATAATTGAATAGAATATGCAAACATCGAGTTTACAAATTAGATAAAAATAAAATAGTGCGTTTAGCGGAGTTATGTGATTGTTTAATTGATCATAATTAGTAATAAAATAAGTTTACATAAATTAAACATTTCATCTCTTTAGTATCGCTAATCGAACATAATTTGCACACCGCTCGGTTGTCTTTCACACATCGATTAAACTTAGGCGTCGTGTAAAATCAATTGCCGACGTCGCATGGCAAGGAATCACACCTTTGAGTTTCCGGTGGTACTTATCACACATGATATACGATCTCCGGACCGTAAAAGGACTTCGAGTTTGGAGTGGTCTTCGAGAAATAATATTCGAACGACGGAGGATAAATTACATTGAATTATATAGGATTTATGCCGAGACTGGAGTTTGTGTTCGAGTTACCGATGGTATTCGGGGAATTAACGTTCGAGGTACTGAAGTTTGCTGATAACATTTCATTTAGGAGGGAAGTGGGAAGGGATTGTGGGGACTAGGGTAATGCTATTTGTTTTCCATTATTTTAAAATTGTGAAATATATTATTTACTGTTATGTGTCATTACGTGGTCCCGCCTTAATTATATTAAGCGATAGGAAAGCTTATATAAGCAGGATGTTATAACTGATATTCCAACCATCAAATGTTTTTAAGCCGAAATTAATTAAGGTTTTAATTCATACCCTAGCCACCCCAGCCAACCCCGTTTTCCCTTCTTGGAGAAGGGGTTGGATGGGGTATGAAAGTTAATACATTTAATGTATTTGTTAATTTAATATGTGTTATCTGTTATCCACAGTCTCTCATCCACCCCTCCCACCCCTCCCACCCCTCTAACCCTCTCCGGCTACTGTACCGTAAAAAAGTATATTTGGGGAATTTTGATTGTAGTAACTGTAAACTGTTTGTTGTAGTTCGGTTCATTGTTATCGGTTGTCATAAAATTCAATCTGCTGTTTTCCAGTTATGACAACCTTTGTCTCTGTACCCCAAGTCATCCACCCGCAACCAGGCCTACTCAATGTATGGCTTCTGTATGTTTTTTTGATAAAACTATGATAGGTCTTTCAAAACAAGTTATAAAAAATACAGCTTCCTATATTAGGGAACTCAGTACAGAGCTTAGAGCTATAAGGTAGGCCTATTAAAACCGCATGTAATATTTAAATAAAACATTTTGATTTTAATTTTCTCCTAATTTTTCAAATATATTGTTAGTGCAAATATAATCAATATAATCATGCGCTTGAAAAAGTGTGAACTTTATGAAAGTTAGCACAAAGGTCAAACAGAAATGTAACAGTCACATACCGCAGAAATGTAACAGTCAAATAATGCAGAAATGTAACAGTCACATACTGCAGAAATGTAACAGTCACATAAAGCAGAAATGTAACAGTCACATACCGCAGAAATATAACTGTCACTTAACGCAGAATCCGAGCACGTGAAGTAATTTTAAAAGGTTTAAACTTCTTTGCGATCAGGAAAAGCCGAACGCTAAATACTCATTATGTCTGCACATTCCCCAGACTTAAATGTTGCATGAATCGGTAAAGCAAAACAATAAGCATTTCCAACTTTTCAAAACTCCCAATCATAATAATTGCTTAGGTACATGAATTGTTGCTGATGTTCCATTTTAGTTTGAAAAAACATATAAAATATTTATATTTCAAGTAGTTTTCAATATTGCCAATCGTTATATTATGACTCTCGTAATAAACAATGACGTATTTTAGTTTCAAAAACATATCAAATATGTATATTGCAAGTTATCAATATTGCCAATCGTTACTTTTATGACTGTCGCTATAAACAAAGACGTGTCTGATTAATCGACCAGTCTGTACCAAAACAGTTTCAATCATCCAAACCTCTCACGAGACTTCTCTCCAGATTAGCGTTTACAATCAACTATGCATGTGCTTGTTTATCATTTAATTGCATTAAATTCCTTAGAGATAGCATGGATATGCAACAAACAATTGCCTAGAAATTGTCTTTCTATGGTGAAACCTGAGGCGTTATTTGACGGAAAGGCACGAAGATATCCGACACGTTCAGTAGTACGACCTTAGTATGAACCGTCCACCGAAACCAATCTGTTTATACTGGCTAGGTGGTCGAGTGGTCTAAGGCGAGGCGCTGGCGTTGGTGTACTAAGTGCGGGTTCGAATCCGCTGGTAAGTGGTTTGTACAAAATGTTCTCCGAAATATTGTATTTAATGTTTGTACTTGTATCCTATAGATCCTACGTTACAGAAACTTCGTTATTCTGGATATAATTCTCCCAGCAATATTATAATTTTTACCTTTTTTACATATTGAGCACGGCAATACATGACTTGTTTTTAATCTATACTTATGCAAACTGCAATAATTAGAATCTTTTGTAGTTTTATTTTTACACGGATTGTGTAATCCAATTTTAAGAAATTTGCAAACATTAATTTCCATTGTTTCTTTTTGATATATTTTTTTATATTAAATAAAAAAACAATATAAGTATATCAAAAAGAAATAATGAAGACTGAAGAGATTATAGAAAATTTAATACGCCTGTTTGATACAGGTGTAATAGATAAGCAAACACTATCTAACACTATCTAACGGTAGGTCTTACTGTAGATTTATTCAAAGATGATGGTGATACCAAAAAATACACCACGGCAGTATTATACAGACAAAATGCAATCTTAAACTCTGAAAAAATAAATAAGTCTTACGATAAATCATCTGCAAATATACAAGAGAGCCTTGAAAGATTTACAAACACAGCATCCGGATTAGAAATTGATCACTGTGTTACACTATAAGTTAATCGTTTATGAATTTCACCGATTTGCGAGTGTGGTTTTAAAGTAGAAGTTTCCAATAAACACATTGTCACATCCATCTGTTTCAGTTTACTCGCCATTCAATCCCGTTATTGTATCTGTAAACACAATCCTATAATATATATGTATTTTGGGTGTTCTGGCCCAAAGCTCTCGCGCTGCTCGAGTTTGAGCCAGAAACACCCAAAATACATATATATAAGTAAATCACCATGAAATGGTGATTTTACTTGATTTATTAAAACTTTTTTAAAATAGGGGTAGTGAAGATTGCAAGTTTATTTTTTTTTATAAGTTATCAAAATTACAACATATTTTTTTGTAATAAAATATGGTTAAACATCAATACGTATAAATTTTAAGCACTCAGCATTATAATCTTTAAATTTCCAATAACGTGTCATTATTCTGACTGAAACTCCACCACAATCAGCACAAATTTTATTTTTTGCTCTTGTGCCTTTTTTACATATTGAGCACGGCAACACATGACTTGTTTTTAATCTATACTTATGCAAACTGCAATAATTAGAATCTTTTGTAGTTTTATTTTTACACGGATCGTGTAATCCAATTTTAAGAAATTTGCAAACATTAATTTCCATTGTTTCTTTTTGATATATTTTTTTATATTAAATAAAAAAAAAATATAAGTATATCAAAAAGAAATAATGAAGACTGAAGAGATTATAGAAAATTTAATACGCCTGTTTGATACAGGTGTAATAGATAAGCAAACACTATCTAACGGTATAAATGCATTGAAAGAAGTTCCAAAGGAAACTCCAAAAGAGGTTAAATCTCAAACATTAGAAAATTTACTCAAGAGACGACGTGTTAAGAAACAACGTAAACGAGAAAAGCAGAAATATGATAAATTACAAGATGAGCAAAATCAGAAATATGCTAAATCACGAGACAATGTTATAAATGAATTGAAAGAGCTTAATGATAGAAAATCTAAAGAATTAAAACTGGTTGACAATCCAAAATGCGGATATTTGAGAGCATACCAAATATCTATAAATAAATACAAAGACCCTCAAAAACTATTTCGTGATAAAAAATCCATTATCACAAAACAAATCAACAAAGAACTGACAGAGATGAATGGATTAAAGTTTTCATTAGGTCTCACTGTAGATTTATTTAAAGATGATGGTGCTACCAAAAAATGCTTCCGAACGGACGTTTTATGTAGTGATCAAAAGGTAATCTTAAACTCTGAAAAAATAAATGAGTTTTATGATGAAGCATCTGCTTGTATACAACAGACCCTTGAAAAACATATAAGTGGAGGTTCAGGATTGGAGATTGATCACTGTGTTACGTTTTACTTAAATTTTGCAAAGTATGAACCATTAAAAGGTTCTTCACATATTCCTCTACCTAAAGCAGTAGCTGATAAGAAAGCAATTATAAATGTGAAAAAACAATGATGATAAATGTTTGTTCCATGCAATAAATTCTGCTTTAAATCCAGCTGCAGATCATACATACAGATTATCAAAGTATCATAGTATAGAGTTTTTGAAGAAAGATAACATTGACTTTCCCACTCCAATTTCTCAAATAACCAAAGTAGAAAAACAAAATAATCTTGCTATTAATGTTTATGGATATACCATAACAGGAAAAAATAAAAAGGTATCTGTTTTTCCATATAAAATATCAGAACAACCAAAAGATATTGAACGAATTAATTTGATCTTAATATCTGAAGACACTAAGGTTGAATCAGAAAACGAAGACGATCCAAATAATGAAGAAGGAATTATAGATGACAACTATAACCCTGATGATTATCCCAACGAACCAAAAACAATAACAACAAAATATCACTATTGCTGGATTAAAAATTCAAATAGATTACTTTACGATCAAAACAAACATCATGGTAAAACTTACTTCTGCGATCGTTGCCTTCACGGCTATTCTGGAAAAGTACTACTTACCAAACACAAAGAAGACTGTGATGGTATTAACAAAAATTCTTGCAGAATAGAAATGCCAAAAGAAGGTAAAAATACTGTAAAATTTAAAAATCATCAAAATCAGATGTCTGTGCCTTATGCAATATATGCTGATTTTGAAAGTATAATCAAACCGCAATCAATCGAATTTGGAAAAAAATCTGAAATCACAAATGTACACGAAGCTTGTGGTTTTGGATACCAGGTTGTCAGATGTGATGGCAAAGCTGAAGAACCTGTTATTTACAGAGGTGAACATACTGTTGAAAAGTTTTTAAATCGCATAGAATGTGAAAAGAGCAACATTAATAAAATATTTGCTAACCCAAAACCATTAATCATGACGCAGCAAAATGAGGAAGATTATGAAAAAGCAACAAACTGCTGGATATGCGAGGATGAAATAGGTAGGAAATGTGGTAAAAACTGTAAAGTAAGAGACCACTGTCATTTTACAGGTGAATATAGAGGTGCAGCACATAAAAACTGCAACCTAAAGCTGAAAATAAAACCAAACAAAACACCTATACCTGTTATATTTCACAACCTCAAAGGATATGATAGTCATCTTATAATGCAAAAAATATATAAAATGACAGGTAATATTACATGCATTCCAACCAACGCTGAAAAGTATATTTCATTTAGTGCCGGACAACTTAGATTTTTGGATAGCTTTCAATTTATGGCTTCGTCTTTGGAAAAATTGGTTAAAGCAACAGACAAATCTGATTTCAAAATTACCAAAAATCAGTTTGGGGAACAAACAGATTTACTTTTACGAAAAGGTGTTTATCCATACGAATATATGGACAGTATGGAAAGATTTAAGGAAACGCAATTACCGCCTATAGAAAAGTTTTACAGTAGTCTTTTAGATGAAAGTATAAGTTCCAAAGATTACGAATACGCTCAAAAAATATGGAAAGAGTTTAACTGTAAAACTCTTGGAGACTATCATGATTTATATCTAAAAACTGATGTAACTTTGTTAGCAGATGTGTTTCAAACTTTTAGAAAAACATGTATGAATGCATACAAACTTGATGCTTTACATTACTACACAGCACCTGGATTATCTTGGGATGCTTTACTCAAACATTCAAAAATAGAATTAGAACTTTTGACAGACATTGACAAGCACTTATTTATAGAAAAAGGAATGCGTGGTGGAATTAGTATGGTATCAAAACGATATGTCAAAGCAAACAATTCACATGTAGCTGATCATGACCCTAACGAGGAAAACAACTTTTTAATGTATTATGATGCAAATAATCTTTATGGGTGGGCAATGAGTCAGCCACTTCCATATTCTGGCTTTGTTTGGAAGACCAAAAACAAGAGTGGAAAATTTTCTAAACCAAAACCTGGCAAAGGACAAATGCTTGAAGTTGATTTGGAATATCCTAAAGAACTTCATGAATCTCATAATGACTATCCGCTTGCACCGGAAAGATTAGCAGTGAAAAAAGAATGGTTGTCTGAATACCAAACAGATCTGTTAGAAAATAATAGCATGATAAATACAGAACAACTAGTTCCCAATCTTAGGGACAAAGAAAAATATGTGATACATTACAAAAACCTGGAACTGTATTTATCTTTAGGCATGAAACTAAAGAAAATACACAGAGTATTAGAATTTAATGAAAAACCATGGATGAAATCATACATAAATTTAAACACAGAACTTAGGAAAAAAGCTAAATCACAATTTGAAAAAGATTTTTACAAGCTTATGAACAACTCTGTGTTTGGCAAAACAATGGAAAATCTACGCAAGCGGACTGATATAAAACTAGTCAGAACTGACGGCTCTGAAAATGAAAAGATAAGAAAAATAATAGCCAAATCCAACTTTAACAGGCGTATAAAATTTTCAGATGAATTGTCAGCAATACATGTGAACAAAACAAAATTAACATTAAACAAACCAATCTATGTTGGGATGTCAGTATTGGATTTATCAAAGTATATGATGTATGATTGGTATTATAATACTTTGAAAAAAAGGTATGGAGATAACTGTACTTTATTATACACAGATACTGACAGCTTGCTTGTAGACATCAGAACAGATGATGCATACAAAGACATGGCTGAAATGAAAGATGAGTATGACTTGAGTGATTATCCTCAAGATCACCCAATGCATGATGATACAAACAAAAAAGTATTGGGTAAAATGAAAGACGAATGTGCTGGTGTTGCTATAGCTGAGTATGTTGGATTAAGACCCAAGCTATATTCTATTTTGATGGCGGATGAACAACTTATTAAAAAAGCAAAGGGTGTAAAAACTTATGTAGTCAAAAAACAAATAACTTTTGAAAACTACAAGGATGCGCTATTTAACAAGAAAAAATATAACCATGAAATGAATATGATGCGATCAATAAAGCATCAAATATATGGCATAACAGTAAACAAAGTTACACTATCACCATTTTACTCAAAAAGATATATACGAGAAGATGGAATTACAACTGATGCACATGGTTTCTATAAAAACTTATGAATTTGGATATCAGCAGGAACAATAAGTAATTCTTCTTTGACAAATCCTCTTTGTGGCGCTGGTGCTTTCAAATAATAAACTCTTATACCTTGCGTCACCACATAACTTTTAATCTTGTGAATATCTACACTCCACATTGGATCAGTTGCTCTGCGTCTTCCACCTTCTTGTTCCCCGGGTTGATATAAATATCTTACACTTGCATTCATACAGATAGGATCATCTTTTAATATTTTTGTTTCAACAGGAGGAGGCTTTTTTGTCTCCGCATTTATTGCTTTGACAACTTCTGGTAATCTCTTTACCCATTCTCTATTACGTTTTTTTGGAATCTATTTCCTTAGCATACTGATAACCAAACAATCTCTCAGCTAATGTTCTGTTAATTCTTTCCACTAAAGCTTGGTCTCTGTGTATTTCTGTTCTGCCCCGTCTGATATTTACTTTGTGTTTTGCCATCAACTGCGATACTGCACCCATAAATTCTCTGCCTGGATCCACTTGTAATAACTTTGGATATTTCAAATGTCGACTGTATATTTTCTCAAATGCTTTGGCAACTTCTTTACTATCCTTGGAAGTCAGCGGCTCTGCTTCTTTATATATACTTGCAATATCAACCACAGTTAACGCATATTTATATGTCTTGCGTCCACGACCAAAGCCAAAAGTATCATGCGGTAAAAATAACAAATCAGCTTGGTGCACTCCATTCTTAGTAGAAACATCAAACCTGGGTCTAACTATTTTCTTTGGCGCAGGTAAATAAATCTGCCACACAGCTTGTTTCTTTAAAAATTCTAATGCCTTTTTTTCACTGACACCAGCCTCTTTTGCTAATTTTTTAACTGCTGTGTAACCTCTCCAAAATCCTTTTGGGCTGTAATAAATCTTTTCCATTTTTTTCTACTAAAGATTAAACTTTATATAACTATAAAGAAAAAATGGATATCACAACTGCACAATTTGATGAACTGCTCGAAGAGCAAAATCAAAATAGCACAAAGAAATGGACAGACTTGGAACTAAATAAAATATACACTATTACAGATACGAAAATAGTAGAAACTGAATATGGTCCATCCATGGTATTGACATTATTAGACAACGGTGAAGTATGGGCGCCTGGTCATCTTAAAGATAAATTAGAGAAGAGTGCTAAACCACCATATTATATGCGACCACTTGGATTGAGACCATGTAAGAACAACAAAAAAAATAAGTATCATGCATATGACTTAGTCTTTTCAAAGTAAACATATTAAGTTATTCCAAATCTAAAGTAATTATAGTTTTAAACTATTTTTTTTATGAACTCAATTTATACGCCACAAATCCAGTTGCAGCCATGCCCACCACAATAAACGTAATTTCTCTATTCTGGTGATCTGGAGATGGTGTATAAAAATCACTCAACTTGGGCTCCGGTTCCAAAAGCAAATGTTTGCCAGTTATGTAATAATACTGCTTCATAGCTTGGTCTACATCATCAAAAGTCTGCTCTGCATGATGCTCTTTTTGCAGTTGCTTATTAATAAAATCTAACCTCTCTGTTCTTTTTTTATTCCACTCCGCTTGTGCTGCGTTTAATTGTTCTACGGCTTTGTCATGCCTTTGTCTTTCCTCATCTGAATGACTTCCCATTTTTGAAAAGAAATAATTTGAACCGCTAAACGCCAATGCGTTTGTTAATGCTCCACCTATCATCATTGCTACTGCACTTGCCTTTTTTTTTTTTATATATATTTTTTAAAATTATTTCATAATATCCGCAGGAATAATACCTTGCTTGATCAACATATCCTTTGTAGCCATTGCTAACATTATATCCACAGACAGCATACCAAAATCTACCATATTAAAATCCACTTTAGGTGCTGGTCTTTTTAGTAGTTTTCTGCCAATCTCAGAATATCCAATAGTTAAAAGTGTTTCCACTCCAGCATGATACATCATATTTACAATTTGTTTTCCGTCAATACTTGCTGCCATTTTTTTTATATGATTATTTTTTTAAAATAAATTATTAAAAATCAACCGGGTCTTTTGGTGCAACATGAACAGGTTGCACAGCTACAGGTTGCGTAACAGATTTTTTGTTATAAATATACAAACCCAACCCAGCAATACCTAATAAAACCAGACACGGTGGAATATAATTTTTGTATACGTTTATTTTGATTTTTTCTGGTTCTTCTTCACCTATTGTTATTTTTGTTATTTGATTTGCAGCATTTTGATTTGTAACATCTTGAAGCAAACGCTTTGCCTTTTTTGCCGCTGCTCCTTTTTTTCCAGCTTCTACTCGTTTTGGATTGTTTACTTTTTGTTGTTCAACAGGTTGTGTAACAACAGGTATAACTTCACTCTCTTGGTTCTCCATTTATATTATCTATATTTTTATTTTTATTAAAATCAATATGTCTGACAGTTGTCAGTATTGCTGTAAATGGTGCTAAGCACATTCCATACCTGTAATACAACTCACAACAAGCACTTGTCAAAGCATGATTAATAAATGGGTCTTCCTCCAAATCTTCTCTCAGCTTTGGTGGATTGGTTACATTAAAATATTTTGATACTCCCATCACATACAAGTTAATAAAAGAATTGCCTAAAGTTTTAGTCATGCTTGCCCCAAGCCTTGCTTCATATCTGCAGTAAAGTTTGTTAATTGCATCCGGTGGCATGCCATCTATATTTGTGAGTTGTATGTCTTTACCCAAATATTGACGACTACCGCCGCCAGCCACTATGGCTGATAATCTTTCTTTTTTTGTTTCTTGTTGCTTTGATTCATCTGGTTCCGTCTGTTCCGATATATTTTGTAATAGTTCTTCCGCATTCATTTTTATATTATTAATCTTATTTTTTATCTTGAAATAAATATAAAATACAAAACAACTAGCTGCGATATTCATGCAACTAGTAATTGTTAGTATTGTTAATAGCATTGTTATTAACATTGCTATTTTTTCTATTAACATTATTAATTTGCTGCAAACATTGCTATTAACATTGCTACTTTGCTATGAGCAATGCTATTAGCAATACTATATTCATGGTCAGTATTGCTATTAACATTGCTACTTTGCTGTTAGTATTACTATTAGCAACAGTTGTAAAAAAAAAGGTACTATACCTGCGGATATTATGAAATAAATATATTTTGTAATAATAAAAAAATATTATATAAGAAAAAATGGATTTGAAAATAACAGACGGTGAGAATAGTGATTATAGCAAAAATAAAACAGCACTGGAAATTATGACAAGAGTTGACGATGACGTAAAATGTTGTATATGTGTTTCAGAAAGTAATTTTTACAAACGTATGCAAAAGGTGCACAGGAAACGCCTGTAATTTCTGTGACAAAGGACGGCGTAGAATATTTATATGTGATCCGAGAGGGTATGTTTTACAAGCCCCGAAAAACATGAGTAGTGTTGTTGCACCGATATTGGTTGGTGCATTGAGTATATTGATTATATGGGCACTCTAGTTTTTATTTTTGAAAAAATTATTCAACCCAATAATGGTCAGTCCTCAATATCAACTTGGAATATTTAGTCTTAGCTAAAGCTTTTCTTATTCTGGTTCTCTCTTCCAGTGTAGGAATAACATCATTTTCTCTCAAACAATTTTCATAACTATCTCTGTCCTTGGTGTAAAATATACACAACCATTTTGCTTGCTCTCTCAAATCTTTCAATACAGAATTATATCTCTGTGAAATGACCCACACTGATGAAAAGATATGTTGTCAGAGTTGGCATTCTCTGGTCGTGACGACCAGAGAATGCCAACTCTGACAACATATCTTTTTTCTTTGTTAATTCTTTTGTGGCTGAGCAATCGTCAATAATGTTTAATGTGGGCTGGCCAGCATATCTTTTGAAAAATAAACGCAACAGTTCTTGTAACATTTCTTTACCGTTGCTCACGGGATTGACAATTATTATTTTTTTATCTTTTGGGTTTTTCACATCACCTATCCAGGATCTATTTTTATAAGCCTCGTTCCACTCTATGGTTGGACACAATATAATTATATGTTTAAAAACTCCAACATACTCTTGTTCAAGTATGTCAAGAACAAACTCTGTTTTACCACAGCCTGTCTGACCGCAGATAATGGCACTGTGTGGATATTTAGGATATTTTTGTTGCAAACTAGTATCCTGCTTCTTTGAATCTTCCATCTTCGAAATTGATTTGCGCATCTTGTATTATATATATATAAATATTTAAAGTTTTATCTGCATCTGCTTTTTTATTTATTAATATCGTTATGCCTTCACTGCCGTTTTCTATTCTTCTTCCACTGCCGTGTAATAAATTGTCATCACATGTTCTAAGGTCAAGCCACAAAGCATATGATTTTGTCAGATAGGTCTCAAGAGAAACACTGGTAAAGTTTAAGTCCCTCGCTGCTATTTCTGTCTCTTTGTTTCTTTTTGATGTCAAGGCAAAGTATTTGTTGATTTCATCCCAATGTTGATATGCCCTCATGCCCTGACTATACAACTGATTTGGTACTCCCTCTATTGTCATTTCAACCTTTTCAATCTTTGGGTTGTAATAGGTTTCTGTGCTTGTTCTTTCTGGGTCTTCAAACAGCATTAAAATACCTTTCATGCTCCGTGCTGGTACATTAATGTTGATGTTCCAAAGAGTATCAGATTTGTTTGCTATTATTTTTCTATGTCGCAAGATACGATCATACATAAATGACATCTTACCATTGATTTGCTGTCTTATTTGTCTGGCTAATTCAACATCACTAACCGTATCAAATTCCAAGCAGATATTTTTTATTACATAAGATGCATCAGCATCACTGCTTTTGATAACTTTGTTATAATCGTTAAACGTTAATTCATATTCTAACCTATCACCAAGTCCCGCTTGATAAAATGGCATATGACTTTCTAACATTTCAAAGTCCAGTGGAATACAAAATCTATTTCCATAAGCTGCTGCTATGGCTTCATCTCCGGTGTCTGAGGAAGCATCTCCCGCACTAACTCTATGTTTTAGCATGTTTGATTTACCAATACCTTGGTAAGCTGTGTTTAATCGTTCGGTAGGGCTTTTCCATAAATCTACATAACAATGATATATATCACTGTCATCTATTGACATGACTTCATTGCCACTTATTCTTATTGTCATTTTTTTCACAATTGTTCTACCTAGATTCTGGAATAGAGTAGCGTTGGCGTCTGTTCTGCTTTTAAGTTCTATTTCAAAGGCAAGACGAGCAGTACGAGGAACTATCACATCATTAGTACTTAGATTGGGAAATCTTACAAGCAGTTGCTGGTTTTGGTCTATTGTTGATGGATTATTAGTTATTACTACACTTGTGCGGATGCCTTTAGTACCATGAGGTTCTCTTAGTTTTCTATGAGGGCTGAGTTTGTTTCCGTAAGCTGACATTGTTTTTATTTTTTAAATATATTTTTTAAAATTAAATAAAATAAACAATGGCTGAAGGAGGATTTGAATATGACAATCCTGCGTTCGATAGAGATGATTATGATGAATACTTTGATGATGATATACCAATGGTGCCTGATGAACCTATTCAAAGAAATCTTCTTAATCAAAGCGACCATCTTGCTGACCTTCGAGGAGAGCTGTCAGAAATCACACTTGAAACATACAAAAAAAATCTTGTAAAATCCTTTTATAATGAAATAGGAAAACGATATAAGATGGCACCGGACAAAATGGATTATGACCAGTTTAAAGTATCAATTGATGGTAAAACATTATACTGGATCGTTGGTGATAAAGGAATAAGAATAACTGCCAGGCAAGGCTCTTTTACATTTCTTGCTCTTGGTTCTTTGGCAAATGAATATAACAGGGTTATTGGCTCTGGGGGAACAAGGGCAATAAGACAATTTTTGAATTTGCCGGAGTATGACAGTAAAACAAAAGTATCACAAAAATTTAGACAAGTATTGGAGAGCACAATAAACGATTCACCAAATAATGTGGATGTTATTCCATTACAAGATTTATCAAGTGTTGCAAATGACACAGCACAGTCAATAGAAAGTGCTCTCCATGACTGGGAGGTGATTGAGCGTCCTGATGCTGAAACACAAACAAATATAGACAAGCGTGAAATGGATGGAATAGTAAAAGCGATGACAACTGTCGAGGAAGAACTCACCAATAACGTGGCAAAACTTACACAACTTGATAAAGACATAACAAGAAATGAACAAAAGTTAGAACAAGCTAAGGCTAATAATGATAAATTTCAGATAAAGAGACTTAGCGATCTCCTCAAAGACCTTAAAGCTGAGAGAGGTGCAAGGATGGATGTCATCAATGAGAACAGAGAAGCTTTTCGTAACCAAGTAAGCAGGATAAAAAAGACAATAAACAAAATGTTAAACGAGGATACAACTCTTGGTGAGAGGATCAAAACCTTGTTTAGGGAGCAAGGTATTACTATTGTTAGTATTTTAACTGCATTTGGTATGATTCTTGGGGTGATGATTAATTCTATTATTCCCACATCAAGTGCTGCGCCAACTCCAACTCCAAAACCTGATCCATCAAGTGTAAAAGACTGGATAAAAAAACAACTACTTAATCTTGGTAAACTTCTTGCCAACCTAGCTGGTAAAGCTGCTGCAGCACTACCATGAGTTATCGGTGCAATAGTATCATGGCTTTTATCTGCAACAGGTAATGTTATTAATTGGCTTGGTAACAATCTATGGGCTTTGCTTGTGTTTGTTTCCGGGTTGTTGTATGTGGCAGCCAAAGAGTGGTTTAGTAAATCTCGTAAATAAGTAATGCAGCAAGACCTATTACTATAGTACCAACAATTATAGTTGTTTTGTTATCTTCGTGTTCAATCGCTATTTTTTGTATTTCTGGTGGGTTATGTTCCACAGTTTTATGTATTGATTTATCAAAGTCAGAATGTTCCGGTAAAAATTTCTTTGTTGTGGTGCCTTGAAAAGGTTGAATATTTTTTGGTGGCACTGGTTTTACATTTACATCATTATTTAATCCTAATGCTTGTGCATCGGTTGCTATTACAATTTCATTATTGTAGTCTTGTATTGTTCCGATTCTTAATTCCATGTCGCTCGGAGACATATACAATCCACTTCCATAGACAAAATTTACTTTACTTCTTGCATATTTTAGGGTGGTTTCATATCTTGAAATTTGACTGGGCAAGTCGATGGGGCTATTTATTGCGTCCTCTACATTTGCTAGAAATTGTTTTTGTGCATCAAATGCCGTTCCAGTTCCAAGTATATCTGTTCTTGTTTGTGATTGTGAGCCAAGAATTGCCCAGCAGTATGTTCTTATGCTGTCATTGATTCTTTCTACTCCTGCCCTTGTAAATCCAGATGAACAATCTAGTATAAAAGTAGACCAGCTGTTGTCAGCCTCAGATCCTTGTGCAATGTAATCAATGTGATATGTTTTATCACTCTCATAAACTGTGAAACTCATCGTTTTGTTGTCGTATACAGTATTTATCAAAGGATGATAACCAATATGTGTCCAGTAATTATAAATTGTTCCTAGACCATCATTATAGCTTTGTTTCTGTTTCCAGTCTAAATTTAAGTCAACGTTAAACTCCTTGCATATTCTCTCGTATGCGTTTCGGTTATATGTGTTATTAAACGCATTCCAATTTGAGTCTTGCGGCATTGCTACACTCATCTCAAATAATATTCTTCTGACTTGGTAGTAGACATGAAATCGAAATAACGAACCAACCAAAGTATCAGCTTTTAGATGGTTGTTGAAATCAATACCACATCCAGTTGTCGCACACCAAATAGCAAAGTTTAACTGATTCTGCCAAAATAACATCCAATCTGTTCCCCAACGTTGGACTATAGCATCTGATTTGACGTATGGGAGTTTGTATTTTTCAAAGACATTGGGAAATGATGCTTTAAAGTCTTTACCGTCTGATGTAATGACTATGTTTTGATTTATTATATCTATCACTTTCTTGCTAAAAGTATTTGAATAGTAAGCATCCGGGTTATATTTGAATTCTTTAGAAATCATTTTTATTTGTGTTTTTATATATATATATTAAAAAAATGTTTCATACAATTTCAAACATAAACAACTCTATTAATTTACAACAGTATATCGATAATAGAGGTGGAACTAAGCGCGTTGGATTAAAAAGTTTTACATACACTATTGGTTGGTATAATATTAATGATGAAATCATAAAGACAAGAAACCCAGCTAAAATAAAACATTTACCAGCTGGACTCTATAACTTTCAAGACTTGGTAGAAGATTTTAAATTGCTAAATGAAAAGATTATTCTGGACAATATTATCCAAATTGGTGCAGCCATTATACATACGCCAATAGAAACACGAATGTCAAGCGGTCTTTCAAAAATGCTGGGATTCAAGGACAGAAAATGGTTGACAGGTACTACTTTGGGAGATTACCCAATTGATTTAGCTCCTTATAAACAGCTATATGTTCATCTAAAACAAGTTAACACGAGTAGTAATTATTTCAATGTTGCACCAAGCACTATTATAGGGGTTGTGCCTGTAGTAAATAAGCAGTTTGGAGATATAGTATATACAAGTTTTTATCCTGAATATCACTGTCTTACAAATGGTGCAATTACTGAATTGAAAATAGAAGTCAGAGATGAGTATGGCAACAAGATATTTAATCACGGTTTGCCTATGAGTTGTGTTTTAGAAATTATTTAAAAAATATATTTCTATAAAAAAAACAATGAGTATATATGGACCAACAAGACCTAAAAAACAGAAGACTTAGAGGCTTTGATAAATGATGTTCAAAATTTATATAGGCGAATTGTGCCTTTTGTTGACCAGTTTAATCATTTGAAAGATAGTGTTGATAATCTTAAATATGGGATTATAACAATATTTGCAGAGGCTAAGGGCCCACTTGTGTCAAACAGAATACTCTCATTTGGTAATGGTGGAGCAGAAAAAAATGTGGGGCATGTAATGACACGCCGTGGACGGATTATGGGAATAGGTTTAGCATGTGAACGATTAGTTGGTGACGTATCTGTAATAGTTTCTGTCAATGGTGTTGAACAACCAAATTATGGTATAACGCTTCACATCATTCCACGCAATCATGATAACTTTGATAAACCTTTAGAAATTGGTGCTGGTTCAGTTGTTAACTTTGTATGCAAGGTTGCCAACGCTACAGCTGTAAATACGGTGGCATCATTATTAATTGAATTAATTTAATTTTTTATTTATTAATAACAAATGAAGCAACCGACAGCACCAAGTATATATCCTGAGTTGCCAGTGGAAGACGGACAAAATTATAGATTACAAAAGATTTCAGAGATTGAAAAAAAGTTAATTACAGAGCGAGATATACGTCAGTCTCTTTATAAAAAATATAAACGTGGTATTAATATTACAGATGGAATTGACACTACCTTGATATCTGCAGGTGTTATTATGGCTGGGATTGGATTTGTTGTTCCAGTTTTGTTACCTTTAGAAATAGCAGCAATAGTATGTGGAGCTACAGGTGTTTGTATTAATTTTATCAGACGCAAGCTTAATAAAAAAGCTCAAAAACATCATAAAATAAAAACTTTGGCAGAGGCTAAGTTAAATAGTATAAAGCAGTTAATATCAAAAGCGTTAAGTGTTGCACAAATATCTGATCAAGAGTTTAAGATGATTTTAGATGAGTTGGATAAATATTATAGTTTAAAACAGGGCACAAAACAAAAAAGGCTAAAATAAGTGAAGCTCAAAAAAAAGAACTAGTAGAGAAGGGAAGAAAGGAAGCAATGGCAACCTTACAAAAAAGTCTAAAAAGTGTGTAATAAATTGTTTTAGTAATGTGTATGAGTACGATCCACCACCTTTGTATTCAAGGTCAGAAAACTGTTAATTTAAATGTAATTTTGATAACTTATAAAAAAAAATTAAACTTACAATCTTCACTACCCCTATTTTAAAAATGTTTTAATAAATCAAGTATTTAAGTATTACATGGTGATTTATTATATATATATGTATTTTGGGTGTTCTGGCCCAAACTCGAGCACCGCGAGAGCTTTGGGCCAGAACACCCAAAATACATATATATCCTACTCAGGGGCCCAATAAACGTGTAAAATAAGTTATGTGCGAGAGGCTTAATTAGGTAAAGGTAGTTCTGTTAAACATACATGTATTGTTGGGTCGTTGAATTGTTGGGTCAAGACCCAATAGGCATATTGAGGACCCAATAGCAAGGTAAGGACCCAATATATCGAATGTAAAAATCATTTTTGACTCAATAAACTGGTGTCTTTAAAACTATATATATATACCTTTTATAAGGAGTGAATTCATACGCTTGATTTCTGTGTATCTTGTCATAGCTAGGCACCCTGCCGTAGTTCGTCCGAAGGTTGTCTGTCCTTGGTAGTTCACAAATGGTTCTCCCTATATATATAAAATATTCGGAATATATTTGCGTAAGCAGACATGTAACCAGTTTAAAAATAGAATTTGAAACAAAAAACAACTTCTGATGTCATTTTAACATATCAAAATGCGTTTTAAATTCTTCCTCGGAATATAAGCTCAAATGCATTTTGTGTGTTTGTTATATTGTATAAATGATAACAAAATTGGTGTCGACAAACCTAGACTTTGTTCGAATTCACGAAATCTCTCCATTCGTAGAAGGCACGGGTAAGGTGATGCTTTTCACTAAATACACAGTTGTAAATTTCACCAAACGCTTTGTGAGAAACAATGGCATTGTTGCTGAAATGCGAAAGTATCAAAAGTTTCATGCTATATTTGTTAAACAATATGACACTTGCGAGCGATGTAAAATGGAGCGTTTTCATATCGTTATAATACGTACCTTTTTACGATTGCAAAAACGAGGGTTTGCGTATGGAACGTTTAATTTCATTACCGTCATCATTTCTTAGCAGTGTTTGATATAATTAGAGAATGAGATAATTAGAGAATGAGATAATTAGATCGATTGTTTATTATAGAACAATGATTTAGTTTTGCTCATACATAAATTCGTTCTTACGCGTACAAGTGCATGAAGCCTTGATATACAGTTAAAGGTAGACTTACCCAGATTCGCGCAATAGCTCATATACATCACGTGCGAAAAGCGTTATGGTAGATGCGCATCGATACTCGCTTAATAGTTCGCTTGGATAGAAGTATTTTCCCTGGTTTGGAACAGCGTATGAAGATACATGATAGCGAGTTCCAGATTCTCTGCACCTAAGAGAAAACTTTAAGCCAGGTTCTGGGCCAGTCATTTTGAATATTGTCACCGTTGCTTTGGTGCACGGGTAAACATAAAGTTCAAAAAAGGTTCCCCGTATGTTTCAGAACATCGCAAAAGAACATCTCTAAATCCAATGGACAGACTGTTTGGGAAAAAGTCTGTTGTTACAAAACTTAGATATAAGTGCAATGCACTCCTCTATATCCTTTATAGAAATATTATTAATTTAATAATATTTTATTGCTTGATGTTATTTACATAACTACATGTGATAAAAATTTATAATAATAAATAACATTTACAAATGGATTGGACCACGAGTTATCACAACATCAGTTACGGTCCTTTCCAAATAGGCAGAGTTCAACAAAATGGTTATATCAATATCTAGTTAAACAAAGCAAAGAAATAATGTTTTAACAATAGTAATCGAAAATAAAATAAAAAAAATAAAAAAAGAACTACAACATACCAAACAAAATATCGTTCATCAAAAACCACTCCACACATGATAAGCCTCCCGTGTCCCATACCCTACCGCCATACCGCCGAGCCCACCCATCATTCCGTAAAAGCTCACACAAAGAACATATCAAAAATACGACGGTAGAGGAAAGAAATCAATTCTATTAGCTTTGAAAACGTTTCGTCTGTTTTATGAATTGTTGAACCTCAAAGAAAATGGTTTGATTTTGTTCGTCGTTTAAGTTTTCAATGCCATATAACAGTTTTTGGGTACTTATCGGATGATTAATGCGCGTATTCACAAATAATTGAATTCGCTGATTTGTAAAAAGTTCACACCTGAAAAAGAAATGTTCGGCATCTTCATAATCATTTCCACAGACACAACGAGGTGTATCCCGTAAATGATTGTTATAAAGATCTGCATTTAAATTACTACACTTGTTTCTAATACGTGCATGAATAACTGTTAGATACCTGTCACCATACAAGAAGAACTTAGGTACAACGGGGGGTTTGAAAAGCGTCTTAAGTTTGGTTTTAAATATTGAAAGTGTTGTGGAGTCGCGAATTGTCGTGTCTAACTCGTTCCAAAGTTTTAAAGATGATGGTACTATCGATCTAGAATAAATCTCTGTACGGCGTGACAGGGTGACGAAGTCATTATTGTTTCGTAGGTTATATGGATTTATTTCATTAACTAAAGAAGGAAATAATTCGTTTAAATATAGTGGTAAGTCGCCATGTTTTTCTTTATAAATCAAAATTAATTTTTGGATAGTTCTGCGATTTGCAAGTGATACCCACCCGATTTCGTTCAGTAAATTGTCAATAGAAACAGAACGTGTGAGACCAGTAACTACTCTTGCTGCATCATATTGTATTCTTTCTAAAGTATCTTTTTCATAGTTAGTACAATTGTCCCATACTATTGATGCATATTCTAAAATAGGCCGTAAATATGAAATGTATATTTGGTTGAGAGTTGTTCGTTTTAGCTTAAATTTGTTTTAGCTTAAATTTAATCATTCTCATTGATCCTAAAACTTTATTTGAAGAACATACAATATTTGATATATGCTCATGCCAAGATCCATCACGACTGAGTGTGACTCCAAGATGTTTATGATGTTCAACAAAATTTAACAGAGAAGCATCAAAATATAAATTGGGTTGAATAGCATTTGAAAGAGAGAATAACATGGCTTTAGTTTTTGACGGATTAAATTTAACAAGCCATTGTTTTGACCAATCCAGGATTTTCTGCAGGTCATTATTTAAAGTGCTTTCCAAATAACTAGGGTCCGCTGAGGATATAGCTAAAGCACTATCGTCAGCGAATAATCTAGTAGTGCTAAGAAGTGAGTCTGCAATATCATTAACGTAAATTAAAAATAAAAGTGGTCCAAGCACAGAGCCTTGAGGAACACCGGCATTGATAGTTTTAACATCCGAAAAGGTGGATCCGACAAAAACTTTCTAACTACGATCTTCTAAATAGCTAGATAACCAATTGAGTAAGTTTCCTGATATACCATACTTCTGGAGTTTAAAAATAAGTCCTCGATGCCAAACCCTATCAAATGCTTTAGAAATATCACAAAATATCATGCAAGTTAATTTCTTTTCGTCAAAGGCTTTACAAATTTGGTTGTATATATCAATCAATTGGAATACCGTGGAGTGACCGAGTAAGAAACCTGACTGTTTTTTATAAATTAAATTATTAGAATGCAAGAAATTATACAAATATTTGAACACTACACGTTCGATCACCTTTCCGACACAACTAATCAAAGAGATTGGTCTATAATTTGAGGAAATATCCTTTTCACCATTTTTAAATAAGGGCATAACGTTTGCTAATTTCCAACAACTTGGGTACACATGTTCTTGTATAGATCGGTTAAATAAAATACAAAGTGGTTTACATGTCGTCTTTGATGTTTCTTTTAACATACGGTGACTGATCTCATCGGGTCCACTAGCTTTATTTGTAATTAGGTTAGACAAAACATCTGATATATTGGTTTCGATTATAGAAATATCATGAAGGGAACTATTTGTCTTAAGTTCAAAATTAGGCAATGTCGCCTGTGAATCATCAAGTGAAGATATTGATGCAAAGTAATCATTTAATGTGTTTGCCTTCTCTAAGTCAGACACAGCGTATGTACCGTCAATATTTTTTAATGGTGGTATAGCGCCGCAGCTTTTTGAATTTCCATTTACTAACAATTTGATAGTTTTCCAAAAGTTTCTTGGATTGTTCGATCTCAAATCAGACATAGTAAACTCAATGTTGTTAAAAAACGATTCTTTGGCATATTTTTTCATGTTATTCACTTTGTTTCGAAGGTTTTTAAATATTTTCCAATCCGAGGACTTTCCAGTACTAAGAGCAATACGTCTCTGTCTATCGCGTTTACGAGAAGTTCGTCTAATTTCAGTATTATACCACGGCATATCGTTTGGACGGATCGTCACTAGGTTAGTTGGAATACATTCCTCTGCGATATTAATAAATCTAGATATAAACGCGGGTGTAGCATCATCAATTGTTCCAGCTTGTAAAAAAGACCAGTCAATAGATCTGATCATGTTACTGAATTTATCGAAATCAGCACGTTTGTAATTCCAGATTTTCCTCTTATATGGGATATTTTGTTGAAGATCGCTATTAATAAATGCAAATGTACAGAAATGATCGCTAATGTAATTTGGAGTTTCAAAAATGCCAGATTCATAACAGGTTATGTTGTTTGCAACAGCTATTGGATCAATTAACGTTCTAGAAGTATTAGTTACACGTGTTGGAATGGTGATAACATTTGTCAAATTGTTGAAAGAAAGTAAATCCCGAAATTTGTGATATGAAGGGTTCAGCTGGTCTTCGTTTATGTCTCCTAATAGTATAATATTATTGTTAATTTCGGCTGCTTTTTCTAAACAAGTATTAAGTCTATCCCAAAATTCTACACTATAATGAGGGGGTCTGTAAATTGTACATACTAAAAATGACTGACTTTTGTCTCTTATTTCTACCCACAGTGATTCAGGGAGCATATTTTCTAATTCAACATTTCTAGTTGGCCTTAAAAAAGGCGATACATATACTAAAAGACCACCTGCATGGGACGAGATGTCCTTTCTGTAGACATGATTGAACCCGTCCAACTGTAAAAGGTCATTATTGACATCCATCGCAAGATGCGTTTCTGTAAAACACAGAATATCGAAATCAAGAAAGTTTTCTTTTATGATCTCTAGTTTGTTTCTGATACTGCGTATATTCTGATGTAGAACTGAGAAACATTGAACTTCATCAGGTCCGGGATTAGGTTCTACATCCCCTGCTAATATAAGCAATGTGCGCAGAAGTATCAAATAAAAAAGGTACTTATATGATTTTAAACTCCACTGTCTACGATTATAGTATAGTCCTACGGTCACACCCCATGAAAATAGGTCAATACCCATAATGCTAATCAGTGTACATCAAAAACAATGAACTGCGACCGGAGGACCACACAGTGAAACATCGAAAAGCTGGAAAAGAACAACGGATGGACACAGCGATACAAGTCAACAACGAGACCCGAGGGGCACATCAGTACAAAGCAGCACATGATAAATAATAACATGAATTTGAAAATTAATTGGAAAAAAAAAAAACACACAAACAAAAAAAAAAAATCGAAAAAACGCAAAAACTCCCACAAAAACAGCTAATTCCAAATGCGGGATAGTCTAGTTAAATTGCAACGTTCAAAATAGTAATGTCTAATTGTTTGATATAGGATTGAACATAAATATAGCTTAAAGTAAATAAATTACAAACCGACAATTAGTTCAATGTTAAACAAGGAATACTACTACTTGTTTTAATAAAACAAAAATTAACAACAACCTTTATAAAACATGATCATCATTATCTGGCTAAATATGTATCAGGAACTCCTGAAGTCATGATTAAGGGATAATAAGAATACTCTTACTTTTCTGGTTAAACAATAAAAGATGGTAATAATTTAGGTTAGAGAACGGACTGATAGATTGACTAAAAAATCAATCGATTAACCAACCAAATTATCAATTCATGAATGACTCAAAACTCAGATTAGTCGAAGAAAAGAAAAAATATATATATACAGAAAAAAACTTAGACTTTTACACAAGAACTTACAAATACTACCTTTTACAACAAAATCATCATACAAGAACTAAAACTCCTATCACACTAGTATCTTGTTCACAAACAATTTATAGCATTAATGTTTTAACCACAATACCTTGAGTAAAACAAGAAGTATAATCATGTATCTACTGAGTACATTGACCAATACGGGTTACACCCCTTTTAATCATAAAAATCACTGACAGTCAAATAATCAATCAAATAATCAATTGTTAGAGAGAGTTAACAAAGTTCAAAAGTATACATCAAGCATCACAGTTATGTACCCGATGTTGTTGTTTTCAATAAATAATGTATACAAAAAATAGTTCTTGACATCGTACACGAAAATTGCAAAACCTCTGTGAATGTACCAAGTATAATTTCTTATTTACTGAATACATTAAATTCACGTGTTTACTGAGTACAATGACCACCGTTATTTACACCACTTTAGTCAAAAGGGTCGAGTTTTCAAAGCGTCCACAATATGATTTTATTCGGAACTGGATTATAAGGATATATCTGCAAATTTATGGAATAAAACACTGGAATAGAGTGCTTCATAATATCATTAAATTTTGTGATTTATTTATCAAAGTGGTTGAATGTATTGGATCTATTATAGACATGATATATTGGACATGGTATATCGAGAAATAAATAAATACAACTGTGGCCGATTACATGTATAGGAGAAAAATCGTCTGCTCTTCTACAAAAGGTGGTCAGTGTACCGATAAGCCATGATTATACTGTGGTATGTATAATTAAATATTCAATAGATGTTTTAATAATAGCATACAGGTGTGAAAGTGATGATGGTCAATACACATAGTTATATAAATAGATTAGTCACTTGTAGCACACACATTGTTGGTAAACAAACTTGACAGTCGACTGTCAAGTTAAACCGTGTCAGTTGGAAGTGGCTTTCCCTCTCTGATACACTGGATCGCCTCCATGCTTCTTACGACCCGACCCCTGGTTTCACCTGTTAATTGTACATACATTTTGCAGCCAGCTACCCATGTCTTTGAAATTAAGTTTGCACGTTTTAATTGCCTGGCTTCAAACCCAAGGTGCTCACGGAATGGCGTCAAGTTCTCCTGAACGAAGACACCGCCCCCAAGATTATTCCTGGCTTCGTATACTCTCTGGCGAGCCTTAGAATTCGTGAACTTAACAATGACCTTACGATTGAACTTGTCAACGGGCTTCCCTTTCCTGTGGCACCTGTCAATGTCGCTGCTTGTAAGGTCTATGTTCTTAGAGTTGGCATGTCTGATTAACTTATCTTCTACTTTCTCATCTGGTTTACCTGTGTCGCCTGGAATACCGGATATATCGAGGCACATACGCCTGCCATATTGCTCTAGCTCGTCAAGTTCCAACTTGGTTCTGTTTAACTCTTTCAGCAGATTTGCATTTTCGGTTTCCAGAGTCGATATACCTCCTCTAAGAGCTGACGTTTCTTCCTTTATGATAGATTTAATGTCTTGTTTAAGTTCTATCATTATCTCAGCCTTAAGTGCTGCCTTAATATCTCTTACAAGTATCGGCGCTAAAAGGGCACTAAGTTCATTGATATCTTCAGCTGAAAATTTTGTCATTGTGACTGGTAGTGAGGTGGCCGGGGTGATCGCCGAAGGTTCGTGATACTCTGACTCAGACAAATCCTGGTCGGAAAGCTCAACTGACTCAAAATAGTCAGATTTCTCACTCTCACAGTCACTGGGAGAATCTAATAGTGTGTCTAACAGTCGTTTCTTCTTATGTGATGGTTTTACGCCCGGCGAGGATTTGTTTCGTTTCCGTCTCGGCATGGCACGATATGAATTCAAAAATTGCAAATACTGTTATGTTGAGTGTCAATAAGTCATTTCGAGGTTACCTATATATAAATCGTCATTTCACCGCCAAAATACGTAACACTACGGGTTGCATCCCCTTTGGAATTAGCTGAAACTGGAATTATTTCACATTTTCCTTTGTTTCTGAAAAATGAATCGCCATTTTGTTTCAAGGGCAACAACAAAGAACCGCTTGATGAAGTAACTGAATGTAACCCAGGTGTAACTCACATATAACTAACGTATCTCGTATCAATACACACGTAGGCTTTAAATTTTCACATGTAACCTTTGTAACCGCTGTACCTGTCATCATTACACACGTAGGCTTTATATTTTCACATGTAACCATTGTAACCGTTGAAACTATGATGTTGAGGAAAACGGAGGATTGAATTAAGTTTACATATCATTTTGCGGCGTAACTGAATGTAACCGATGTGTAACTCGCATGTAACTGATGTACCTGTCATCAATAAACACGTAGGCTTTAACTTTTTACATGTTACCATTGTAACCGTTGAAACTATGATGTTGAGGAAAACGGAGGATTAAATTAAGTTTACACATCCTTTTGGGACGTAACTGAATGTAACCAATGTGTAACTCGCGTGTAAATATCGTACCTTGTATCAATGCCCACGTAGGCTTTATATTTTCACATGTAACCATCGCAACCGTTTAAACTTTGATGGTGAGGAAAAAGGAGGATTAAATAAATTTTACACATCATTTTGCGGCGTAACTGAATGTAACTGTTGTGTAACTAGTATGTAACCATTGTACCTTGCATCGATAAAACACATATGCTTTCAATTTTCACATGTAACCGTTGTACCCTTTATAACTATAATTTTAAAGAAAAACTGAATAAAACGAAGTTTGTATATCTCTTTGCGGCGTAACTGAATGTAACCGATGTGTAACTCGCATGTAACTGATGTACCTGTCATCAATACACACGTAGGCTTTATATTTTCACATGTAACCATTGTAACCGTTGAAACTATGATGTTGAGGAAAACGGAGGATTAAATTAAGTTCACACATCCTTTTGTGACGTAACTGAATGTAACCAAGGTGTAACTCACATGTAAATATCGTACCTTGTATCAATGCCCACGTAGGCTTTATATTTTCACATGTAACCATCGTAACCGTTGAAACTATGATGGTGAAGAAAAAGGAGGATTCAATAAATTTTACACATCATTTTGCGGCGTAGCTGAATGTAACTGTTGTGTAACTAGTATGTAACCAATGTACCTTGCATCGATAAAACACATATGCTTTCAATTTTCACATGTAACCGTTGTACCCTTTATAACTATAGTTTTAAAGAAAAACTGAATAAAACGAAGTTAGTATATCTCTTTGCGGCGTAACTGAATGTAACCGATGTGTAACTCGCATGTAACTGATGGACCTGTCATCAATACACACGTAGGCTTTATATTTTCACATGTAACCATTGTAACCGTTGAAACTATGATGTTGAGGAAAACGGAGGATTGAATTAAGTTTACATATCATTTTGAGGCGTAACTGAATGTAACCGATGTGTCACTCGCATGTAACTGATGTACCTGTCATCAATACACACGTAGGCTTTAAATGTTTACATGTTACCATTGTAACCGTTGAAACTATGATGTTGAGGAAAACGGAGGATTGAATTAAGTTTACACATCCTTTTGGGACGTAACTCAGTGCAACCAAGGTGTAACTCGCGTGTAAATATCGTACCTTGTATCAATGCCCACGTAGGCTTTATATTTTCACATGTAACCATCGTAACCGTTGAAACTATGATGGTGAAGAAAAAGGAGGAATGAATAAATTTTACACATCATTTTGCGGCGTAACTGAATGTAACTGTTGTGTTACTAGTATGTAACCAATGTACCTTGCATCGATAAAACACATATGCTTTCAATTTTCACATGTAACCGTTGTACCCTTTATAACTATAATTTTAAAGAAAAACTGAATAAAACGAAGTTTGTATATCTCTTTGCGGCGTAACTGAATGTAACCGATGTGTAACTCGCATGTGACTGATGGACCTGTCATCAATACACACGTAGGCTTTATATTTTCACATGTAACCATTGTAACCGTTGAAACTATGATGTTGAGGAAAACGGAGGATTGATATATAAGTATTTTGGGGGTTCTGCGTTAATTTTTTTTTTTAGCCTCTTCGAAATATGAAATGGTACCTACTTACTCAAGTTTGATTTTTGAAAATCTGAAAAACAAGTATGTACAAGAAATAAAAAACCTCAAATATGAAAATTCAAAATGGTACCTACTTACTCAAGTTTGTTTTTTCTAATTTCTGAATTCCTAGTTGTACAGAAAGTAGAAAAACCTTTTAGGGGTAGTGAAGATTGCAAGTTAATTTTTTTTTTATAGTTATCAAAATTACATTTAAATCAACAATTTTCCGACCTTGAATACAAAGGTGGTGGATCATACTCATACACATTACTAAAACAATTCATGACACACTTTTAAGACTTTTTTGTAATGTTGCCATTGTTTCCTTTCTTCCATGCTCCACTAGTTCTTTTTTTTAAACTTTACTAATTTCAAGTTTCTTTTGTTTGATATCCTGTTTCAAATTATAGTATCTTTCTAGTTCATCCAGAACCATCTTGAACTCTTGCTCAGATATTTGTGCATCACTTAACGCTTTTGATATTAACTGCTTTATACTATTTAACTTAGACTCTGCCAAAGTTTTACTTCATGATGTTTTTGAGCTTTTGCATTAAGCTTGCGTCTGATAAAATTAATACAAACACCTGTAGCTCCACATACTATTGCTGCTATTTCCAAAGGTAACAAGACTGAAACAACAAATCCAATCCCAGGCATAATAACACCTGCAGATATCAAGGTAGTGTCAATTCCATCTGTGATATTAATACCACGTTTATATTTTTTTTATAAAGTGACTTGCGTGTGTCTCGCTCTGTAATTAACTTTTTTTCAATCTCAGAAATCTTTTGTAATCTATAATTTTGTCCGTCTTCCACTGGCGACTCAGGATATATACTTGGTGCTGTTGGTTGCTTCATTTTTTTATTATTAAAATAAAAAATTAAATTAATTCAATTAATAATGACACCACCGTATTTATAGCGGTAGCGTTGGCAGTCTTGCATACAACGTTAATAACAGAACCAGCACCAATTTCTAAAGGACTATCAAAGTTATCATGATTGCGTGGGATGATGTGAAGCGTTATGCCATAATTTGGTTGTTCAACACCATTGACAGAAACTATTACAGTTACGTCACCAACTAATCGGTCACTTGCTAATCCCATTCCCATAATCCGTCCACGGCGTGTCATTACATGCTCCACATTTGTTTCTGCTCCACCGTTACCAAATGAGAGTATTCTATTCAATACAAGTGGGCCCTTAGCCTCCGCAAATATTGTTATAATCCCATATTTAAGATTATCGACTCTATCTTTTAAAAGGTTGAAATGGTTAACAATAGGCACAACTCGCCTATGCAAATCTAGAACATGATTGGTTAAAGCTTCTAAGTCTTCTGTTTTTTTTAGGGCTTGGTGGTCCAAATATACTCATTGTTTTTTTTATAAAAATATATTTTTTAACAAAATTCTAAAACACAACTTATAGGAAAACTGTGATTATCTATTTTGTTGCCATGCTCATCTCTGACTTCTATTTTTAATTCAGAAATTGTACCACCCGAAAGACAGTGATATTCAGGATAAAAATGTGTATATACAATATCTCCATACTGATTATTTACTACAGGTACAACCCCTATAATAGTGCTTGGTGCGCCATTAAAATAATTACTACTCGTATTTACTTGTTCCAGATGAACATATAGCTGTTTATAAGGAGCTAAATCAATTGGGTAATCTCCCAAATTAGTACCTGTCAACCATTTTCTGTCCTTGAATCCCAGCATTTTTGAAAGACCGCTTGCCATTCGTGTCTCTAAACTTAGATGTTCTAAACTTAGATGTTCAGCACATTCTCTTTTTGTTGAAACGGGCAGACATAATAATATCGCATATGAACATAGAATATGTATGTTATGTAACTCTCACGAAATAGAAGACGAAATGCATGTTGTTATGAAATGTTCGTATTATACGAACTTACGCAATCAATACCTTTTCGAAGTCATAGGCGGTAACTTTAATAGTATTTATGTTTTCTACAATTTAATGAGTACAACAGATCCTTATAAGTTAACGCAACTTTCGAAATATGTGTATACAATGTTTAATAAGAGAAAACTTTTTTTCCAAGCTCACAACATTGGTACATGAATAGAAACTCGATTGGTATATTTGTCAGTAGTTGTACTTTTTGTACTAGTCCACTGTACTATATATTTCAATGTTTGTTACTATATTTGTTTGTCTTTTTATCTACTTTTGTCACATTGCTGTATAGTTGTATAATATGCAATATGTTATTTGTATTATGGGCCAGAGGCCTAAATTACTCGGAATAAAATATTGTCTATTGTCTATTGTCTCTATTGGCGTATTTATAATGCTGAAGCCAATTTGGACAATAATGTCCAGAATAATATTTTCATTTAGCAATTTAAACCTTTCTGCCAAGTCTTGAAAGTGAGTCCACCTGCTAAATGTTCTATTTTATCTGGGTTTCTTGTCTTTATGGTTTCATGATTAATATTATACCAACCGATAGTGTATGTAAAACTTTTTAATCCAACGCGCTTATCTCCATTTCTATTATCGATATACTGTTGTAAGTTAATAGAGTTGTCTAAGTTTGAAATTGTATGAAACATTTTTTTTTAATATATATATAAAAATACAAATAAAAATGATTTCTAAAGAATTCAAATATAGCCCAGATGCTTACTATTTAAATACTTTCAGCAAGAAAGTGTTAGATATAATAAATCAAAACATAGTCATTACATCAAACGGTAAAGGCTTTAAAGCATCATTTCCCAATGTCTTTGAAAAATACAAACTCCCATACGTCAAATCAGATGCTATAGTCCAACGCTGGGGAACAGATTGGATGTCATTTGGGCAGAACCAGTTGAATTTTGCTATTTGGTGTGTGACAACTGGATGTGGCATTGATTTTAACAATCATCTAAAAGCTGATGATTTGGTTGGTTCGTTATTTCGATTTCATGTCTATTACCAAGTTAGGAGAATATTATTTGAAATGAGTGTAGCAATGCCGCAAGACTCAAATTGGAATGCGTTTGATAATACATATAACCGAAACGCATACGAGAGAATATGCAAGGAGTTTAATGTTGACTTAAATTCAGACTGGAGACAGAAACAAAGCTATAATGATGGTCTAGGAACAATTTATAATTACTGGACAAATATTGGTTATCATCCTTTGATAAATACTGTATACGACAACAAAACGATGAGTTTTACAGTTTATGAGAGAGATAAAACATATCACATTGATTACATTGCACAAGGATTTGAGGCTGACAATAGTTGGTCTACTTTTATACTAGATAGTTCATCTGGTTTCACAAGAGCAGGAGTAGAAAGAATCAATGACAGCATAAGAACATACTGCTGGGCAATTCTTGGCTCACAATCACAAACAAGAACAGATATACTTGGAACTGCAACGGCATTTGATACACAGAAACAATTTCTAGCAAATGTAGAGGACGCAATAAACAGCCCCATCGACTTGCCCAGTCAAATTTCAAGATATGAAAACACTCTAAAGTATGCAAGAAGTAAAGTAAATTTTGTTTATGGAAGTGGATTGTACATGTCTCCGAGTGACATGGAATTAGGAATCGGAATAATACAAGACTACAATAATGAAATTGTAATAGCAACCGATGCACAAGCATTAGGATTGAATAATGATGTAAATATAAAACCAGTACCGCCAAAAAGTGTTCAACCTTTTCAAGGCACCACAACAAAGAATTTTGTACCGGAACATTCTGACTTTGATAAATCAATACATAAAACTGTGGAGCATAACAAAAGATAACAAAACAACTATAATTGTTGGTACTATAGTAATAGGTTTTGCTGCATTACTCATTTACTAGATTTACTGAACCACTCTTTGGCTGCCACATACAACAACCCCGAAACAAACACAAGCAAAGCCCATAGATTGTTACCAAGCCAATTAATAACATTACCTGTTGCAGATAAAAGCCATGATACTAGTGCACCAATAACTCCTGAAAGTGCTGCAGCAGCTTTACCAGCTAGGTTGGCAAGGAGCTTACCAAGACTGCTTAGTGTTTTTTTGTTATCCAATCCTTGACACTTGATGGATCAGGCTCCAATCAATATTGTTATTTTTACATCCTACAGGGATTGTATGACATTCTTTGATCCAGTTTTTCCTTAAACACGTGTGTTTCATATACCGCGTTGAAGGTTTTGTGCTGATCGACATTTTGGCCCATTTTATTAGGGTTTCCTTAACTTTCCTCATTATCTTGTATTAGACACTGATGTCGAGTTTTGGACCTCTTTTAACAGTCCGTAAGATTACTAATATTATTTCTTATGGATCTTTGATATATTTCGTATCTCCAATAATTACTAATTGGCCCTTATTTCGCTTTTCGCAGAATGGTATTACTCTCCAAATTAACAAGTATGAGTCTATCAGTTAAAACTTTAAAAATAAATATTTCACCTCTTCGGTTACACTCTGCGTCATCAATACAAATTCCACAAAATTCCTCTTCATTTCTTAGAATTAAACCATATGTACGCCTTACACCTTTAAATCTTCATTCGGCAACCTCGTTTCATGTTCCTTCTAATAATATTACTAGGATTTTTAATAATGGCTCAAAAGTTTCCGTAACTCCTCTACGATCACCTGTTTTGAGGAAATACCATATAAAGTCTCCTTTCAGAAATCATTTAGTTCATTCAAAGCGCAGGGTGTTTCCCTCTATTAATAAGTGCAATACTAAGAGGTGCAGTTGTTGCAATTATTTATCATGCAAGTCCACCATTAAATCAGCTGTTAATGGTAGATTGTTTAATGTATGTCTAGCTTCTAATGTTGATTGACGTACTTCTCACGTAATTTATGTTCTGACTTGAAATGCACCAAGTTGCGGTATACAATATGTTGGACAAACAGGTCGATCCTTAAAAGTTCGATTTCGTGAACACAAATATAATGCAAGTAATCCTAAAAAGTTAAAAAATTACTTGTACCAACACTTTCGTCAGTCAGGTCATAA
Source organism: Cyrtodaria siliqua (assembly GCA_037043455.1). Classification (NCBI taxonomy): domain Eukaryota; kingdom Metazoa; phylum Mollusca; class Bivalvia; order Adapedonta; family Hiatellidae; genus Cyrtodaria; species Cyrtodaria siliqua. The sequence continues at coordinate 651,772 of JAWPHD010000024.1, read as the reverse complement.
TTTTAATAACGTAACTGTTCAACCGGTTGAATATATATTTTTTGATAATGATGCTACTAAAAGCTTTAAAATAAAAGCTAGACATATTGCAGAACTTAAGTGGATGAAAAACTTACAGACACCTTATCCACTCGGCCTTAATGACAATATTTATCAAGAAGGAAATATTTCTAAAGATCCTAATATTGACATTTTTTCTATATTTTCTATCCGAAAGCATAAAGCTAGGTCTCATGGTCTTAGGCGTAATGGTAACATCAAACGTAAATCGCGTGTAATTATTTCTGTCGCTGATTTACATACCATTTTTAAACAGTCTGGAAAGCACTCTATGCTTTCGCGGCTTACCTATTTGTCCATTACATCACTAAAGTTGATCGACGAGGAAGCCGACAAAATTTTCATTCGTACAGATCCCTTGTATAACACTGCTTCCATAGTTCAAAGTTATACACAACATGTTCTCCGACCCCATATTGACAAGGAGTCTGATCACGTCAGGCATTTTCTAAAACTACTATATATTAACAAAGGTATTGATTTCATTGACGTGCCTAGTATTTTTCGAGATACTCATGTAGTTGATTCTATCCCAAAATATTTCAAAAATTCTGAAAGTCCTGTAATTTGTTATCAGTATAAAAAGCCTATTAGAAATATTATTTTCAACTACAACAAAATAGTTTCTGACCTTGATATAGTACATAATACTCCTAAGGAATGTGAATGCAACACATCAAAATTTTGCTATGCTCCAGCAGGTCATGTTATCACTGGTAATTTTGATATTATTGATAAACGTATTCGGCATTTGTTTTCGAAAGGTCCTAAATATAGATTACCTTCAACTATTGATTTTAATGCCTGTCGTGCCCAGATCGCCCACTCCATTGAAGATTTTAGTATCAAATGGTGTCGTAGAGAACATGCGGACCCAAACTCACTTTCTACTTGGAAAAAGTCAATTCTGAAAATTATAGATACACGTATTAACTTTTATAATGCTAACCCCTCTTTACTTCCTCCGAGACCTAGGTTTTCCTTTCGTAACTTAAAATCGGGAATTCAGGAATTTCATAATAAATTTGTTTTAGTTCCTGCAGATAAAGCAGCTAATAATGTAATTATTGTTTGACGCCTACATTACGTCAATGTTTTATCTCTGGAACTCGGCAGCACCAATTCGTATACTCCAGTTAATTCTACCGAGGATGATGTTGTTTCCGCACATATCACTCGGTGCACTACTTTCAAGGCTGGTGTAAGCGATAAGCAAAATAAACTGCCTACTATGTACTGGATTCCTAAATTACATAAAAATCCATATAAGGCTCGCTTTATTTCGAATTCTAGTGCCTGCACCACAACAAACATCTCCAAACTTTTTTACTTCTTGTCTTACTGCCGTTAAAGATCACGTTAAACTATATTGTAATAAAACTTATGAAAACTCTGGGATTAATTTATTTTGGTCTATAAAAATTTCAGGAGACGTTCTTGATAAAATGTTCAAGAAAGGTCAAGTTTCATCAATAAGCACTTATGACTTCTCTACACTATATACAACCTTACCACATCACCTTATTAAAGACAAGCTAATTTCTCTTATTCAAAAAACATTTGCTAGAGAAAATACTACATTTTTGGCATGTAATAATATAAAAGCGTTTTTTACTAACGGCAGTTTTGACAATTATACTATGTGGACTTGCTATGAAGTTTGTGAAGCACTCATCTTCCTATTAGATAATATTTTCGTCAGGTATGGAACTACCGTTTATAGACAAATTGTTGGTATCCCTATGGGTACGAACTGTGCACCACTTGTCGCAGATTTGTTTTTATTTTGCTATGAAAGGGATTTCATGTTGAGTCTTTCATCAGATACCCAGGCAAATGTTATTGAAGCCTTTAATGACACCTCTCGGTATCTGGATGACATATTGAACATTGACAACCCTTTCTTTCCAACTATGGTTAATTATATTTATCCTAAAGAACTTCAGCTTAAAAAAGCTAATATATCTGATAATAACGCTTCTTTTCTTGATTTAGATCTCTCGATTGAAAATGGTAAAATAATTAGCAAAATCTATGACAAGAGAGATGATTTTAAATTTGACATTGTTAATTATCCCCACTTGGATGGGGATGTTCCCCGAGCAACTTCTTATGGGGTATATGTGTCTCAACTTATTCGTTTTTCTAGAGCTTGTACTCGAGTTGAGGACTTTAATATTCGTAATCTTTGTATAACTAAAAAGTTACTCAATCAGGGTTACCGTTACCATAAACTTCGTAAAACCTTTGCAAAATTTTATTATCGTAACCCTGATCTTCTTTCCAAATATAAAAGTAATTTAAGGACTCTTCTGCGACAAGGACTATCACAACCTGACTTCTATGGTGATGTGATTTATAAACTTCGTAAGATTCTAGGTCATGATCACTTTCATACTGTCTTTGTTAAACTTGTTAAAAAGTTTATCAAAAGAGGTTATGACCCTATCATTTTGCAACGTACTGCATGCTTGGTGGTGGACCCTTTTACAGTTCGCCACTATGCTTTCCTCTTTAATTGTACGATGACCGGACAGGCTGTGGACCCTTTGATGACGCCTACCTAAAGCCCATTGGGACGGTGGCGTTTGATGTTTGTCCATGATCTTTCTTGTCGTGCACTTAATGGTTTATTCTCTTACTGCTCTGGCTTCTGCAAAGTCATTGAGTACCTTCATTGTGGCTTTCTAGGCTATTGGTTTTTTTTGGTATTATATTTACACGAGCATATTTGTGTTTTACTTATATTGCCTATTGATGCTGCCTTGTTGGTTAGAGATTAGATCATGGCGGGGATTTCTTTATTTACACTGTCCTGTTTAAATGGGATGACAGTAGGGTAAGTGTGAGGTTTGGTGCACCCTAGAACCGGTTTAAACCCCAAGTGGCCTACTTTGCCACTGACCGTTCCAAGGCGGTAGCCCTATTGTCAACCCTTTTTGTGTTTGTGATGTCGTTTGCATTTATTATTGCTTTTGCCTTCTTGTTTGTCTGTTTGCGTGTTTGTTTCTGTGTTTTGTGGTTGACTGTCCTCCTTGAATGCTACTTTCCCTGTCCGATCTTTTTATATTTCTTTAAGAGTTGGAGTTGGTGCAGCACTTGATGTAGGAATAATGGCCTCAACTAATACCCCAATAATCATACCAAACGCAGTCAAAATACTAACAATAGTAATACCTTGCTTTCTGAATAATGTTTTTATTCTCTCACCCAATGTTGTGTCTTCTTTTAACACCTTATTTATAGTTTCTTTTATCCTGTTTATTTGACTGCGTAATGCTTTTTTTTGTTTTCACTCGCCGCTTCAAGTCGTGCACTTTTTTCATCTTCTAAGTTTTTTATTCTGTCACGTATGCGCTCTTGTTGAAACTCATCCTCATGCCCGGGGGTGCTAACCTGTTCTAATTTTTGTTTTTCTTTTGTTATATCTTTATCAAGCTCAGTCACTTTTGAGAGATTATTAGTAAGTTCTCCACGGAAGCTTTGCAATCTTTTATCTAAACCTCGTATCTCTCGCAGTGTTAGATCTTCTGATTGAACAGCAGTTTTAGGATGAGTTTCATCTATTATATTACTCAAATCACTCTCAATTATATTTACAGCATCTACTGTATTTTGTACATCTTCAGTTGTTAAAAAAGTTTTCATTGGTATATTCTCTGCAGCGATGGTATCTCTTGTCCTCGCTAAGGCTGCTATTTCTGCCCTACCCTGAGCCTTTCTTTCACGTGGAACTAAATAATCATAAATTTTTAAAGTGTTTCTGATGAAATTAACACCAGTTTTTTTAATCATATAGTCCAGCTTATAAAACTTGATTGGTTTTTCTGGATTATTTCCCCTATAATAGGTAAGTGGAACATCATCTGTCCCCAACCGAACTGCATATAACATTGTTCTACCTATTTCGTCCTCATCCACTCTAAAATCATCTTTATAATCAATTCAAATGATCTCAGCATTAACTTCCGTAAAAAATTAATCTACTAACACCTTTTTTTGTGTGAGCTGTTCTTCTGTTTGATCTTCCCCTTGAAGCTGATTAATATGGTTATTTTCATTTACAATTTGTCTCTGAAAATCTGTGCCAGTTTGTATAAATTCTGGTTCGTCATCAAGTAATTTACTTATAAAGAAATCGACCTCTGGATCGAACGTAGGATTGTCATATTCATATCCACCCTCAGCCATTGTTTATTTTATTTAATTTAAAAAATATATTTAAAAAATAAAAACAATGTCAGCTTACGGAAACAAACTCAACCCTCATAGAAAACTAAGAGAACCTCATGGTGCCAAGGGCATCCGCACATGTGTAGTAACTAATAATCCATCAACAATAGATCAAAACCAGCAACTGCTTGTGAGATTTCCCAATCTAAGTACTAATGATGTGATAGTTCCACGTACTGCTCGTCTTGCCTTTGAAATAGAACTTAAAAGCAGAACAGACGCCAACGCTACTCTATACCAGAATCTGGGTAGAGCAATTGTGAAAAAAATGACAATAAGAATAAGTGGCAATGAAGTCATGTCAATAGATGACATTGATATATATCATTGTTATGTAGATTTATGGAAAAGCCCTACCGAACGAGTAAACATAGCTTACCAAGGTATTGGTAAAGCAAACATATTAAAACATAGAGTTGGTGCGGGAGATGCTTCCTCAGACCTTGAAGATGAAGCTGTAGCAGCATCTTATGGAAATAGATTTTGTATTTCACTGGACTTTGAAATGTTAGAAAGTCATATGCCATTTTATCAAGCGGGGCTTGGTGATAGGTTAGAATATGAATTAACGTTTAACAATTACAATAAAGTTATCAAAAGCAGTGATGCTGATGCATCTTATGTAATAAAAAATATCTGCTTGGAATTTGCTATGGTTAGTGATGTTGAATTAGCCCGACAAATAAGACAGCAAATCAATGGTAAGATAGTATTTATGTATGATCGTATCTGAAACCCTTTGGAATATCAACATTAATGTACCAGCACAGAGCATGAAAGGTATTTTAATGCTGTTTGAAGACCCAGAAAGAACAAACAAGGAATCCTTTTACAACCCAAAGATTGAAAAGGTTGAAATGACAATAGAGGGCGTACCAAATCAGTTGTATAGTCAGGGCATGAAGGCATATCAACATTGGGATGAAATCGACAAATATTTTGCCTTGACATCAAAAAGAAACAAAGAGACAGAAATAGTAGCGAGGGACTTAAACTTTACCAATGTTTCTCTTGAGACCTACCTAACAAAATCATATGCTTTGTGGCTTGACCTTAGAACATGTGATGACAATTTATTATACGGCAGTGGAAGAAAAATAGAAAACGGCAGTGAAGGCATAACGATACTAATAAATAAAAAAGCAGATGCAGATCAACCTTTAAATATTTATCTATATATAATACAAGATGCGCAAATCAATTACGAAGATGGAAGATTCAAAGAATCACGATACTAAATATCCTAAATATCCACACAGTGCCATTATCTGTGGTCAGACAGGCTGCGGCAAAACAGAGTTTGTTCTTGACATACTTGAACAAGAGTATGTTGGAGTTTTTGAACATATAGTTATATTGTGTCCAACCATAGAGTGGAACGAGGCTTATACAAATAGATCCTGGATAGGAGATGTAAGAAACCCGAGAGATAAAAAAAAAGAAATTGTCAATCCCGTTAGCAACGGCAAAGAAATGCTGCAAGAACGGTTGCGTTTATTTTTCAATAAATATGCTGGCAAGCCCACACTATACATCATTGATGATTGCTCAGCCACAAAAGAATTAACAAAGAAAAAAGATATGTTATCAGAGTTGGCATTCTCTGGTCGCCACGCCAAACAATCAGTGTGGGTCATTTCGCAGAGATATAATTCTGTATTGAAAGATTTGAAGGAGCAAGCGAAATGGTTGTGTATGTTTTACACCAAAGACAGAGATAGTTATGAAAATTGTTTGAGAGAGAATGATGTTATTCCGACGCTGGAAGAGAGAACCAGAATAAGAAAAGCTTTAGCAAAAACTAAATATTCCAAGTTAATTTTGAGGACTGACCAACCAACTGGTTATTGGGTTGAATAATCTTTTACGCATTGCTTTTTTTTTCTAACAGCATTGCTTTGTTGCTAATAGTAATACTGACAGCAAAGTAGCAATGTTAATAGCAATACTGACATGAAAATATAATGAAAATATCGGGGAATATAGTAATGCTAATAGCATTGCTTATAGCAATGTAGCAATGTTAATAGCAATGCTTGCAGCAAATTAATAATGTTAATAAAAAAAATAGCAATATTAATAACAATGCTATTAACAATACTAACAATTCCTAGTTGCATGAATATCGCAGCTGGTTGTTTTGTATTTTATATTTATTTCAAGATAAAAAATAAAATTATTAATATAAAAATGAATGCGGAAAAACTATTACAAGATATATCGGAAGGTTTCACGGAACGTGATGAATCAAAGCAACAAGAAACAAAAAAAGAAAGATTATCAGCCATAGTGGCTGGCGGTGGTAGTCGTCAATATTTGGGTAAAGACATACAACTCACAAATATAGATAGCATGCCCCTGGATGAAATTAACAAACTTTACTGCAGATATGAAGCAAGGCTTTGGGCAAGTATGACCAAGACTTTAGGCAATTCTTTTATTAACTTGTATGTGATGGGAGTATCAAAATATTTTAATGTAACCAATCCACCAAAACTAATAGAAGATTTGGAGGAAGACCCATTTATTAATCATGCTTTGACAAGTGCTTGTTGTGAGTTGTATTACAGGTATGGGATGTGCTTAGCACCATTTACAGCAATACTGACAACTGTTAGACATATTAATTTTAATAATAATAAAAATATAGATAATCTAAAAGATGGAGAACCAAGAGAGTGAACAACAAAAAGTAAAAAATCCAAAAAGAATAGAAGCTGGGAAAAAAGGAGCAGCGGCAAGGAAGGCAAAGCGTTTGGTAGAGCAAGATGCAAAGCAAGATGCTGCAAATCAAGATGCTGCAGAGCAAGATGAAATAACAAAAATAACAATAGATAAAGAAGAACCAGAAATCAAAATAAACGTATACAAAAATTATATTCCACCGTGTCTGGTTTTATTAGTAGGCATTGCTGGGTTGGGTTTGTATATTTATAACAAGAAATCTACTACGCAACCTGTGCAACCTGTGCAACTTGTGGCTGTTCATGTTGCACCAAAAGACCCGTTTGATTGTTTTTAAATAATTTATTTAAAAAAATAATATAAAGGATAATATAAAAAATGGCAACAAGTATTGACAGAAAACAAATTGTAAATATGGTGTATCACGCTGGAGTGGAAACACTTTTAACTGTTTGATATTCTGAGATTGGCAAAAAACTACTAAAAAGACCAGCCCCTAAAGTGGATTTTAATATGACAGATGTTGGGATGCTGTCTGTGGATATAATGTTAGCAACGGCTACAAAGGATATGCTGATTAAGCAAGGTATTCCTGCGGATATTATGAAATAATTTAAAAAAATATATATAAAAAATGGCAAGTGCAGTAGCAATGATGATAGGTGGCGCATTAACAAACGCATTGGCGTTTAGCGGTTCAAATTATTTCTTTTCAAAAATGGGAAGTCATTCAGATGAGGAAAGACTAAGGCATGACAAAGCAGTGGAACAATTGGAAGCAGCACAATTGGAGTGGAATAAAAAAAGAACAGAGAGATTAGATTTTATTAATAAGCAACTGAAAAAAGAGCATCATGCAGAGCAGACTTTTGATGATGTGGACCAAGCTATGAAACAGTATTATTATACAACTGGCAAACATTTGCTTTTGGAACCGGAGCCCAAGTTGAGTGATTTTTATACACCATCTCCGGATCAACAGAATAGAGAAATTACGTTTATTGTGGTGGGCATGGCTGCAACTGGATTTGTGGCGTACAAATTGATGTCATAAAAAAAAAAAGTTTAAAATTATAATTACTTTGGATTTGGAATGACTAAGTTTGTTTACTTTGAAAAGACTAAGTCATATGCATGATACCTATTTATTTTTTTGTTCTTACATGGTTTCAATCCAAGTGGTCGCATATAATATGGTGGTTTAGCACTCTTCTCTAATTTATCTTTAAGATGACCAGGCGCCCATACTTCACCGTTGTCTAATAGTGTCAATACCATGGATGGACCATATTCAGTATCTACTATTTTTGTATCTGTAATAGTGTATATTTTATTTATTTCCAAGTCTGTCCATTTCTTTGTGCTATATTGATTTTGCTCTTCAAGCAGTTCATCAAATTGTGCAGTTGTGATATCCATTTTTTCTTTATAGTTATATAAATTTTAATCTTTAGTAGAAAAAATGGAAAAGATTTATTACAGCCCAAAAGGATTTTGGAGAGGTTACACAGCAGTTAAAAAATTAGCAAAAGAGGCTGGTGTCAGTAAGAAACAGGCATAAGAATTTTTAAAGAAACAAGCTGTGTGGCAGATTTATTTAACCGCTCCGAAAAAAATAATTAGACCCAGGTTTGATGTTTCTGCTAAGAATGGAGTGCATCAAGCTGATTTGTTATTTCTGCCGCATGATACTTTTGGCTTTGGTCGTGGCCGCAAGACATATAAATATGCATTGACTGTGGTTGATATTGCAAGTAGATACAAAGAAGCAGAGCCACTGACTTCCAAGGATAGTAAAGAAGTTGCCAAAGCATTTGAGAAAATATACAGTCGACATTTGAAATATCCAAAATTATTACAAGTGGATCCAGGCAGAGAATTCATGGGTGCAGTATCGCAGTTGATGGCGAAACATAAAGTAAATATCAGACGGGGCAGAACAGAAATACACAGAGACCAAGCTATAGTGGAAAGATTTAACAGAACATTAGCTGAAAGATTGTTTGGCTATCAGTATGCTAAGGAAATAGATTTGCAAAAACGCAACAGAGAGTGGGTAAAGAGATTACCAGAAGTTGTTAAAGCATTAAATGCGGAGACAACAAAGCCCCCTCCTGTTGAAACAAAAACATTAAAAGGTGATCCTATCTGTATGAATGCAAGTGTAAGATATTTATATCAACCCGGGGAACAAGAAGATGGGAGACGCAGAGCAACCGATCCAATGTGGAGTGTAGATATTCACAAGATTAAAAGTTATATGGTGACGCAAGGTATAAGAGTTTATTATTTGAAAGCACTAGCGACACAGAGAGGATTTGTCAAAGAAGAACTACTTATTTTCCTGCTGATACCCAAATTCATAAGTTTTTATAAAAACCATATGCATCAGTTGTAATTCCATCTTCTTGGATGTGTCTTTTAGTGTAAAATTGTGACAGTGTTACTTTGTTTACTGTTATGCCGTATATTTGATGCTTCATCGTGCGTATCATATTCATCTCATGGGAGTATTTTTTCTTGTTAAACAATGCATCCTTGTAGTTTTCAAAGTTTATATTTTTTTCGATTACGTATTTTTTTTACTCCTTTTGCTTTTTTGATAGGTTGTTCATCCGCTCTCAAAATAGAATATAGCTTGGGTCTTAATCCAACATACTCAGCTATAGCAACACCAGCACATTCATCTTTCATTTTACCCAATACTTTTTTATTTGTATCATCATGCATTGGGTGATTTTGAGGATAATCACTTAGATCATACTCATCTTTCATTTCAGCCATGTCTTTGTATGCATCATCTGTTTTGATGTCTACCAGTAGGCTGTCAGTGTCTGTGTATAATAAAGTACAGTCATTTCCGTACCTTTTTTTCAGGGTATTATAATACCAATCATACATCATATACTTTGATAAATCCAATACTGACATCCCAACATAAATTGGTTTGTTTAATGTTAATTTCGTTTTGTTTACATGTATTGCTGACAATTCATCTGAAAATTTTATACGCCTGTTAAAGTTGGGTTTGGCTATTATTTTTCTTATTTTTTCATTTTCGGAGCCGTCAGTTCTGACTAGTTTTATATCAGTCCGCTTGCGTAGATTTTCCATTGTCTTACCAAACACAGAGTTGTTCATAAGTTTATAAAAATCTTTTTCAAATTGTGATTTAGCTTTTTTCCTAAGTTTTGTGTTTAGATGTATGTGTGATTCCATCCATGGTTTTTCATTAAATTCTAATACTCTGTGTACTTTCTTTAGTTTCATACCCAATGATAAATACAGTTCAGGTTTTTGTAATGTAACACATATTTTCTTTGTCCATAAGATTGGGGACTAGTTGTTCTGTATTTATCATGCTATTATTTTCCAACAGATCTGTTTGGTATTTAGACAACCATTCTTTTTTTACTGCTAATCTTTCCGGTGCAAGCGGATAGTCATTGTGAGCTTCATGAAGCTCTTTAGGATATTCCAAATCAACTTCGAGTATTTGTCCTTTGCCAGGTTTTGGTTTAGAAATTTTAATTTTCCACTCTTGTTTTTGGCTTTGGTTTTCCAAACAAAGCCAGAATATGGAAGTGACTGACTCATTGCCCACCCATAAAGATTATTTGCATCAAAATACATTAAAAATCTGTTTTCCTCTCTAGTGTTATAATCAGCTACATGTGGATTGTTTGCTTTGGCATATCTTTTTGATACCATACTTATGCCACCTCGCATTCCTTTTTCTAAAAACAAGTGCATGTCAATGTCTGTCAAAAGTTCTAATTCTATTTTTGAATGTTTAAGTAAAGCATCCCAAGATAATCCAGGTGCTGTGTAGTAATGCAAGGGATCGAGTTTATATGCATTCATGCATGTTTTTCTGAAAGTTTGAAATACATCTCCTAACAAAGTTAAATCCGTTTTTAGATATAAATCATGATAGTCACCAAGAGTTTTACAGTTAAACTCTTTTCATATTTTTTGAGCGTATTCGTAATCTTCTTGGGTAATACCTTCACCTCTTAATGTACTGTAAAATGCTTCTATGGGTGGTAATTGCGTTTCCTTAAATCTTTCCGTACTGTCCATATATTCGTATGGATAAACACCTTTTCGTAAAAGTAAATCTGTTTGTTCTCCAAACTGATTTTTGGTAATTTTAAAATCAGATTTGTCTGTTGCTTTAACCAATTTTTCCAGTGACGAAGCCATAAATTGAAAGCTATCCAAGAATCTAAGTTGTCCGACACTAAATGAAATATACTTTTCAGCGTTGTTTGGGATGCATGTAATATTACCTTTCATTTTCTGTATTTTTTTCATAATCAAATGACTATCATATCCTTTAAGGATGTGAAATACATCAGGGATGATTGTTTTATTTGGTTTTATTTTCAGTTTCAGGTTACAGTTTTTATGTGCTGCGCCTCTGTATTCTCCAGTAAAATGGCAGTAGTCTCTTACTTAACAGTTTTTACCAGATTTTCTGCCTATTTCATTTTCGCATATCCAACCGTGTGTTGCTTTTTCGTAATCTTCCTCATTTTGTTATGTCATGATTAGTGGTTCTGGGTGAGCAAATTTTTTATTAATTTTGCTCTTCTCACGTTCCATGCAATTTAAAAACACTTCAACAGCATCTTCACCTCTATAAATAACAGGTTCTTCAGCTTTGCCATCATATCTAACAACCTGGTATCCAAAAGCACAAGCTTCGTGTACATTTTGAATTCCAGATTTCTTTCCAAATTTGATTGATTGCGGTTTGATTATACTCTCAAAATCAGCATATATTGCATAAGGCACAGGCATCTGATTTTGATGATTTTTAAATTTTACAGTATTTTTACCTTCTTTCGGCATTTCTATTCTGCAAGCATTTTTGTTGATACCCTCACAGTCTTCTTTGTGTTTGGCAAGTAGTCCTTTTCCAGAATAGCCGTGAAGGCAACGATCGCAGAAGTAAGTTTGACCTTTATGTTTGTTTTGGTCATAGAGCAGTCTATCCAGATTTTTAATCCAGCAATAGTGATATTTTGTTATTTTTGTTGGTTTGTCGGGATAATCATCAGGGTCATAGTTGTCATCTATGATTCCTTCTTCATTATTTGGATCATCTTCATTCTCTGATTCTTTTTCAACCTCAGTGTTTTCAGATATTAAGAGCAGATTAATTCGCTCGATATCTTTTGTTATTTTTGATTTGTCGGAATAATCATCAGGGTCATAGTTGTCATCTATGATTCCTTCTTCATTATTTGGATCATCTTCATTCTCTCATTCTTTTTCATTTTCAACCTCAATATAATCTTCAGATATTATGAGCAGATTAATTCGCTCAATATCCTTTGGTTGTTCTGATATTTTATATGGAAAACCAGTTACCTTTTTATTTTTTCCTGTTATGATATATCCATAAACGTTGATAGCAAGGTTGTTTTGTTTCTCTACTTTGGGAATTTGATAAATTGGAGTGGGAAAGTCAATACCATCCATATTCAACTTACCCATGTGTTTCTTATAACTAGACATCTTATTTGGATTATTTTTATCAGGCCACAAAGCAGACACCAATGACACGGGCAAGCACTTATCATCTTCATTCTTTACATTGACTATTGCTTTCTTGTTAGCTAATGCTTTAGGTAGTGGAATATATGAAGAACCTTTTAATGGCTCGTACTTTGCAAAATTCAAATAAAGCTTTACACATTTGTCAACTTCTAATCCAGATGCTGTGTTTGTAAATCTTTCTAAACTTTCTTGTATAAATGCAGATGATTCGTCATAAAACTCACTTATTTTTTCAGATCTTAAAATGGCATTTTGTTCACTTAGTAATACTGGAGTAACATTTTTTTTGGTCGCACCCTCATCTTTAAATAAATCTATAGTAAGAGCTAATTGAAACTTTAATCCTTTAGTTTCTATCAGCTCTTTGATAATTTGTTTTGTAATGATAGATTTTTTATCACGGAATACTTTTTGAGGATCTTTGTATTTATTTACAGATATTTCATATGCTTTAAAATATCCGCATTTTGGGTTGTCAACTAGTTTTAATTTTCTATCTTGAAAAACTTGTTTTAGTTCATTTATAACATTTTCTTGTAATTTAGCATATTTCTGCTTTTCTCGTTTACGTTGTTTTTTAGCACGTCGTCTCTTGAGTAAATTTTCTAATGTTTGAGATTTAACCTCTCTTGGAGTTTCCTTTGGAACTACCTTTGAAGTTTCACGGGGTTTGATTGTAGTACGAGGGGTTGGGATTGGTTTTACAACTCGTGGAGCTGGGATTGGTTTTCTTTTCTCCTTGTTTTTTAGACTTTTCAATGCCTCGGGTGGTTGGATAGCCATAAGACTATAAGACTAAGACATGTTCTAGTGTTTCTTTGCTTATCATTCCTGTATCAAACAGGCGTATTAAATTTCTTATAGTCTCTTCGTTTTTTTCCATTTCCTTTATTTGTTATATATTTTAAAAAAAAAAATTAAATATAAAAATAATTATATACAAAATAGACAATGGAAAGCAATGTTTGTAAATTTCTTAAAATTGGATTACATAATCCATGTGAAAATAAGCCAACAAAAATTCTAATTATTGCAGTTTGCATAAATATAGATTAAAAACAAGTCATGCATTACCATGTATAATATGTAAAAAAGGTACTTCTGCAAAATATCAAGTGTGTGTTGGTTGCAGCGCAGTTTCAATTAGAAAAAAGAACGATTATTGGAGGTTAAAGTCGTACAACGCTGAGTGTCTCCGATTTAGACGTATTGAGGTTTAAATTATATTTTGATAACTATAAAAAAAAAAATTAAACTTGCAATCTTCACTACCCCTAAAAGGTTTTTCTACATTCTGTACTACTAGGAATTCAGAAATTATAAAAAAAAAAACTTGAGTAAGTAGGTACCATTTTGAATTTTCATATTTGAAGATTTTTATTTCTTGTACATACTTGTTTTTCAGATTTTCAAAAATCAAACTTGAGTAAGTAGGTACCATTTCATATTTCGAAGAGGCTAAAAAAAAAAAAATTAACGCAGAACCCCCAAAATACATATACATGATTGAATTAAGTTTACATATCATTTTGAGGCGTAACTGAATGTAACCGATGTGTAACTTGCATGTAACTGATGTACCTGTCATCAATACACACGTAGGCTTTATATTTTCACATGTTACCATTGTAACCGTTGAAACTATGATGTTGAGGAAAACGGAGGATTAAATTAAGTTTACACATCCTTTTTGGACGTAACTGTATGCAACCAAGATGTAACTTGCGTGTAAATATCGTACCTTGTATCAATGCCCACGTAAGCTTTAAATGTTCACATGTAACCATCGTAACCGTTGAAACTTTGATGGTGAGGAAAAAGGAGGTTTAAATAAATTGTACACATCATTTTGCGGCGTAACTGAATGTAACTGTTGTGTAACTAGTATGTAACCAATGTACCTTGCATCGATAAAACAAATATGCTTTCAATTTTCACATGTAACCGTTGTACCCTTTATAAATATAATTTTAAAGAAAAACTGAATAAAACGAAATTTGTATATCTCTTTGTGGCGTAACTGAATGTAACCGATGTGTAACTCGCATGTAACTTGTGTACCTGTCATCAATACACACGTAGGCTTTATATTTTCACATGTAAACATTGTAACCGTTGAAACTATGATGTTGAGGAAAACGGAGGATTAAATTAAGTTCACACATCCTTTTGTGACGTAACTGAATGTAACCAAGGTGTAACTCACATGTAAATATCGTACCTTGTATCAATGCCCCCGTAGGCTTTATATTTTCACATGTAACCATGGTAACCGTTGAAACTATGATGGTGAATAAAAAGGAGGATTAAATTAATTTTACACATCATTTTGCGGCGTAACTGAATGTAACTGTTGTATAACTAATATGTAACCAATATACCTTGCATCAATAAAAAACACATGCTTTCAATTTTCACATGTAACCGTTGTACCTGTCATCAATACACACGTAGGCTTTATATTTTCACATGTAACCATTGTAACCGTTGAAACTATGATGTTGAGGAAAACGGAGGATTGAATTAAGTTTACACATCATTTTGCGGCGCAATTGAATGTCACTGTTGTGTAACTAATTTGTAACCAATGTACCTTGCATCAATACAACACATATGCTTTCAATTTTCACATGTAACCGTTGTACCCTTTATAACTATGATTTTAAAGAAAGCTGAATGAAACAAAGTTTGTATATCTCTTTGCGGCGTAACTGAATGTAACCGATGTGTAACTCGCATGTAACTGATGTACCTGTCATCAATACACACGTAGGCTTTATATTTTCACATGTAACCATTGTAACCGTTGAAACTATGATGTTGAGGAAAACGGAGGATTAAATAAGGTTTACGCATCCTTTTGGGGCGTAACTGAATGTAACACCGGTGTAACTCACATGTAAGTATCGTACCTTGTATCAATGCCCAAGTAGGCTTTATATTTTCACATGTAACCATCGTAACCGTTGAAACAAGATGGTGAAGAAAAAGGATGATTAATTTAATTTTACACATCATTTCACGGCGTAACTGAATGTAACTGTTGTGTAACTAATATGTAACCAATGTAACTTGCATCAATAAAACACATATGCTTTCAATTTTCACATGTAACCGTTGTACCCTTTATAACTATGATTTTAAAGAAAAACTGAATAAAACGAAGTTTGTATATCCCTTTGTGGCGTAACTGAATGTAACCGATGTGTCACTCGCATGTAACTGATAGACCTGTCATCAATAAAACACATATGCTTTCAATTTTCACATGTAACAGTTGTACCCTTTATAACTATGATTTTAAAGAAAAACTGAATAAAACGAAGTTTGTACATCTCTTTGTGGCGTAATTGAATGTAACCGATGTGTAACTCGCATGTAACTGATGTACCTGTCATCAATACATACGTATGCTTTATATTTTCAAATGTAACCATTGTAATCGTTGAAACTATGATGTTGAGGAAAACGGAGGATTAAATTAAGTTCACACATCCTTTTGTGACGTAACTAAATGCAACCAAGATGTAACTCACATGTAAATATCGTACCTTGTATCAATGCCCCCGTAGGCTTTATATTTTCACATGTAACCATCGTAACCGTTGAAACTATGATGGTGAAGAAAAAGGAGGATTAAATTAATTTTACACATCATTTTGCGGCGTAACTGAATGTAACATTCATAAGATCCCTCCTAACGGAACAGTGAAGGTTATCTTTAGCATAGATTAGTACTCCACCGCCGTGCCTATTACGATCTTTACGAAATGGGTTTTGAAATCCGGTTAATTGTAATTGGTTATCCGCTATCGAGGCATCGAGGTGGGACTCGGTTATACAAATAATATCATGAGATGCTAATTCATTTTCGACAATATCTAATTGTGGAAGTAGACTGCAGACATTATTGTGAACAATGGAAATATTTGAATTAATAATACCGTTACTCGCTCCAAGGCCAGGATTATACTCAATACCTGCTAAGATAAGAAGTGTCACCTTAACAATTAGTTTAAATACGTCATTGGCGTTTTTACAAATCATAAAATGGCAGTGAGATGTTTGTATAATCCGTTTAGTAATTGGTTTTAGACAGTGCCATATTCCCTTCATACAGTTTTTATATTCTAAGTTAGTCGTATGTATCAAATGTAAAAGTAGAATTAAAAAAGTATGAAGGGTTTCGTAAGGCATAGTGAGAACACATATGTACCAGGATATGTTCAATAATTAGTAAACAATTGCACAATGCTAGATGGGAAAGACAAAAAATATATGTATATACAAACAAAACAAAGAAATTATCTTGAGATTCATATTAAGAATTAAAGAGGCTCTACCTATATATTTTTGTCCAACAATTGATATAAACTTTACTTAATCATAATGAGGACTATGAAAAAGGTAAATTGCAATAATTTTACCCCATGAAATATGCGTTTTGCTCGGGAAAAAAACAGGATTGAAAAGATCGAATTTTTTAAATTGTATTCGTAATTGTATTAGACAAGCCGATGACGGAGATTTTCCGATCTTATTCGTTTAAATCGGAACTGCCTTGTCGGACTGGCGTAGAGTTCCGATCGATTCGTTTACTATCGGAATTGCCCCGAATAATTTGTTTTCGTTCAACTGAATCGCATTGCGCATGTCCGAGAAAATCGTAAAAACACGTAGTTCTCCGGCAGGAATAAACGGCAGGGCAGCATTTTATTGTTTTGATCATAATTAATAACTTACAGAACAGGAATACGGACCATGTTTCTTCTTCTAATACTCATAAAATAGCTTTGTATACATATACCTGCAGTAATATTGAGTATTTAATATTTTACATTAAAAATCGCGCAGATATAGGTAGTGCCTCTTTAAAATAGTTCCTATTTATCGAGAAAAGTATTGAGTCAAATTTCTGTATCGCCATGATGATACTGTTTATATATCAAAAGCATGATTTGTACATGTAAGTAATGTTTAGAAGCGCTGCTACATGTAAAAAAATGACTGCCATAAGTATTAGACGTCAATATGCGCTTCTACATTTAATGCAGGAATGCTTAAATGCAGGTTAGTTCTGTTATATGATTATAAATTATTGCAACAATATAAATTTTACAATAGCACTGTAACCTGTAATAAAATGGTTACATGTAACAACCATTAAACAAGACATAAATGCAATGCAACGCTTCATGTCATGTAATACATATCAAATTTGTGTATCGCCATGATGATACTAAGCATGATTTTTACATGTAGCTAATGATTATATTCAGGATTTAGAAGCGCTTCTACATGTAATGAATGACTTCCATACGTATTAGACGCAATATGCGCTTCTACATTTAATGCAGGAATGCAGTAATGCTTAGATGCAGGGTAGTACTGTTATATGATTATAAATTATTGCAATATTATTAATATTACAATAGCGCTGTTACCTGTAATAAAATGGTTACATGTAACAAACATTAAACAAGACGTAAATGCAATGTAGCAACGCAACATGTCATGTAATACATATCAAATTTGTGTATCGCCATGATGATACTATTTATATATCTAAAGCATGATTTTTACATGTAGCTAATGATTATATTCAGGATTTAGAAGCGCTGCTACATGTAATGAATGACTTCCATACGTATTAGACGCAATATGCGCTTCTACATTTAATGCAGGCATGCAGTAATACTTAGATGCAGGGTAGTACTGTTATATGATTATAAATTATTGCAATATTATTAATATTACAATAGCGCTGTTACCTGTAATAAAATGGTTACATGTAACAAACATTAAACAAGACGTAAATGCAATGTAACAACGCTTCATGCCATGTAATACATATCAGCAATAACACTGAGAAGGGCATACAAAGCAACATGTAATGAGTAATTGCAATAGTCGTGATAATACTGAGATGCAATGCGCACTGCTATCTGTAAGCACTGTTACATGTTATACGGTTGTAATACAACAATATAAGACATAGATGCAAAATAAATCCGTTACATGTAATAAATAAGTTGAATAATACCTATAATATATATATACTTTACAGAAATAATACCCGTCTTAAAATATTAACTCCTATTAATTTTAGAGTCAATAGGTCAAAGGTTAAGGTCACACTAACCCAATCAACCCAAAAAAACGTATCTTGCGCTGTAATTTATTTACTATTATACCTTCAATCTTGACACATACAAATAAAATACATGTAGTATCCATTTTGCAATAATGGTGCCTCTCGTGGTGCCTCTGTCACCACTTGTGGCATGTGGCAGTATGTCGCGGTCACAGCAGTGTGTAGTAATTATTTTACGAGAACATTTGAAGGAAAGCAACTAAATTTTAAATATCTGGCTTTGGGAACATCTGGTCCCAGGGTTCATTGAGTACAGTTTTCATTCACTTCAAAACTTGGTTGGAGCTATGACCATTTTTCAAATTGTTATAAATATCGTGACTGCACATTTGTTATGCACATTATGTTTCTTGTTATATTATGCTGAAGCCATGGCCTTGTTATTCCAATAAATATAAACTAAGTTCCGTATTGAGTCTCTTTCATAGCTCATCTTCAATAACTACCCTATTGCTTTTATGGTAGTAGGTCGAATGTCAAGGTCACTTTAAGCTGATCATGAAACATAGTTTCCGTATGTCATCCTTGAACTATTTGCCCTACAATCTTAAAACGTTATAGTGCCCTTTAAATTATCAAATATTAGCTGCAACTGCTTTAAAATAGTATACGACCAGGTACGCCGCTTTGGTGACAGAGGGCTCAACAACTCTGAGTATACACTGGAATCCTGAGAGTCCCTCTTTTACCAAAGACTTCGACCAGAGTCCCAGCACCACCCTACGACCAGCCATTCCTTTCAACAGCTTTCCAGATGTTCACATACCAGGGGCCTGAAATGCATATATAGGCCGGACAAACTAGCGATGTCCGGGGTCATGCTCCCCTTGTGTGTTTTTATTAACTTAACTATGTAAGGGACCGGCAATATTTATCGTGGGGTTGGGACAGGTGCAAATAAAAATGTTATATACAAACAAAAAATATCTTTAAAAAAGAGCGTTTGTAAAAGCACAATGTATAAGTAATTGATGGTCATGATGTTACCCAGCTATAATTAATAGTGTATTGTGTGCATGTTCTTTTCATGTTCAATTCTTTAATATTGCATTTTCATTTACATATATATATAGTCGTTAGAATTTGATTTGTGTTAATTGTAGTTTGCAGCTATCTATGTTTAAGGTTTTATTTGCAAATATGCAGCGGTAATCAATATTAAGACGTAGTGCTTCTTACAAATAGTTTAACTCTGAACGGCCATTCTCTGAGTTTCTCACCAGGCTTATATATCAAGTGGTCAGCCAAAAAGTGATATTAATAGAAAAATATGTATACTTTAAGAACTTCAAGGTAACCACACATTAATCAATTGACCATTCCCTGTCTGAAAACAGGAAGCTGCCGAACCCCCTGGTAGCAGTTGCTGTCATATCTCTGAGAATTTCTACGGACCTAATCAATCAAAGACAATTCAGTTCCGCCGAAATATACTGGTCAATATTTAAATATATGCAAGGGTTACAGGTCAGCAAATAGCCTGGACAGATTTTCATTGGTCAAAGTGTCCACTTCACCATGACAACCAATCTGAGAAATAATCACATAAAATGGCATGTAGCTACCTAAAGATCACTTGCTCCCTTATACTTCAACGTGATACATTAAAAGAAAGTTGATCTACATTCTGAATTGATTGTTTTCTCAGGTAAGAAACTTTATTATTTTAACATGAATATTTATGCACTTTATCACAATTTACTATGTCTAGTTCTATTTGGAATAATGCATTGTTTCATGTGCAATTCATGCTTGTGCGGTTGTCATAACCAATATGAAGTATTCAACTTCGGTTCAATAATTCTAAGAATAAATACTAGAAATAAACGTATTGCAAGTTTAACTTAAGGTCACGGTCATTGTCCGTACTACTTCTCAATTTCAATAATATTGTTTATCTACATCTGTATGTAATATAAATCGATGCAGGCATATAACAAGTTGGTGAATAACCTATGTTCAGACTGATAGGTATAAGAATATTGTTCATACAGACATACTTGTATTCTAAGGGATTGATTCATAAATATATTGATTGATTCATAAATATATTGTACATGTAAACATTGTTCTTCTATTAATGCGATTTGTGTATTCATGTTTACATGATAGAGTCAGGAACTATTATATTTGTTAATCTAAGTACTTAACGAGTTTACTTTATTCGCATACACTTACTTTTATTATTCTGAGTAAATTAGGAGTAACATATTTGTATGTGTATATTTAATAGTACATAATATTATGCACATGTTAACTCTTATTGTATTGTAACAATAAGGACTTGCTCCCTTATACTTCAACGTGAAACATTAAAAGAAAGTTGATCTACATTCTGAATTGATTGTTTTCTCAGGCCCCACAGAAGTGACCACCCCGAGTACCTAAGCCAAGCGAGTATACTCCAAGCATAACACGGTCACAATTGGTGGAAGCCGGAAGGATGAGTGTCGAAACCAGACAAGGCAGGAAAACAACCAACGCTGAGGACATCCCATCCGGTAGCGGACAAGTCGGGCAGACTCATAGCACTGAACACAGAGTTAAAGGTTTGTCCTTACACGATTCCATAATTCAAACGTTTTCACATGGACATTCCGACCCCGAAAATTGGCTGGACATGTTCAGTAGCCATTTTAATCTCAGAAAAGCTTCCGAACAGGACAAGCTAGAATCCATTAAATTTTTTGTAGGCGATAATGTTAGAAAATGGCTAAGGACACTTCTGCCCAACGAAATAGATTCTTGGGATCATTTTTCAACTGCATTCATGCATAGATACGGGAAATGTGACAAATATGCCCTACATTCAAAATTACTGAATAAACATCAGCTCCCAAATGAAAACGTTCTTGACTACATTACCGAAATGCAGCATACCGCTAGGTTAGCAGGACTCCCCGGTGATAATTTAATCCAAATATTAATAAACGGGGTGTTGCCGTCAATCAAACCCGACCTTCTTAAAGGCGACCCCAAAACAATAAGAGATGTTATTTCAATATCAAGACTTGCCGCCACCGCAAATGCTGCCGGTGAATCACATACTTTAGCGGCAATAGACACGATACAATCAAAAATTGACAATTTTTCTACACAGTTTCACAATTTCGAAGAAAAACTAAGCAATATATCACACGCAGTCTCCTCACTACATGCTCCTGATTCAAACAAGGGACATAACTTTCAGCATGCGCATGCACAACACTTAAACCGTATTGACAAGCATCACTACCCCACCAACCGCCATCAGCGTCCAAGCTATCAACCACCAAACCAGTTTAATCCCCGCCCTATGCTCTTCCACCCACAAAACAGACAGCAACACACGCCTTCTTACAGTACGTACAGGTGTTGGAGCTGTGGAAACACAGATCATTTTCGCAATGACTGCCCCAACAGATATGATATATGCAAGGAGTGTGGACTTACCGGTCACATTGCCAGGGCTTGCGGTAAAACCCAATAGCGGTGTTCGCCTGCCAAGGGTTTCGAGACTACCTTGGAAAGGCCAATTGAAAGAAATACTCATGCACATCCTAAACTAAACAAGGCTGACATTGCTTCAATCAATTTTGCTACTTCAATAGATTCAAGTATGGTCCAAATCTCCATGGGATCTTTCCCAACTAAAGCCTTGCTCGATACAGGCGCTAGTATTTCTTGTATTTCACAGTCTCTTTTTCAACGATTACAGAATGTCGCCAAAAGTGAGAACTCCACTCTCTATACGATCACACATTCTAAGTATAAGCATGTTTTCGGTGTAGGAGGCGAGATTCTGCAAGTTTCCGGGTGTGCTACTTTTACATTTAAGATAGGAAACAAAAGTTTTAAGCACACTTTTCATGTTTTCAAAAGACTACATCACCCTCTTATACTAGGTGTTGACTTCCTTAAGGCGAATAGATGTACCATTTCCTATGATACTTCAACATTACAGACAGCCGCCGGTAAACCCATTGTTTCATTGTGTTCTACGATCAATTCTTCCTATCACTCTGGATTAGCTAGAGCAGTGTCAAACGTTACTGTCCCGCCTCAGCAATCAGTCAGATTCCATATTCGACTTTCTAGAGTGCCAAATAATTGTACAGTCATGATTGAGCCGGACTCTAAACTTGCCTCAAACCATTCCCTTGCTGGTGCTCGACTGTTGGTCAATTCGAGAAACGGTAGAGCTTGCTTCGAAGTCATAAACCCTATGAATACACCTACTCATATTCGGGCATCACAGGTCGTCGGTAAAATATTTCTTATCAATGAAGTAATCCCCTTCAATTCAGACGATCCCAAACCATCTATCAATTCCATATCAGAAACTGCAACATTTTCTGATTCTGATTACATGAGAGTAGCTGAAAATCTCGGGATAAAGGTTGATTCACCTCTCCTGTCGGAACCCCAAAAACGTTCTCTTCTCAGTTTCCTGGGGAAAAACCATGATGTTTTTGCTACAGACAGTAGCGACATCGGTTGCACGAACATGTACTCCCATACTATCGACACGGGCGATAACCCACCTTACCGTCAACGTCCCTACAGACAAAGCCCTGCAAACAGAGCTATTATTGATCAGCATACTGAGCAAATGTTAAAAGATGGCATTATTACAGAAACCGATTCTATGTGGGCTGCCCCTGTGGTCTTAGTTAAAAAGAAAAATAACGAGATGAGATTTACAGTTGACTTTAGAGGGCTCAATTCACGAACTAGACAAATAAATTTTCCAATTCCTGACTTACAAGACGCGCTAGACTGCGTCGGCACTGCTCAATCCAAGTTTTTCAGTGTAATGGATCTGAAATCGTCTTTTTGGCAAATACCTTTAGACCCCTCCACTGCACATAAAACAGCTTTTGTTACACACAGCGCAAGCTATCAATTCAACAGAATTCCATATGGCATAACAGCTGGACCTATGGCTTTTCAAATGGTTATGTCCCGCGTCCTTCAAGGAATAAATTTCAAGTATGCCTTAGTGTTCATAGATGACATTTTGTGTCATAGTCCTGACTTCGAAACGCATATTGCCCATCTAAGTACCATTTTCAACCGCCTGCGCAGTGCTAATCTTAAACTTAATCCAAAGAAGTGCCAGTTCGTCGCAGAAAAAGTAGAATACTTAGGTCATATTCTTTCTCACAAAGGGATCGAAATGAACCCAGCAAAAACAGAGGTTGTCAAAAGTTATCCTCGTCCCCGTACACGCAAACAAGTACGTCAATTCCTAGGTCTTTTACAGGAGATACGTACTGAATTATTCAAAAATAGTTCACCCTTTCAATAAACTTTTAATCAAAAATAAAAGTGAAAAAGTCAAATGGACCGACGAATGTGAACAAGCATTCACACTTCTTAAAGAAAAACTTACTTCCCCTCCAATTCTTGCATTCCCAGACCTGAACAGGTCATTTAAGATAGAAGTAGATGCATCGGGTACAGCCATAGGACATATCCTATCACAGGAAGATGATTTAGGCAGAACAAAGGTTATTGCCTACGGTGGTAGAAGCTTGCGTTCAAATGAAATCAAGTGGGATATTACGGACAGAGAAGGACTCTGTCTTGTAGAAGCAGTTAAACTTTACCACCCGTATCTTGCAAATTCCCATTTTGAGGTCTTCACGGATCACATTGCTCTAAAATGGTTACAAACAATCAAATTAGGAATAGGGCGCCAGGTCAGATGGTCCCTATTACTCCAAAACTACAGATTCACTATTACACATAAGGCCGGCATTAAAAACCAAAATGCAGACGCGCTTTCTAGGAGACCTTATCCCGAAACACCAGACGACCCATCAGATGATGAATTTGACTTTTCAGAAGTCATTGCAAATTTATCATCAGGCACCAATTCTATCAATAACAGCCTATCTTGCCAAAATACTTCTAGCACTCATACTTTCAACGGACCTATCATAACAGGTGAAAGTTCGGTCAAACACGATCAATCTGATGAAGATAAGCAGTATACCTGTGTGACATTCGAGTACCCTCCCGTAGTTCAAGACCCATTAGTTGCTGGACTAGCAGTGAATGATGACGAACCCATAGTTACCCCGCAATCTATCCCACAGGTAGAAAAGGAAACATTGCAAACTGTATCCGACCTACAACGCAAATGTGCAGACTTGCAGCCTATTCTTAACTACCTAGAATTCGGTATCCTCCCTGATAATTCAAAAGCAGCAATACAACTGGTCGCAGAAGCCCAACAATACGTAATAATTGATGCTGTTCTTTACCATTACCTAACGACTCGATCGAGAGGTGTCCCGAAGCCATTGCGCTACCAGAGACAGCTAGCGGTGCCCACTGAACTAAGAGAAGATATCTTACTCGCTTACCATGACGGAGCGGGAGGTTCACATTTCGGATTTGACAAGTCCTATTCATCAATACGGCTAAAATATTTCTGGCCCAATATGTACCGCGATGTCGAAAATCACATACGGTCATGTGACTGTTGTCAGAAGGCTACCCGACATTACCACCATAAGAAAGCCCCCTTAAATCCCATCCCAATATCAGAGCCCTTTGCTCGACTCCATATGGATATCTTAGGGCCACTGACACAAACTGCAGAAAACTATAAATATATTCTTCTAGTAGTAGATTCATGTACTGGATGGATAGAAGGGTTCCCACTTGTCAACCAGGATGCAAAAACAGTTGCTAACAAACTATACTCCGAAATTTTCTGCCGCTACGGCAGTCCCCTATGCATTGTTTCAGATCAAGGTGCTAACTTTATGTCAGCAATGGTGCAAGCGTTGTGTGAACTTTTCCAGGTCACTCGACACAAAACGTCCGCCTACCATCCAGCTTGTAACGGTAGAGTAGAGGTTATGAATAGCATAATAGGCAAATCCCTTCGAGCATATTGCTCACAACACCAAGAGAAATGGTCTCAATTCCTTCCAGCTATTCTCATGGGTCTTCGCATGTCTATCCATTCTTCCTCTAAGCAGTCTCCATTCCTCATGCTGTTCGGACGTCAGATGCGTACACCTATCGATTGTAGTCTCATTCCCAAAGACATCAATTCACAACCACTAAAGGAGTACATAAAAGATATTCAACAGAAGCAGCAAATTTCACTAGAAACAGCACTTGACAATTCCACCATTGCAAAACAGAAACAGAAACTATCACACGATAAAACTGCAGAAATACCAAAATTCAGAGTGGGTGACAAAGTCTTGAAACGGAATTTCAAAACGATTACAGGACAATCCAAAAAGCTTTCAGACAAATACGAAGGCCCATATCAAATTCATGCTTACGGCCCGAATTATACATATAAGTTGCAAAGAATACGGGATAATAAGATTATTCCATCATATGTTCACTGTGACAATATAAAGGCCTACTTTGATCATAATATTCGAACTGCTCCGTCTCAAGATATTCACAATCTTAAAGATAACACTAGCGTACCAACTTCATCTCTCTCCCCTCAAGCAGTACCTTTCACACCTGCCCGTACTAAAAGTAAACAGGCTACACATACAACATCACCTACAAGTGATCAAATGTGGTACAATGTCGAACGTATTCTTGGAGGGAAAGTCATTAACGGTCAACAAATGTACAAAATCAAATGGCAAGGATATAATGATCCTACATACGAACCAGAGCAAAATATTGACCCTAACTTTTTACATCAATATTTGAGAACTCATACAAAGCAAGGGAAACTACGGAAGGTCGTTAAAAGGAATAAGTACTTTAAAAACTAGAGCTGTGACTCACGAGCATATACCTACGTGAATCACACACACCTGTTATTCAGGACGGCACCAATTCATGAACACAAGTGCAATCAATCCGATTCACAGTTATTCATTACTCATTGACATAATACAGGTTCCATGTAAAATGCTGAGAAGCTTAAAAAAATAATAATAAGAGTCCTAAAGTGCGAGTTATTATTTGCAGGATTCATAACGAGATCAAAAAAAAGTTTTGAATTTTTTTTTTGAAACTCTAATTACAGAACAGATTTATTGAATTAATCGGTAATAATCATATCTGATTATTGTTTATTGTGAGTACGGTGAGACGTCACTTCCTTCTCACTCATTCCTTAGATCTATTCGTTATTAAAGTTATTTCCGCTATCTTGTTAGAACTCCCGTTGCGACTCTTAGCAATAATACTCTTATCTTGGATTCTGTCGGCCGGAACTATAAGCATACAGCAACATATTAATCTATGAAACAACGCTTCCATCATACCTATTCCGACTACCGGACACACATACCGGTACACTGTTACACCACTATCAACATTCAGCATAAAAATAAGCAGTGACATACTATCCCTCATTTATACACATTGATTTACGGCAGCATTGCAGGTTTTACAGCAAGTAATAATAATAATAATAATAATAATAATACACCGTAATAGAATGGTTGCTTTATGTAAATAAACTTTATAAAACACAAATATTACCATGAAATACAATTATATTAGTGAGTATACTGCATACATTGCGGGAAAAAAAAACCAACAACATCGGGATTTCCAACAATACAACAAAAAAAAATTGCTGCACTTCGGAACTAGGCCTAGCCTTGAACAATTACTCGAGTATATACATCCCCCCATACCCCTTATTTTGAATGTATGACATAGTTTAATCTTTCCCAAGATTTTGTTTTATTCAGTTGTAAACTTCGGTTTAAAAGCTGTATTCCAATTCTTATTCAACTTTTTTTATTACAGTATGAATAGATTTAATAGGGAATTATTTTTTTTTCCAAATATTGCACATGGTCTACCAATTTCGGTGTGTCGTTATGTCTGAAAACGGTGGAATCTAAGGCATACCGACAGCGAGTTCAAACAAGGACACAACCTCATAGAACCAGTTTCCAGGACTCATCCAGTTCAAAACAAAAACAACAATATACTGCGGTCAGTGTGTCAGCGTGTGCATAGGGCTAATCAGTGGCAGACATTTACTCCCATTCCGGACAATGTACATTCCAGTTCATGAAGGGTGTTCCAAAACATCTAAAATGCGTGCATTGTAAATATATACTTCCAGTTCACCAAGTGTATTCCGCAACTTCCAGTGACTTGTTCTAGTGTTTCAAAGAATAAACATCACTATGTTTAATTACATTTGATACGATGTTTCATCGATGACGATATCCAATAACTTTCAAGAAGTAATGTGAATCACGCGAGATATAAATGAACATTCCTGTTCGAAACGTGTGTTCCATATACGAGACTATTGACAGAGTTATAAATGCGAACATTATTTTTAGCCGGAGCTAAAACTTTCACCAATCCAGAGGGGATTGTTACCCAGCTATAATTAATAGTGTATTGTGTGCATGTTCTTTTCCTGTTCAATTCTTTAATATTGCATTTTCATTTACATATATATATAGTCGTTAGAATTTGATTTGTGTTAATTGTAGTTTGCAGCTATCTATGTTTAAGGTTTTATTTGCAAATATGCAGCGGTAATCAATATTAAGACGTAGTGCTTCTTACAAATAGTTTAACTCTGAACGGCCATTCTCTGAGTTTCTCACCAGGCTTATATATCAAGTGGTCAGCCAAAAAGTGATATTAATAGAAAAATATGTATACTTTAAGAACTTCAAGGTAACCACACATTAATCAATTGACCATTCTCTGTCTGAAAACAGGAAGCTGCCGAACCCCCTGGTAGCAGTTGCTGTCATATCTCTGAGAATTTCTACGGACCTTATCAATCATAGACAATTCAGTTCCGCCGAAATATACTGGTCAATATTTAAATATATGCAAGGGTTACAGGTCAGCAAATAGCCTGGACAGATTTTCATTGGTCAAAGTGTCCACTTCACCATGACAACCAATCTGAGAAATAATCACATAAAATGGCATGTAGCTACCTAAAGATCACTTGCTCCCTTATACTTCAACGTGATACATTAAAAGAAAGTTGATCTACATTCTGAATTGATTGTTTTCTCAGGTAAGAAACTTTATTATTTTAACATGAATATTTATGCACTTTATCACAATTTACTATGTCTAGTTCTATTTGGAATAATGTATTGTTTCATGTGCAATTCATGCTTGTGCGGTTGTCATAACCAATATGAAGTATTCAACTTCGGTTCAATAATTCTAAGAATAAATACTAGAAATAAACGTATTGCAAGTTTAACTTAAGGTCACGGTCATTGTCCGTACTACTTCTCAATTTCAATAATATTGTTTATCTACATATGTATGTAATATAAATCGATGCAGGCATATAACAAGTTGGTGAATAACCTATGTTCAGACTGATAGGTATAAGAATATTGTTCATACAGACATACTTGTATTCTAAGGGATTGATTCATAAATATATTGATTGATTCATAAATATATTGTACATGTAAACATTGTTCTTCTATTAATGCGATTTGTGTATTCATGTTTACATGATAGAGTCAGGAACTATTATATTTGTTAATCTAAGTACTTAACGAGTTTACTTTATTCGCATACACTTACTTTTATTATTCTGAGTAAATTAGGAGTAACATATTTGTATGTGTATATTTAATAGTACATAATATTATGCACATGTTAACTCTTATTGTATTGTAACAATAAGGACTTGCTCCCTTATACTTCAACGTGATACATTAAAAGAAAGTTGATCTACATTCTGAATTGATTGTTTTCTCAGGCCCCACAGAAGTGACCACCCCGAGTACCTAAGCCAAGCGAGTATACCCCAAGCATAACACGGTCACAATGAAGTGAAATAATTTTAATAGCAAAATGTAAGGTAGAGAGTAGAGCAATATAACGTTTTCTATCGGTATTCCGATAAAAATTGACACGGCAGTGCCAATGTGGGGAATTTGAACAAAAAAAGTTAGTGGAGGCCATTGTTAAAATATTCAAAGGGCCATAACTGTGAAAACAAGAGGCACAAGCGAGCATGAATCGATCTACTTCCAAGGTGTACTCGGTTAGATGATGCTTCATGCAAAATAGCAAAGCTCTAACTTTGTGGTTTGAATAAAGAAGATTTTTAAATGTATTTCCTAATATTTCTATGTAAAACTTTTGACCCTCGGCGAGGGACTTATTCTGACCCCAGGGTCACCATTTCTACAACTTGGTAAAGGACCACTATATGATGCTACATGCAAAGTATCAAAGCTGTAGCCCTTGTGGTTTCAGAGACGATCCGGACACCTTGAAAAATCACGTGACTAGGAAATTACGGCGATATGTAATTTTAAATAGGGTTTCATTACCAGTTACCATGTAAATTTAACGCACTTTGCAAGAAAACAGAATAATTTATTTGCAATTTCAGCATTTCTATTCCTTTCTTCATCTTTTCCGGTCACGATTGAAGTACAGCGTAACAAATCCTCTAACGATATACCATTTATCAACAACTACACTCTGTAAACAAATATACTAGTTTCCTTTGGCCTTGTCAGACAAATTTAGCCAGTCAGCATTCAGTTTAATAAACACTGTAGGCTTTCATAACTTCTGTATAGCTTCAAACTCGAGTTTTCATAGGCTTACACAGACACACCTCCTGCGACACCAAAAGCCAGCTTAAACGGCTGGAGCCGAAAACTGTACGTCCCATGGCAAGCAAACGAAAAAAAAGGTATTATCTCATGGTTTGTCGCGACAAAAAAAAAGTACCTGCCCCATGCATTTTGCACCGGTCCCAACGCCCAGATAAATATTGCCTGGTCCTTAATGGTACCTTTTGGCGTACCTGACAGCACACTTGTATAGTATTTAAAGAAATATTTTTCAAATTTGAGAAGTAACATTTGACAAAGTTAAATAACCTACACTGTAAAATAAAATAAGAAACAAATGTTGACCCTTAACCCCACCCCACCCCACGCACGGCGCCCCTCTTCCCTCCGCCCCCACCCCACCCCATTCCCCACTCCCCTCAAACCTCCGGCTTGCACGTTTGGACTTTTGCTTTTACATTTTCAAATTTATGTATAGTCCCGGGCCTACATGGCCTAATAGTAGCTACGCCGAGGCATACCAACATCTTGAAGCCAACTCGAATTTCTTTATGTTCGCCTGCACTTGGCTTCTCTCAAAACAAGGGTAATAATCCTGCAACGTTTATAGTTTAGTCAACTTAAGTAAAACTTCCAACGGCATTTTCATTACACGTTTATAAATAACTACCACGTGATACATATTACCATGTGATACTTCTATATGTTTTTCCATCATGTAATACCAGTTATTGTTAAAAAAAAGAAGATACCCTGAACATAGCGAATGTTTACATTTTCATTCGTAATTGTTTTATTTAAGCTCATTATATTTCCGGATCGTTTTAGTTTTTTGTCGGAAGTCTTCTAATCCAAAAATGTTTGTCCATGTCCGAGCCATGCCAATCGTTGGGAAATGTGAATGTAATAAACGTCATAGCTGTCAAGAGTGAGATGAGGTTACAATGAGCGGTTGTTCCTTGGTTCGGGATCCTATGATGTCCGAGACGGTCTGTGGTTGAATTTCATGAATTGTAGCTAAGATGTATACCCGTTATATTGTTCAAGTTCTCATACCTTTTAATTGAGTTAATATGAGACACATGATTATTATTTCACTTAGTTTTAACACATATTGTATCGCACATTTCGACGTCCCCCAAATAGGAGGTCGTGACTGTTGATTGCATAAGTATCATAGCATTTTCGGATGGAGAAATCGGATGGGTGAACTACATTTGATAATATTTGCAGAATGCTAGAGAAGGGATAATGTATGCATGTGAGCGTTATTTAACCCAAAATCGCGTGACATTTGACAGGTATGAAAAGGCAGGGCAGCCTTTCATTCAAGGTTTTATTTTAATTCATATATAAGTTATATTACAAAAAAAGGAATATAACACATGTTTCTTCACAGAATACGCGTACCATTGCGATGTTTTACTGCTTTTACATAATAACAAAACACAGTAATACTGAATATTTAAAAGCTCAGAAGACTGGATGCGATCTGGAAGGGTGACTGATGCCAATCAAAATACAAATGAAAACCGTACTGGTATGCTGTGGTTTCATATGGAATGTGAATATGCATTAAATTAAACACCATGCTGCCTTTGGTTATGTTTATGTTTATTATTTGTGAAAATTGTGTACGACTCTGTCTTTTTTTGTTGCTAAATCATACATATTAGTTACTAAAGGGGTTATATTGCTAACATATATATTTTAAACAAAGTCTACTTCGATCTGATTATGCATGAGCAAAACCTGGCCGAGTCAGACAAGTTAAGTAGGTAGAGCTTCATTAATTAATTTAATCCAAATTGAATAGGCGCTGTCCCCTGTCATTGTGATAGTAAGGATCAATTACCATGCATGGAAACATTTGCAGTGGCGTCGTGAAAGTTCGTATTGAATCAAATAATCATAACAAAATACTAGCACATGCTCTAAAACATTAATAAAAATATATCAACCGTCCCACGGTGGTCCTTTCTCTCCCTTTTACTCGTGTCATTGTTTTAATGACCAGGGAATAGACTGAACAACAGATGTGCATTAGCACCTGACCAATATTATATTCGTGCTTTAAAGTCAGTTTGGTAATAAACGTAATCTTGCATCATTGTGTCGTATTCATTATCACCTGATAACGATATTATAACCACGACCTTATTAGCAGGTGAGGCAAGTCGTTATTACATTTGTGTTTGTTTTTTTTTTGTACATATGTTACTTTAATTTTTGTACATATGTCACCAAACGTGTTACATTTGTATTACGTTTTTATATATGTGACTTTTTTTACATTTTTAACCATTTTTACATTTGTGATATTTTTTACGTTTGATGTTCCTCAGGGGTCAATATTTCAAAGGTCAAGGCCACTGACATTTAATGAAAATTATCAAGGTTTCTAAAGAGAGCATGTATTATTATTTAAGGTGAATAATGCTGGGATCGTTCACTATACGAAGATAAGCGAGGTTACCCCTGAGCTGTACGACGAGACTATGGATTAGAATGTAAATTCTCACGTCTTCCTTACACAGCTGGCTTTGGCTCATATTCTGAAAACTAAAGGTAGGTGATATTTCCTCGCATTATCATTTATTTTGCTACCAGATAACATAAAAACATAAAAGAGTTGACAACAGGTCTTGGAACGGTCAATGCCAAAAGGGGGTAGGGTTAGGGGTTAAAAACCGGTTTTAGGGTGCGCCAAATCTCAGTCTTACTCTTTTGTCATCCCTATTGAACCGAAAAGTGTAAATAAAGAACTTGCTGCCATTTTGACTCTGAAAACAGAAAAAAGAGGGCGTGAGCCCAACTAGCAATATTGGATTTCTTTTAAATATATGTCATTTGTCTTGAACAGGTAACATCGTGAATACATCCAGTATATGTGGATCTAAATCAGTAGGTATGATAAATGAAAGAAGAAGAAGAAGAAGAAGAAAGAAGAAGAAGAAGAAGAAGAAGAAGAAGAAGAAGAAGAAGAAGAAGAAGAAGAATAGCAATATAATAATAATAATAATAAAAATAAAGATAATAAAAATAAATAATTAAATACTAATAATTTTCAAAATATTTATTTTTAGAGGGCCTGAGTGAAGGTTAATTGGGTTACTCTACGTGTACATAGAGAATATTATGTCAGTTCTTTTTACTATCAAGTTTATTAGGCGAGGCTTAGAAAACGAAGAATGGCGAGGGTCTGCCGAGTCTTTCTTCGTTTTCGTGTCGAGCCTTATAAACTTGATAGTAAAAGGCACGGACATAATATTCTATTTATCATGTAGATTATCCACATTTTCTATATGAATTACTATTATAATCTATTTCGCAGAATGTTAGGCTTATCGAAGACGCCGCCATGTTGTTATTTTTTTGTTTGTTTTATGACGTCAGATTACATTACGTACATGACGTCAAATAACGTTACGTACAATAAACGCTGAGGGATTCCGCATTGATTTGCTTTATTGGTGAGTGTCTAATAAAGCAAAAACTTTATTAGGTCACCCCTTTATTAGGCGGAAAAAGTACATATCTGCATGATGAAGTATAATAATTAATAAATAATTAATGAAAGTATAGGGGACGTCAACATTCTGATTCTGAAAATGGTATTTTACATGTTTGTGAACGATTACATTTTAAAGCAAATTTAATGTGCAGAGAGGCTATTTGCCACTTGACTGGTCTGTTTCATAAAACCCAAGGTTTTGGTTTCCGGGGAGCATGGGTCGTGGTTGTCCAGTGAATAGCACGTTGGACTCCGAATCCAGTGATCACGGGTTGGAGCCTCTGACGCCACTGGCATTTCTTTTAAGTGTGTCCTTGGACATGACATTCCCATAGCCTCGTCCGTCGGATATGAACGTAAACCCGACAGTCCTGTGTATCTTCCTAGTACATTCGTACCATAGCTATCTATTCGACAGTAAGAGTAGGGCGCGGTGTATTCTTCTATTCTCAAAAGCGTCTACTGATGTAACTTGTTAAATCTTTATGAACCAATTTCAATAACTTCGCACAAATATAATGTTTAAAGGCTCTAACCCTACAAATAACGGCAAAATTACACTACACTATCGTTTATCCAAACCCTATCCAGGTGATCAGGTCACACAATATTGCATATGTGCCGGTTAAAAGTATTGCTGTATTCGTGGGTTCTTAAAATATCCCTGATTGAATATATCTAAAATAAATGACGCTTAACCATTCAACGCTCCATGTATTTCGGGTTAAAGCCGTTTATATTGCGTCTATAGAGTTTGGGTTGTCAAAATATATGTTATATGTATACATTGTCATACATATGTTTAGAAACGATGTACATATGTTGTAAAAGTGGGCTTTTGTTGGCGAGATAGTGACTTTAAATAAATTATAGGTCTGCATAAATCATACTTGTTGTCCAGTGTTAATTACTTCATTCAGATGCCGCAAGTTGGTGTGTACTGCATGAGAAAAGCGTCTGTGGACATATTCACACAGTGTCTAGCCTTGGGTACGTCTTTCTATTGCTATACTTATATTAGACTTGATCATCTTCGAGGTTTGATTTTAAATACATATATAGACCCTTTGTGCAGAAAAAAAACCACCTGAACCACATGTCCGCATTTTTTATCCCCACGCTTTGAAAAAGAAAGGGGATATTAAAATGGCTTCCGTTTGTCCATCTGTCCATGTGTTCCTCCGTGACCGTATCTCCTCCTTAACCACTGAGAGGAATGTAACCAAACTTAGTGGATGACTTTCCCCACATGTTAACGGTGAGTAACACTAACATTGTTCTTTGGCTACGCATCCAGGGGTCCTCGGGGGATGTCAAAAGTTCAAAAACAATACAAATTTAAATACGCCGTCATTGTTTCTTTATTTTTGCACATAACGTGGTATATATACTCTTCTTTGAAAGATAAACAACATCAAAAACGATTTTATTAGGGTTAGGGTTAGACGTCTACCAGAGCATGGGCGGTGGAGGTTGGTGGGCTGTAATATGGGATCAATTTGTTTTCCCGTAATTATTGCTTAAATGGAATGTTATGTCGATGGGATTAAACTGTAATTTTTTCACTCTTACGTCACCCGTGGGGCCCTGGGGGAAGGGGCGTGAGATGGTCAAATAAATTATAAATACATTAAGAGAAGTAACATTTACATAAAGGGATGTAATATTTAATATAATTATTTATGATGTGTTTATATATGTTCTACTCCTATTGCAATGATTTTTATTTATACCTGTATATATGTTTTTCTTTGCGTCTTTTGAATTCATCATGCAGTAATGCTAATTATGAATTATCTGACTGACGATAATTATAATTTCATATTTTTGTTTGCTGCTACACAAATTACTGTATTTATTGTTTCTATATGTTGTTTTCAAGTGATCCCCTTTACTGTATTTATTGTTTGTGTTTGTTGTTTCCAAGTGATCCCCTTTACTGTATTTATTGTTTGTGTTTGTTGTTTCCAAGTGATCGCATTTACTGTATTTATTGTTTGTGTTTGTTGTTTCCAAGTGATCGCATTTACTGTATTTATTGTTTGTGTTTGTTGTTTCCAAGTGATCCCCTTTACTGTATTTATTGTTTGTGTTTGTTGTTTCCAAGTGATCCCCTTTACTGTATTTATTGTTTGTGTTTGTTGTTTCCAAGTGATCGCCTTTACTGTATTTATTGTTTGTGTTTGTTGTTTCCAAGTGATCCCCTTTACTGTATTTATTGTTTGTGTTTGTTGTTTCCAAGTGATCGCATTTACTGTATTTATTGTTTGTGTTTGTTGTTTCCAAGTGATCCCCTTTACTGTATTTATTGTTTGTGTTTGTTGTTTCCAAGTGATCGCATTTACTGTATTTATTGTTTGTGTTTGTTGTTTCCAAGTGATCGCATTTACTGTATTTATTGTTTGTGTTTGTTGTTTCCAAGTGATCGCATTTACTGTATTTATTGTTTGTGTTTGTTGTTTCCAAGTGATCCCCTTTACTGTATTTATTGTTTGTGTTTGTTGTTTCCAAGTGATCGCCTTTACTGTATTTATTGTTTGTGTTTGTTGTTTCCAAGTGATCCCCTTTACTGTATCTATTGTTTGTGTTTGTTGTTTCCAAGTGATCGCATTTACTGTATTTATTGTTTGTGTTTGTTGTTTCCAAGTGATCCCCTTTACTGTATTTATTGTTTGTGTTTGTTGTTTCCAAGTGATCGCATTTACTGTATTTATTGTTTGTGTTTGTTGTTTCCAAGTGATCGCATTTACTGTATTTATTGTTTGTGTTTGTTGTTTCCAAGTGATCGCATTTACTGTATTTATTGTTTGTGTTTGTTGTTTCCAAGTGATCCCCTTTACTGTATTTATTGTTTGTGTTTGTTGTTTCCAAGTGATCGCATTTACTGTATTTATTGTTTGTGTTTGTTGTTTCCAAGTGATCGCATTTACTGTATTTATTGTTTGTGTTTGTTGTTTCCAAGTGATCGCATTTACTGTATTTATTGTTTGTGTTTGTTGTTTCCAAGTGATCCCCTTTACTGTGTTTATTGTTTGTTTTTGTTGTTTCCAAGTGATCGCATTAACTGTATTTATTGTTTGTGTTTGTTGTTTCCAAGTGATCGCCTTTACTGTATTTATTGTTTGTGTTTGTTGTTTCCAAGTGATCCCCTTTACTGTATTTATTGTTTGTGTTTGTTGTTTCCAAGTGATCGCATTTACTGTATTTATTGTTTGTGTTTGTTGTTTCCAAGTGATCGCATTTACTGTATTTATTGTTTGTGTTTGTTGTTTCCAAGTGATCGCATTTACTGTATTTATTGTTTGTGTTTGTTGTTTCCAAGTGATCCCCTTTACTGTATTTATTGTTTGTGTTTGTTGTTTCCAAGTGATCCCCTTTACTGTATTTATTGTTTGTGTTTGTTGTTTCCGAGTGATCCCCTTTACTGTATTTATTGTTTGTGTTTGTTGTTTCCAAGTGATCGCATTTACTGTATTTATTGTTTGTGTTTGTTGTTTCCAAGTGATCGCATTTACTGTATTTATTGTTTCCAAGTGATCGCCTTTACTGTATTTATTGTTTGTGTTTGTTGTTTCCAAGTGATCCCCTTTACTGTATTTATTGTTTGTGTTTGTTGTTTCCAAGTGATCGCATTTACTGTATTTATTGTTTGTGTTTGTTGTTTCCAAGTGATCGCATTTACTGTATTTATTGTTTGTGTTTGTTGTTTCCAAGTGATCACCTTAACTGTATTTATTGTTTGTGTTTGTTGTTTCCAAGTGATCCCCTTTACTGTATTTATTGTTTGTGTTTGTTGTTTCCAAGTGATCGCCTTTACTGTATTTATTGTTTGTGTTTGTTGTTTCCAAGTGATCGCCTTTACTGTATTTATTGTTTGTGTTTGTTGTTTCCAAGTGATCGCCTTTACTGTATTTATTGTTTGTGTTTGTTGTTTCCAAGTGATCACCTTTACTGTATTTATTGTTTGTGTTTGTTGTTTCCAAGTGATCGCCTTTACTGTATTTATTGTTTGTGTTTGTTGTTTCCAAGTGATCCCCTTTACTGTATTTATTGTTTGTGTTTGTTGTTTCCAAGTGATCGCATTTACTGTATTTATTGTTTGTGTTTGTTGTTTCCAAGTGATCGCATTTACTGTATTTATTGTTTGTGTTTGTTGTTTCCAAGTGATCGCCTTTACTGTGTTTATTGTTTGTGTTTGTTGTTTTCAAGTGATCCCCTTTACTGTATTTATTGTTTGTGTTTGTTGTTTCCAAGTGATCGCATTTACTGTATTTATTGTTTGTGTTTGTTGTTTCCAAGTGATCGCATTTACTGTATTTATTGTTTGTGTTTGTTGTTTCCAAGTGATCCCCTTTACTGTATTTATTGTTTGTGTTTGTTGTTTCCAAGTGATCGCATTTACTGTATTTATTGTTTGTGTTTGTTGTTTCCAAGTGATCGTATTTACTGTATTTATTGTTTGTGTTTGTTGTTTCCAAGTGATCGCATTTACTGTATTTATTGTTTGTGTTTGTTGTTTCCAAGTGATCGCATTTACTGTATTTATTGTTTGTGTTTGTTGTTTCCAAGTGATCGCATTTACTGTATTTATTGTTTGTGTTTGTTGTTTCCAAGTGATCGCCTTTACTGTATTTATTGTTTGTGTTTGTTGTTTCCAAGTGATCCCCTTTACTGTGTTTATTGTTTGTGTTTGTTGTTTCCAAGTGATCGCATTTACTGTATTTATTGTTTGTGTTTGTTGTTTCCAAGTGATCCCCTTTACTGTATTTATTGTTTGTGTTTGTTGTTTCCAAGTGATCGCATTTACTGTATTTATTGTTTGTGTTTGTTGTTTCCAAGTGATCGCATTTACTGTATTTATTGTTTGTGTTTGTTGTTTCCAAGTGATCGCCTTTACTGTATTTATTGTTTGTGTTTGTTGTTTCCAAGTGATCCCCTTTACTGTATTTATTGTTTGTGTTTGTTGTTTCCAAGTGATCGCATTGACTGTATTTATTGTTTGTGTTTGTTGTTTCCAAGTGATCCCCTTTACTGTATTTATTCTTTGTGTTTGTTGTTTCCAAGTGATCTCTTTTACTGTATTTATTGTTGTGTTTGTTGTTTCCAAGTGATCGCATTTACGGTATTTATAGTTTGTGTTTGTTGTTTCCAAGTGATCGCATTTACTGTATTTATTGTTTGTGTTTGTTGTTTCCAAGTGATCGCATTTACTGTATTTATCGTTTGTGTTTGTTGTTTCCAAGTGATCGCATTTACTGTATTTATTGTTTGTGTTTGTTGTTTCCAAGTGATCGCCTTTACTTTATTTATTGTTTGTGTTTGTTGTTTCCAAGTGATCCCCTTTACTGTATTTATTGTTTGTGTTTGTTGTTTCCAAATGATCGCATTTACTGTATTTATTGTTTGTGTTTGTTGTTTCCAAGTGATCGCCTTTACTGTATTTATTGTTTGTGTTTGTTGTTTCCAAGTGATCCCCTTTACTGTATTTATTGTTTGTGTTTGTTGTTTTCAAGTGATTCCCTTTACTGTATTTATTGTTTGTGTTTGTTGTTTCCAAGTGATCGCATTTACTGTATTTATTGTTTGTGTTTGTTGTTTCCAAGTGATCGCCTTTACTGTATTTATTGTTTGTGTTTGTTGTTTCCAAGTGATCGCATTTACTGTATTTATTGTTTGTGTTTGTTGTTTCCAAGTGATCCCCTTTACTGTATTTATTCTTTGTGTTTGTTGTTTCCAAGTGATCTCTTTTACTGTATTTATTGTTGTGTTTGTTGTTTCCAAGTGATCGCATTTACGGTATTTATAGTTTGTGTTTGTTGTTTCCAAGTGATCGCATTTCCTGTATTTATTGTTTGTGTTTGTTGTTTCCAAGTGATCGCATTTACTGTATTTATTGTTTGTGTTTGTTGTTTCCAAGTGATCGCATTTACTGTATTTATTGTTTGTGTTTGTTGTTTCCAAGTGATCGCCTTTACTGTATTTATTGTTTGTGTTTGTTGTTTCCAAGTGATCCCCTTTACTGTATTTATTGTTTGTGTTTGTTGTTTCCAAGTGATCGCATTTACTGTATTTATTGTTTGTGTTTGTTGTTTCCAAGTGATCGCCTTTACTGTATTTATTGTTTGTGTTTGTTGTTTCCAAGTGATCCCCTTTACTGTATTTATTGTTTGTGTTTGTTGTTTCCAAGTGATCGCATTTACTGTATTTATTCTTTGTTTTTGTTGTTTCCAAGTGATCGCCTTTACTGTATTTATTGTTTGTGTTTGTTGTTTCCAAGTGATCCCCTTTACTGTATTTATTGTTTGTGTTTGTTGTTTCCAAGTGATCGCATTTACTGTATTTATTGTTTGTGTTTGTTGTTTCCAAGTGATCGCCTTTACTGTATTTATTGTTTGTGTTTGTTGTTTCCAAGTGATCCCCTTTACTGTATTTATTCTTTGTGTTTGTTGTTTCCAAGTGATCTCTTTTACTGTATTTATTGTTGTGTTTGTTGTTTCCAAGTGATCACATTTACGGTATTTATAGTTTGTGTTTGTTGTTTCCAAGTGATCTCCTTTACTATATTTATTGTTTGTGTTTGTTGTTTCCAAGTGATCTCCTTTACTGTATTTATTGTTTGTGTTTGTTGTTTCCATGTGATCGCCTTTACTGTATTTGTTGTTTGTGTTTGTTGTTTCCAAGTGATCGCATTTACTGTATTTATTGTTTGTGTTTGTTGTTTCCAAGTGATCCCCTTTACTGTATTTATTGTTTGTGTTTGTTGTTTCCAAGTGATCGCATTTACTGTATTTATTGTTTGTGTTTGTTGTTTCCAAGTGATCCCCTTTACTGTATTTATTGTTTGTGTTTGTTGTTTCCAAGTGATCGCCTTTACTGTATTTGTTGTTTGTGTTTGTTGTTTCCAAGTGATCGCATTTACTGTATTTATTGTTTGTGTTTGTTGTTTCCAAGTGATCCCCTTTACTGTATTTATTGTTTGTGTTTGTTGTTTCCAAGTGATCGCATTTACTGTATTTATTGTTTGTGTTTGTTGTTTCCAAGTGATCGCCTTTACTGTATTTATTGTTTGTGTTTGTTGTTTCTAAGTGATCCCCTTTACTGTATTTATTCTTTGTGTTTGTTGTTTTCAAGTGATCTCTTTTACTGTATTTATTTTTGTGTTTGTTGTTTCCAAGTGATCGCATTTACGGTATTTATTGTTTGTGTTTGTTGTTTCCAAGTGATCGCCTTTACTGTATTTATTGTTTGTGTTTGTTGTTTCCAAGTGATCCCCTTTACTGTATTTATTCTTTGTGTTTGTTGTTTCCAAGTGATCTCTTTTACTGTATTTATTGTTGTGTTTGTTGTTTCCAAGTGATCGCATTTACGGTATTTATAGTTTGTGTTTGTTGTTTCCAAGTGATCTCCTTTACTATATATATTGTTTGTGTTTGTTGTTTCCAAGTGATCTCCTTTACTGTATTTATTGTTTGTGTTTGTTGTTTCCATGTGATCGCCTTTACTGTATTTATTGTTTGTGTTTGTTGTTTCCAAGTGATCGCATTTACTATATTTATTGTTTGTGTTTGTTGTTTCCAAGTGATCCCCTTTACTGTATTTATTGTTTGTGTTTGTTGTTTCCAAGTGATCGCATTTACGGTATTTATAGTTTGTGTTTGTTGTTTCCAAGTGATCTCCTTTACTATATTTATTGTTTGTGTTTGTTGTTTCCAAGTGATCTCCTTTACTGTATTTATTGTTTGTGTTTGTTGTTTCCATGTGATCGCCTTTACTGTATTTGTTGTTTGTGTTTGTTGTTTCCATGTGTTCCCCTTTACTGTATTTATTGTTTCTGTTAGTTGTTTCCAAAGGATCCCCTTTACTGTTTTTATTGTTTTGTTTGTTGTTTCAAACTGATCTTCTTTACTGTATTTATTGTTTGTTTTTGTTGTTTCCAAGTGATCGCCTTTACTGTATTTATTGTTTGTGTTTGTTGTTTCCAAGTGATCGCCTTTACCGTATTTATTGTTTGTTTTTTGTTGTTTCCATGTGATCGCCTTTACTGTATTTATTGTTTGTTTTTGTTGTTTCCAAGCGATCGCCTTTCCTGTATTTATTGTTTGTGTTTATTGTTTCCAAGTGATCCATTTTACTGTATATATTGTTTGTTTTTGTTGTTTCCAAGTGATCGCATTGACTGTATTTATTGTTTCCATGTGATCGCCTTTACTGTATTGATTGTTTGAGTTTGTTTTTTCCAAGTGATCGCCTTTATTGTATTTATTGTTTGTGTTTGTTGTTTCCATGTGATGCCTTTACTGTATTTATTGTTTGTTTGTGTTTGTTATTTCCAAGTGATCCCCTTTACTGTATTTGTTGTTTGTGTTTGTTATTTCCATGTGATCGCCTTTACTGTATTTATTGTTAGTGCTTGTTGTTTCCTTGTGATCGCCATTACTGTATTTATTGTTTGTGTTTGTTATTTCCATGTGATCGCCTTTACTGTATTTATTGTTTGTGTTTGTTGTTTTCAAGTGATCGGCTTTATTGTATTTATTGTTTGTGTTTGTTGTTTCCAATTGATCCCCTTTACTGTATTTATTGTTTGTGTTTGTTATTTCCAAATGATCCCCATTACTGTATTTATTGTTTGTGTTTGTTATTTCCAAGTGATCCCCTTTACTGTATTAATTGTTTGTGTTTGTTGTTTCCAACTGCGATCCATGTGATCGCCTTTACTGTATTTATTGTTTGTGTTTGTTGTCTCCAAGTGATCCCCTTTACTGTATTTATTGTTTGTGTTTGTTATTTCCAAATGATCCCCTTTACTGTATTTATTGTTTGTGTTTGTTGTTTCCAAGTGATCGCCTTTACTGTATCTATTGTTTGTGTTTCTTGTTTCCAAGTGATCGCATTTACGGTATTTATAGTTTGTGTTTGTTGTTTCCAAGTGATCTCCTTTACTGTATTTATTGTTTGTGTTTGTTGTTTCCAAGTGATCTCCTTTACTGTATTTATTGTTTGTGTTTGT
The DNA here is from genome assembly GCA_037043455.1 of Cyrtodaria siliqua. NCBI lineage: Eukaryota > Metazoa > Mollusca > Bivalvia > Adapedonta > Hiatellidae > Cyrtodaria > Cyrtodaria siliqua. The sequence goes on along the minus strand of JAWPHD010000024.1, from coordinate 609,017 downwards.
TGTTTCCATGTGATCGCCTTTACTGTATTTATTGTTTGTATTTGTTGTTTCCATGTGATCCCCTTTACTGTATTTATTGTTTGTGTTAGTTGTTTCCAAAGGATCCCCTTTACTGTTTTTATTGTTTGTGTTTGTTGTTTCAAATTGATCTCCTTTACTGTATTTATTGTTTGTTTTTGTTGTTTCCAAGTGATCGCCTTTACTGTATTTATTGTTTGTGTTTGTTGTTTCCAAGTGATCGCCTTTACCGTATTTATTGTTTGTTTTTGTTGTTTCCATGTGATCGCCTTTACTGTATTTATTGTTTGTATTTGTTGTTTCCATGTGATCCCCTTTACTGTATTTATTGTTTGTGTTAGTTGTTTCCAAAGGATCCCCTTTACTGTTTTTATTGTTTGTGTTTGTTGTTTCAAATTGATCTCCTTTACTGTATTTATTGTTTGTTTTTGTTGTTTCCAAGTGATCGCCTTTACTGTATTTATTGTTTGTGTTTGTTGTTTCCAAGTGATCGCCTTTACCGTATTTATTGTTTGTTTTTGTTGTTTCCATGTGATCGCCTTTACTGTATTTATTGTTTGTTTTAGTTGTTTCCAAGTGATCGCCTTTCCTGTATTTATTGTTTTGTATTTGTTGTTTCCAAGTGATCGCCTTTTACTATATATATTGTTTGTTTTTGTTGTTTCCAAGTGATCGCCTTGACTGTATTTATTGTTTCCAAGTGATCCCCTTTACTGTATTTATTGTTTGTGTTTGTTGTTTCCAAGTGATCGCCTTTACTGTATTGATTGTTTGTGTTTGTTTTTTCCAAGTGATCGCCTTTATTGTATTTATTGTTTGTGTTTGTTGTTTCCATGTGATGCCTTTACTGTATTTATTGTTTATTTGTGTTTGTTATTTCCAAGTGATCCCCTTTACTGTATTTGTTGTTTGTGTTTGTTGTTTCCATGTGATCGCTATTACTGTATTTATTGTTTGTGTTTGTTATTTCCATGTGATCGCCTTTACTGTATTTATAGTTTGTGTTTGTTGTTTCCAAGTGATGGGCTTTATTGTATTTATTGTTTGTGTTTGTTGTTTCCAAATGATCCCCTTTACTGTATTTATTTTTTGTGTTTGTTATTTCCAAATGATCCCCTTTACTGTATTGATTGTTTGTGTTTGTTATTTCCAAGTGATCCCCTTTACTGTATTAATATTTTGTGTTTGTTGTTTCCAACTGCGATCCATGTGATCGCCTTTACTGTATTTATTGTTTGTTTTTGTTGTTTCCAAGTGATCCCCTTTACTGTATGTATTGTGTGTGTTTGTTATTTCCAAATGATCCCATTTACTGTATTGATTGTTTGTGTTTGTTATTTCCAAGTGATCCCCTTTACTGTATTAATTGTTTGTGTTTGTTGTTTCCAACTGCGATCCATGTGATCGCCTTTACTGTATTTATTGTTTGTGTTTGTTGTTTCCAAGTGATCCCCTTTACTGTATTTATTGTTTGTGTTTGTTATTTCCAAATGATCCCCTTTTCTGTATTGATTGTTTGTGTTTGTTATTTCCAAGTGATCCCCTTTACTGTATTTATTGTTTGTGTTTGTTGTTTCCATGTGATGCCTTTACTGTATTTATTGTTTGTTTGTGTTTGTTATTTCCAAGTGATCCCCTTTACTGTATTTGTTGTTTGTGTTTGTTGTTTCCATGTGATCGCCATTACTGTATTTATTGTTTGTTTTTGTTGTTTCCAAGTGATCGCCTTTACTGTATTTATTGTTTGTGTTTGTTGTTTCCAAGTGATCGCCATTACCGTATTTATTGTTTGTTTTTGTTGTTTCCATGTGATCGCCTTTACTGTATTTATTGTTTGTATTTGTTGTTTCCATGTGATCCCCTTTACTGTATTTATTGTTTGTGTTAGTTGTTTCCAAAGGATCCCCTTTACTGTTTTTATTGTTTGTGTTTGTTGTTTCAAATTGATCTCCTTTACTGTATTTATTGTTTGTTTTTGTTGTTTCCAAGTGATCGCCTTTACTGTATTTATTGTTTGTGTTTGTTGTTTCCAAGTGATCGCCTTTACCGTATTTATTGTTTGTTTTTGTTGTTTCCATGTGATCGCCTTTACTGTATTTATTGTTTGTTTTAGTTGTTTCCAAGTGATCGCCTTTCCTGTATTTATTGTTTTGTATTTGTTGTTTCCAAGTGATCGCCTTTTACTATATATATTGTTTGTTTTTGTTGTTTCCAAGTGATCGCCTTGACTGTATTTATTGTTTCCAAGTGATCCCCTTTACTGTATTTATTGTTTGTGTTTGTTGTTTCCAAGTGATCGCCTTTACTGTATTGATTGTTTGTGTTTGTTTTTTCCAAGTGATCGCCTTTATTGTATTTATTGTTTGTGTTTGTTGTTTCCATGTGATGCCTTTACTGTATTTATTGTTTATTTGTGTTTGTTATTTCCAAGTGATCCCCTTTACTGTATTTGTTGTTTGTGTTTGTTGTTTCCATGTGATCGCTATTACTGTATTTATTGTTTGTGTTTGTTATTTCCATGTGATCGCCTTTACTGTATTTATAGTTTGTGTTTGTTGTTTCCAAGTGATGGGCTTTATTGTATTTATTGTTTGTGTTTGTTGTTTCCAAATGATCCCCTTTACTGTATTTATTTTTTGTGTTTGTTATTTCCAAATGATCCCCTTTACTGTATTGATTGTTTGTGTTTGTTATTTCCAAGTGATCCCCTTTACTGTATTAATATTTTGTGTTTGTTGTTTCCAACTGCGATCCATGTGATCGCCTTTACTGTATTTATTGTTTGTTTTTGTTGTTTCCAAGTGATCCCCTTTACTGTATGTATTGTGTGTGTTTGTTATTTCCAAATGATCCCCTTTACTGTATTGATTGTTTGTGTTTGTTATTTCCAAGTGATCCCCTTTACTGTATTAATTGTTTGTGTTTGTTGTTTCCAACTGCGATCCATGTGATCGCCTTTACTGTATTTATTGTTTGTGTTTGTTGTTTCCAAGTGATCCCCTTTACTGTATTTATTGTTTGTGTTTGTTATTTCCAAATGATCCCCTTTTCTGTATTGATTGTTTGTGTTTGTTATTTCCAAGTGATCCCCTTTACTGTATTTATTGTTTGTGTTTGTTGTTTCCATGTGATGCCTTTACTGTATTTATTGTTTGTTTGTGTTTGTTATTTCCAAGTGATCCCCTTTACTGTATTTGTTGTTTGTGTTTGTTGTTTCCATGTGATCGCCATTACTGTATTTATTGTTTGTGTTTGTTATTTCCATGTGATCGCCTTTACTGTATTTATTGTTTGTGTTTGTTGTTTCCAAGTGATCCCCTTTACTGTATTTATTGTTTGTGTTTGTTGTTTCTTAGTGATCCCCTTTACTGTATTTATTGTTTTGTGTTTGTTGTTTCCAAGTGATCGCCTTTGCTGAATGTATTGTTTGTGTTTGTTGTTTCCAAGCGATCGCATTTACTGTATTTATTGTTTGTGTTTGTTATTTCCAAGTGATCCTCTTTACTGTATTTATTGTTTTTGTTTGTTGTTTCCATGTGATGGCCTTTACTGTATTTATTGTTTGTGTTTGTTATTTCCAAGTGATCCCCTTTACTGTATTAATTGTTTGTGTTTGTTGTTTCCAACTGCGATCCATGTGATCGCCTTTACTGTATTTATTGTTTGTGTTTGTTGTTTCAAAGTGATCCCCTTTACTGTATTTATTGTTTGTGTTTGTTATTTCCAAATGATCCCCTTTACTGTATTTATTGTTTGTGTTTGTTGTTTCCAAGTGATCGCCTTTACTGTATTTATTGTTTGTGTTTGTTGTTTCCAAGTGATCCCCTTTACTGTATTTATTGTTTGTGTTTGTTGTTTCCAAGTAATCGCCTTTACTGTATTTATTGTTTGTGTTTGTTATTTCCTAGTGATCCCTTTTACTGTATTTATTGTTTGTGTTTGTTATTTCCAAGTGATCCCCTTTACTGTATTTATTGTTTGTGTTTGTTGTTTCCATGTGATGGCCTTTACTGTATTTATTGTTGTTTGTGTTTGTTGTTTCTTAGTGATCCCCTTTACTGTATTTATTGTTTTGTGTTTTTTGTTTCCAAGTGATCGCCTTTGCTGAATGTATTGTTTGTCTTTGTTGTTTCCAAGCGATCGCATTTACTGTATTTATTGTTTGTGTTTGCTATTTTCAAGGAATCCCATTTACTGAATATATTGTTTCTGTTTGTTGCTCCCAAGTGAACTCCTTGTCATTATTAATTACCAGTGTCTACCTTAGAGAGGATGAGCGGAGGGTTTGAATTATCTTGATGTTTTGTCATGTTTCAGTTATTAAATATATCTTTTTAAATGTTCGTTGTATTTCAAATGATCTTCTATCTTGTATAAAGACGGAGCACATATCAAAATCTTTGTTGCTCAAAAATCAAAAAAAAAATCTGTTTAGTCCTCACTGAAAATGGACAGTATTAATTTTGTTCTTTTTGTTCTCAGAGATGGCCCCTCGTGGCGTTAGAGTCAGTGCTATAAGGTAAGTACACGCTCAGATGCAAACCGACATCCGTAAAAAGGAGACATACTCTACATGACAAATATGAACATAGCCTGCCCATCATTCATGTGAAGTTCGGTCAAATTTGATCAAGCACATGTTGAGGTGTCTTGTAAGCAACATTTTACAATTCCTCTATATAACACTATGTAACACAAACTTTGCGATGCCATTACGGCCATCTTGAACCTTGGACTAAGCCCATAAACACCAATCCGATAGTTATGTACCTAGTAATCAGTTATATAAACGCATTTTCAAAATCCATATGTTTTAATAGATTAAAGAATTAAAGACGTTATTCATAACTTTCAAATCCTGATATTAATTATAAATGTCCAACAAGATGAGATATCCATCAGTTGAAAATAGCAAATCAAATATTTCACCATAATAGAATTAAATGTATCTACATAGGTGTTTTAAAATATTAAACAGAAACAAACAAAGATACAAAGAACAAAGTTCAGACCCAGTTGCGTTCAGGTACCCCAAAAAGGGGTACCTCTCTATTTGCATTTTATTATTATAAAAAGTTTTTTTTTTAAATGCAAATCATCTGAGTTCTTGAATGCATTCAGCGTTTATAAGTACACTATGCGTTCATTGAAATGCACGGAACGAACACAGCAGCATGTGTGTGTTTAAATCCCTCACGACTAAATTAAGCATGATATCCAGTCATGCGATTTTTATCACGAGTCGGAGACATGTGATCATATTAAAGAATGTGTCCTTTGGTTGACATTATTTGGTGGTGCACATTGATGATTATTTTGTTTTCTTCCGGGTTTGTTAGTTTCATCAAAAATGTAACATACATGACTCAATATATACCGGCTGTTTTTATCAACATTATTTTAGTTGTATATTGAAATAATAAGTTTGTCTTACACAATAACTATTTCATATTTTGAATTAGTAAAAATGAAATTAAATGTGTAATCGTGCTTCATCGATTATAAAACACCATTTACACCGTGTAATTATTTATATTAAAATACTGAAAAACACACTTCGTTTAAATTGAGACTTTAATTATCAAGTAAAAAAGTTAATACTGAAATTTATCCGAAATAACGAAATGCATTTGCATTTGTTTTGCTCGTTGCGTTCATTTTCAGCGTTTAAAAAATGCATTCATCGTTCATTTTTAAAAATTGATGAACGCTGAAAACGAACGCAACGAACGAAATGCCTTTTTAAAATACAGATCGTGCAACGTTCATTCGGCATTCATGTTCCGTTCATTCAGCGTTCGTTCTGCATTTATTTGGGGTACTTTAATGCAAATGGGTCTGTATGTATGTCCCAAATAAATGCAGAATGACGCAGAACAATCTATATTTTAAAAACGCAATTCTTTGTGTTCATTTCGCCGTTTTCAGCGTTCAGCGTTTTAAAAAATGAACGATGAATGCATTTTTTTAAAATGCTAAACGTTAAAAATGAACGTAATGAACGCAACGAAACGAACGAATCCAACACAAATGTATTTCGCTATTTTGGATAACTTTCAATGTTGTCCTCAGTCTCCACGCAGAGTTATCGTTCCTTGCACTCACATATAAATGACTCTGGGTAGAGATTGTGTTATCCTTTAGAGTTTATAATTAAAGTCTCGATTTAAACGAAATGCGTTTTTCAGTGTTTTAATATAAAGAAATAGACTTTGTAAATGGTGTTTTTTAAGCACGATTAAACACTTTCATTTTTAACTGAATTAAAATGGGAAACATATTTATTGTGTAGCACAAAATGTAGCACAAGCTGTATATTATTTCAATATAAGACTAAAATAATGTTGATAAAAACAGCCGGCATATGTTTAGACTTCATGTTTGAACGCCTCTATCATCTATGTCATTTTCGTCCTACATTTTTGGGAGGGTGCCATATATAAGAAACTGCCTTTAGCTTAGTGAAAATTAACATCATATTTGAACTGACTTTTATATGGAATGTTGTGTTTCTTTTAAAATGTCCAGAAACAGCTTGAAATACTGGAACTTATCAATGGATGGTGGGTATATTGGTATTGATTTGTAGGTTGTACTTCATGTTGACAGCAAGAATAAATGCAGCACTTTGTGATATATAATTTGCGCCTAACCTGTGTGTGTGTGTTTTGACAAATGTCCACTTCGACCCGGAACAGCAACAGTTTTCGCGACTTTGTTAGACAGATTGAGTGTGTCAGTACGTTCTAAGAACTGTGGTTGAATATTTATTATATCTGATTTGTAAAGAAGTAGGTGTTGTAGATTCATTGGTATGCTATTTCTTTTTCAGGTGTGTGACTAACTTGTAGATAGTTGAATCCGGGGCATCTGTTACTCAGAGAAAACGGTTGTCTGCCCCCTTGAGGTCATATACCACTATTGCATTTCCCCTAGGCCTCCATTATAGCCTTTTGGCCTACAACCCCTACTCCTATATCAGAACGGATGATAAAACCTAACATTGTTTAAAGAACTATCTTAGAGACACTCAAAAATGACCAAATTGGGAGTAATGTAATGCTTTCAGTTTCTAATATTGCACTGAAGGTGGGCACCCCCAGAATGGTGTTTTATGGGAATTTGTTATTATTTGGATAATTTAATCCAATCAGAATCTACCTTACAATCTGACTATATGCCCTAACAGACCTATACTTTTTTCAACCAATCAGAAGCCCCAAATCAATAGCGGCATGTGACCTTGACCTCAAAGCTGTAAATGGAGTCATAACAACTAGGGGAGGTAACCAAATTAAATATATGCCGTTCAACCTAAAGCCAGTCTTATGTTTCGTTCTGGACAATGATAACCGTACTACTTTTATTAGTTCTAACATTTTTCTGTCAAGGTTTCCACCCACCTTTCAACTACTGTACATGCAGCAGTTGTGTGCCTGTACACAGATTGTCTTGGCTGTATAACATACATGGCTTCCAGGTGTGATAATCATTGTAAAAGTAAGATAATTACTGAATTAATCAAGTTCCCTTTGACATTCCTGTTTCCTTTTCCCCCTCATTCACTCTTTCTAAGGATATGTACTGTTTTTTCATTTAACCATCTTTGGAAGAAAATAATCCACATATTTGTTCAATATATCTAAGCCTGCTCTAATCGTTGTTAGCTCTAATCGTTGTTATTTTTGTGTTATAGTACATTGATATCTCCGACAAAAAAACGAGGTAGTTGCATATACACTTTATAATACTTATCATCACTTGTTTTATCAGAAGCGTCGGGGATTCTAGTTTTATCTATTCGCAGTCATCTATTATTACAGCAGGCATTTATTCCACTATATCACTTAATATCTATGCAGTAGGGGAGCAGCCTTGATATTTTCCTACATCTATTAAATATTTGGTAACGCACGGCAACGAAAAGTAGTACGTCATCTTTCGGCAAAGTCAAAAAAATGAAATGTCCGCCATTTTAGATTTTTTAAAAGACATAATTTGGAAGTTGCGGATGACAATTAGACACTGGACAGTCTAGTCAAACATACAGCAACAAACCTATTATCTGAATATGTTTATAAATGTATGCTTGCAAGAGCTTTCAAAACAGATTTTCATGATTTTAGTTGGGGCCTATAGGGGGTTGGGAAGGTGATGGGGTGCTGCCTTTTAAATATCAGCTCAGATACCCTTCCCCCTACTCTCCACCCCCAACTCCCATGTTGAACAATAGCGATTGTTACGTACACATTCCACATATGAGAGGGTGCCCAATACTACCCGCTCCATCGAATACGCGCCTGCAGTTCTTGCGAGGACAGTCCAGTCAAAAATACAGTACAGAGTCGAACAACTCGGATTTTCGTGTACTTTTGATAAAAGAAATTCCTGAGAGGTGTATTGAAACGAAGGGATGTTTTTTACTAAATTATCAAGCGATTGAGACATAAACTGAAAACTGTCAATAAACACCAAACTTTGTCCTAACATAAAAGCCATGTACTTTTCCATGTTATTTGGCTTCACTCTCTGGGTTCTCCATCATTTATATTACTGTCTATATTTTTATTTTTATTAAAATCAATATGCTAACAGTTGTCAGCATTGCTGTAAATGGCGCTAAGTACATCCCATACCTGTAATACAACTCACAACAAGCATTTGTTAAAGGATGATTAATAAATGGATCTTCCTCCAAATCTTCTATCAGTTTTGGTAGATTGATCACATTGAAATATTTTGATACTCCCATCACATACAAGTAAATAAAATAATTACCTAAAGTCTTGGTCATGCTTGCTCCAAGCCTTGCTTCATATCTGCAGTAAAGTTTGTTAATTTCATCTGGGGACATGCTATCTATATTCGTGAGTTGTATGTCTCTACCCAAAGATTGACGGCTACCACCGCCAACCATTATGGCTGATAATCTTTCTTTTTGTGTGTCTTGTTGGTTTGATTTATCTATGGAACTCTGTTCCGTCTGTTCCGGTATGATATTTTGTAATAGTTCTTCCGCATTCATTTTTATATTAATAATTTTATTTTTTATCTTGGAATATATATAAAATACAAAACAACCAGCTGCGATATTCACCACGCAACTAGTAATTGTTAGTATTGTTAATAGCATTGATATTAATATTGCCATTTTTTTTTATTAGCATTGTTAATTTTTTTATTAGCATTGTTAATTTGCTACAAGCATTGCTATTAGCATTGCTACTTTGCTGCAAGCATTGCTATTTTCATTGCTACTTTGCTATGAGCATTGCTATTAGCAATACTATATTCCCCGATATTTTCATTATATTTTCATGCTAGTATTGCTATTAACATTGCTACTTTGCTGTTAGTATTACTATTAGCAACAAAGTAATGCTGTTAGAAAAAAAGCATTGCTGTTAGCAATGCTTAACAAATTATTCAACCCAATAACCAGTTGGTTGGTCAGTCCTCAAAATTAACTTGGACTATTTAGTCTTTGCTAAAGCTTTTCTTATTCTGGTTCTCTCCTCCAGCGTCGGAATAACATCATTCTCTCTCAAACTATCTCTGTCCTTGGTGTAAAACATACACAACCATTTTGCTTCCTCCCTCAAATCTTTTAATACAGAATTATATCTCTGTGAAATGACCCACACGGATTGTTTGGCGTGACGACCGGAGAATGCCAACTCTGATAACATATCTTTTTTCTTTGTTAATTCTTTTGTGGCGGAGCAATCATCAATGATGTACCGTGTGGGCTCGCCAACATATTGTTTGAAAAATAAACGCAACAGTTCTTGTAGCATTTCTTTACCGTTGCTCACGGGATTGACAATTATTATTTGTTTATCTCTCGGATGTCTTACATCTCATATCCAGGGTCTATTTGTATAAGCCTCGTTCCACTCTATGGTTGGACACAATATAATTATATGTTCAAAAACTCCAACATACTCTTGTTCAAGTATGTCAAGAACAAACTCTGTTTTACCGCATCCTGTCTGGCCACAGATAATGGCACTGTGTGGATATTTAGGATATTTGCACAAACTAGTAACGTACTTCTTTGAATCTTCCATCTTCGAAATTGATTCCTGCATCTTGTATTATATATATATAAATATTTAAAGGTTTATCTTCTTCTCCTTTTTTATTTAATAGTATCGTTATGCCTTCACTGCCGTTTTCTATTTTTCTTCCACTGCCGTGTAATAAATTGTCATCGCATGTTCTAAGGTCAAGCCACAAAGCATATGATTTTGTTAGATAGGTCTTAAGAGAAACATTGGTAAGACATAAGTCCCTCACCACTATGTCTGTCTCTTTGTTTCTTTTTGATGTTAGGGCAAAATTTTTGTTGATTTCATCCCATTGTTGATATGCCTTCATGCCCTGGCTATACAACTGATTTGGTACACCCTCTATTGTCATTTCAACCTTTTCAATCTTTGGGTTGTAAAACAATTCCGTGTCTGTTCTTTCTGAGTCTTCAAACAGCATTAAAATACCTTTCATGCTCAGTGCTGGTACATTAATGTTGATATTCCAAAGGGTATCAGATGCTTTTGCTTTTATTTTTCTATGTCGCAAGATACGATCATACATAAATAACATCTTACCATTGATTTGCTGTCTTATTTGTCTGGTTAATTCAACATCACTAACCATATCAAATTCCAAGCAAATATTTGTTATTACATAATGATGCATTAACATCACTTCTTTTGATAACTTTGTTATAATCATTAAACGTTAATTCATATTCTAACCTATCACCAAGCCCCGCTTGATAAAATGGCATATGACTTTCTAACATTTCAAAGTCCAGCGGAATACAAAATCTATTTCCATAAGCTGCTGCTACAGCTTCATCATTAGCCTCATCTGCGCCAACTCTATGTTTTAGCATGTTTGCCTCACTAACACCTTTGTAAGCCATGTTTAATCGTTCGGTGGAGCATTTCCATAAATCTACATAACAATGATATATATCACTGTCGTCTTTTGACATGACTTCATTGCCACTTATTTTTATTGTCATTTTTTTCACAATTGCTCTACCCAGATTCTTGTAAATATTAGCGTTGGCGTCTGTACTTTTAAGTTCTATTTCAAAGGCAAGACGAGCAGTACGTGGAACTATCACATCATTAGTACTTAGATTGGGAAATCTCACAAGCAGTTGCTGGTTTTGGTCTATTGTTGATGGATTATTAGTTATTACTACACTTGTGCGGATGCCCTTGGCACCATGAGGTTCTCTTAGTTTGCTATAAGGATTGAGTTTGTTTCCGTATGCAGACATTGTTTTTATTTTTTAAATATATTTTTTAAAATTAAATAAAATAAACAATGACTGAGTTTGACAATCCTACGTTTGATCCAGATATGGATGAATACTTTGATGACGAAGAAAATATTGACTTTCCGATTATTCCAGATGAGCCTGTTAAAAGAAGTCTTGATAATCAAAGCGACCATCTTGCTGACCTTCGAGGGGAGGTGAAAGAATCCCAACTTGAAGCATGCAAGAAAAATCTTATAAAATCCTTTTATGATGAAATAGGAATACGATATAAAATGGCACCGGACAAAATGGATTATGACCAGTTTAAAGTATCAGATGATGGTAAAACATTATACTGGGTTGTTGGTGATAAAGACATAAGAATAACTGCCAAGCAAGGTAATGCAACATTTCTTTCCCTTGGTTTTTTAGCAAAGGAATATGGTTCTGGGGGAACAAGGGCGGTAAGACAATTTTTGAATTTGCCAGAGTATAACAGCAAAACAAAATGATCACAGAGAGCTAGGCAAGCGTTGGGAAGCACAAGAGATACCATCGCAAAAGCAGAAACAAATATACCAATGCAAACTTTTTCAACAACTGAAGATGTACAAAATACATTAGATGCCACAAATATAATTGGGAGTGATTTGAGTAATATGATAGATGAAACTCATCTTAAAACTGCTGTTCAACCAGAAGATCTAACACTGCGAGAGATACGAGGTTTAGATAAGGTATTGCAAAGCTTCCATGGAGAACTTACTATAAATCTCTCAAAGCTCACTGCGCTTGACAAAGACCTAACGAAACAAAAACAAAAATTAGAACAAGCTAAGACTGATGATGATGAATTCCAGATAAAAAGAATTAGCGATCGCATCAAAGACCTTGAAGATGAAAAAAGTGCACGACTTGAAGCGGCGATTGAAAACAAAGAAGCATTACGCAGTCAAATAAACAGGATAAAAGAAACTATAAATAAGGTGTTAAAAGAAGACACAACTCTTGGTGAGAGTATCAAAACCTTGTTTAGGGAGCAAGGTATTACTATTGTTAGTATTCTGACTGCGTTTGGTATGATTATTGGGATTTTAGTTGAGACCATTATTCCTACAACGGGTGGAGGAACAACACCTGCACCTAAACCTGATCCATCAAGTGCAAAGGACTGGATAAAAAAAACACTAAATTATCTTGGTAAACTTCTCGCTAATTTATCTGAAAAAGCTGCTGCAGCACTTCCAGGAGTTATTGGTGCAATAGTATCATGGCTTTTATCTGCAACAGGTAATGTTATAAATTGGCTTGGTAACAATCTATGGGCTTTGCTTGTATTTGTTTCCGGGTTGTTGTATGTGGCAGCCAAAGAGTGGTTCAGTAAATCTCGTAAATAAGTAATGCAGCAAGACCTATTACTATAGTACCGACAATTATAAATGTTTTGTTACCTTCGTGTTCAATCGCTATTTTTTTTATCTCTTGTTCCACGGGTGGATGCTCCACAGTTTTATGTATCAATGATTTATCAGTATGAACGTCTTGAATATGTTGTGTTGGCGGTACTTGTTTTACATTCACATCATTATTTAATCCTAAGGCTTGCGCATCAATGCGGTTGCTATTACAATTTCATTATTTTAGTGTTGTATTGTTCCGATTCTTAATTCCATGTCACTCGGAGACATGTACAATCCACTTCCAAAGACAAAATTTACTTTACTTCTCGCATATTTTAGAGTGTTTTCATATCTTGAAATTTGACTGGGTAAGTCAATGGGGCTGTTTATGCCGTTCCAGTTCCAAGTATATCTGTTCTTGTTTGTGATTGTGAGCCAAGGATTGCCCAGCAGTATGTTCTTATGCTGTCATTGGTTCTTTCTACTCCTGCTCTTGTAAATCCCACAGAATTATCTAGTATGAAAGTAGACCAGCTGTTGTCTGCTTCAGGTCCTTGTGCAGTGTAATCAATGTGGTATTGTGTGTCACTTTTATAGTTCGTGAAACTCATCGTTTTGTTGTCGTATTTAGAATTTATAGGGTTTAAAGGATGATAACCACTATTTGTCCAGTAATTATAAATTGTTCCGAGACCACCATTATAGCTTTGTTTCTGTCTCCAGTCCGAATTTAAGTCAACGTTAAACTCCTTGCATATGCTCTCGTATGCGTTCCGGTTATATGTGTTATTAAACGCACTCCAATTTGAGTCTTGCGGCATTGTTACACCCATCTCAAATAATATTCTTCTAACTTGGTAATAAGCATGAAATCGAAATAACGAACAATCAGCTTTCAGATGATTGTTGAAATCAATGCCACACCCAGTTGTCGCACACCAAATAGCAAAATTCAACTGGTTCTGCCAAAATGCCATCCAATCTGTTCCCAGCGTTGGACTATAGCATATGATTTGACGTATGGGAGTTTGTATTTTTCAAAGACATTGGGAAATGATGCTTTAAAGCCTTTACCGTTTGATTTAATGACTATGTTTTGATTTATTATATCTATCACTTTCTTGCTAAAAGTACTTGAATAGTGAGCATCTGCACTATATTTGAATTCTTTAGAAATCATTTTTATTTGTATTTTTACATATATTTAAAAAAAATGTTTCACACAACTTCAAACATAGACAACTCTATTAATTTACAACAATATATCGATAATAGAGATGGAGATAAGCGCGTTGGATTAAAGAGTTTTACATACACTATCGGTTAGTATAATATTAATCATGAAGTCATAAAAACACCAGACCAAACGTATCATATACAAGATGGACACTATAACTTTCAACAGTTGGCAGATATATTTGAAGGGCTGAATATTACCCTAACCGTTGATGTGCATAATGGAATAGCCTCTTTAGAAACGCCAACAGAAACACGATTATCAAGCGGTCTTTAAAAAATGCTGGGATTCAGGGGCAATACTATTGGAAAACACTCAATTGATTTAGCTCCTTATAAACAGCTATATGTTCATCTGGAACAAGTTGATACGAGTAGTAATTATTTTAATTGTGTGCCGAGCACTATTCTAGGAGTTATGCCTGTGGTAAATAAGCAGTTTGGAGATATTGTATATACACGTTTTTATCCTGAATATCACTGTCTTTCAAATGGTACAATTACTGAATTGACAATTGAAGTCAGAGACGAGCATGACAACAAGATAGATTATCACGGTTTACCTATGAGTTGCGTTTTAGAAATTATTTAAAAATATATTTTTATAATAAAAAAAAAAAGAGTATATTTGGAGCAACAAAACGTGAGAAAACAGAAGACTTAGAAACTTTAACCAATCATGTTTTAGATTTACATAGGCAAGTTGTGCCTATTGTTAACCAATTCAACCATTTGAGAGATAGAGTTGATAATCTTAAATATGGGATTATTACAATATTTGCGGAGGCTAAGGGTGCACTTACATTGAGTAAAGTATTCTCATTTGGTAATGGAGGAAGAGAAACAAATGTGGGGTATGTAATGACACGCCGTGGACGGATTATGGAAATAGGTTTAGCAAGTGAACGAATAGTTGGTAATGTGTCTGTAGTGGTCTCTATCAATGGTGTTGAAGAACCAAGTTATGGTATAAAGCTTCACACCACCCCACGCAAACACGATAGCTTTGATAGACCTTGAGATATTAATGCTGGTTCTGTTATTAACTTTGTATGCAAGGTCGCTAACGATAACGCTGTGAATACGGTGGTGTCATTATTAATTGAATTAATTTAATTGTTTCTTATTAAAAAATGACGAAAGATTTTAAAACGGGACAATTGACGTATGAAGAATTATATCAAATAAATCAATTAAAAGGTTATGATATTCCAATGGAAAAAATAGAACAAAACTTTGGAATCAGTCATAAAAAATTAAAAAGAATATGGGAATGGACTTTCGCATATGAGAATTATTTGATAGACAATAAAAAAAACTATAGTTTTGAATGTTATCATGACAAGCTAATAGCTTTAGATAAGCATAGAAAAAGTTTACCAACGTGGGACGGTGTTTCAACTCTAAAAAGTTTTTCCAACGTGGTTCGATATTTCAACTCCAAAAAATGTTTTATCTAGAAGAATAAAAAAAAGTATCCTCACTTGGCAATTTTCTTTCAGAAAATCATATTTTATTATATTCGTTGTGGTTGCCAACGCTGTGAATACGGTGGCGTCATTATTAATTGAATTAATTAAAAAAAATCTTATTAAAAAATGAAGCAACCGACAGCACCAAGTTTATATCCTGAATTGCCAGTGGAAGACGGACACAATTATAGATTGCAAAAGATTTCAGAGATCGAACAGAAGTTAATCACAGAGCGAGACACACGCAAGTCTCTTTATAAGAAATATAAACGTGGTATTAATATCACAGATGGAATTGACACTACTTTAATATCTGCAGGTGTTATTATGGCTGGGATTGGATTTATTGTTCCAGTTGTGTTACCTTTGGAAATAGCAGCAATAGTAGGTGGAGCTACAGGTGTTTGTATTAATTTTATCAGACGCAAGCTTAATGCAAAAGCTCAAAAACATCATAAAATAAAAACTTTGGCAGAGTCTAAGTTGAATAGCATAACAAATTTGATATCAAAAGCATTGAGTGATGCTCAAATATCTGTGCAAGAGTTTAAGTTGATTTTGGATGAGTTGGATAAATATTATAATTTGAAACAGGACATCAAACAAAAAAAACTTGAAATTAGTGAAGTTCAAAAAAAAGAACTAGAGGACCAGGGAAGAAAGGAAGCAATGGCAACCTTACAAAAAAGTATAAAAAGCGTGTGATTTATTGTTTTAGTAATGTGTTTGCGTATGATCCACCACCTTTGTATTCAAGCTAGGAGAATCAATACGTATGAAATTCTTTGAGAAAATCATATTTTATTATATTCGTGTTTATTCGTTGATTTGGGTGTAAATTTAATAACAAATCAACTTTTATTAAAAAATCTCAGAATATAACTCTGAACCAGCTTATTTCAGCATGTTGTATTAGGGGAGCGGCGGAAGTGGTGGATTCTGATACTAAACAAGTTATTCTGGGGGCCAGATTGTCCTTTTTTTCAACCCTAAATATAGCAGGAGACCAACAAGTAAACTCGTCCAAATTTAAGGGATAGGTATAAAACGCGGACTAGCGGACTGCGGACTAGCGGACTGCTTACCAGTATTTAATAAAATGCGGACTGGTATTTTGCTGACCATGTAAATAGATGGGACAAATAATACAATTATTTGGTTAGCAAATATTAAAGTTAGACGTTCATAAAACAAAATGAGTATGTTGTGTATGGTAATGGTCATTTGAAAATAGATTTGCATGACAATAAATCGTCATCTGCCAGTTTTAATTAGGTTCAATTGATGTTTAAAGCAAAATAATTTACAAAAGTAAAGTTTTTCGCGCTATGATTTAGTGACAATGATTAGTCCGCGCGTGTTAGTCCGCGTTTTATACCTACCAAAATTTAAGCGGCCGGCGGATACGGATCATAAAAAGCGTCAATCCGAGAAAAAATGCAATTTGATTAAACTTAAAATTGAAGATGACTTCGGGGGCTTCTAAGACAACAGAAGCCGACCCTGATTTAGTAGAGAAGATCATTTATTCTCTTAAGTCCCAGGGTTGCTTTGACCAGTTTAGGAAAGAGTTTATTGGGGATGTCGACACAAAGGTTTGTTACTGTCGTGAGTTTTCGCGGTATTCAGCATATATTAGCTGACATAGTCGTAAAGTCTTGTTTAATATGTGTGTTGGTTCTGCTATTGTATTTTCCATTCATTTAATATGAGTAAATTGGAGGCATTTAGGCCAAGGTGAAATGGATGTCAAGTTGTAGGTCCTTGTATTTTGAGAGCCAACAATGTTTGCGTTAAAAGAATAAAAGAGTAGGCGGCAACAGTGTTGAGTCATGCACATAGACCTAATCCTTGCAAATGGTGCTTGCTAAGTCATTGTCTGCAGTGTTTCTGCAGGACTCAATTTTTTAGGAGTCATCCTTGACCCGCTATGGAATTAACTGGGGGTCATTTTGTAAATATAGGGGTCATATTTTTTGGACATTATTTTGATGAATAGATCATGTGATGTCAGATAGACATGCATTATTAGTTGATTAGACATCTTCTTCGGTGGATTGGTCAGCAACAAAAAGGAAGTTAAAGGGACGCATGGCAATCTTGATGATTTTATCAAGCATCAATATTGGCGTCTCTGCTTATTTATCAAGGAACATTTTGACTTTAAACCGGCTTGTATACCATTCAATAAAAACGCTGTGTTTTCAATTTTCTATGTTATTTTACCAAATGTTGAAATATATTATTGGTGTAGTTTTATCAAAAGTCAGTAAGATACAAAATTAATTTGGTTTATAATACTATTCTTATAATTATTATTAATGATTGAAATAATGCAAGTTATTTAGGAAAACTAACGGGACGCCGCGAGTTTTCAAACAATCAAGATTGCCATGTGTCCCTTTAACCGGCGTTATGTTTCATTTTGGGTTCGTCTGCCATTTTAGCGGCTGTATCGTGATTATCTACGCGCTTTTATATAAGCGTCTACCTACTCAGACCCACAAACATATGATGACGACAATAACGTGGAAAGTACAGACATTAGTTTAACCTGTTCTAAAATTAGACCAAGAATGAATAACTTTTCCAATCATGGGCCACAAAGATGGCATTATAATCACCGTAAAAGAAAAACATAATGAAACATAACAAAAGCCTAATTCTGATTCTGATTAGCATAATAACAGTAAATTGAAATGAAATTATAAGATGTAATATGATCGATATGACGATGACAAAAATAACACGAAAGTACAGGTATTAGTTTTTCCTGTTCTAAATATAGACCAAGATGTAAATAGAAATAAGTTCAGTCGTGATTCCTTACGTTTGAAGCTTTTCAAGAAAGTATTACGACGGTAATTTGACGGATATTTCAATTCTAGCCTAGTCAATTTCATTGCGTCACGAAAAACGCACAAGCTGATTTATGTCGCGTCGCCGATCATTTTAGTGCGCAAGAAACGCGCTCTCGCGGAAACACTGTGTCTGGAATTATTTAGAATGGATTTTCGATGCAGGTACTAGGACTCGACATTAAGGACTGTCCGCCTGCCCGGGGCAGGTAAAACTTGGTTCCGGGCAGGGAAACTCAATCCCGTCGGGCAACTTCAAAACTGAGGACTATAGAATATGACAAAATATAAAAGAAACTCATTAATCTCTGCAGGTTTCCGATATTATTATTGTTGTTACATTGTAGGTATTAGACCAGCTTTTAGAATTCTCAGAAAAATGCTGTGAGAGTTATATCAGTAAGTGGTCTAATACTCTTGAAAACTCAAACAGTATATCCTTATAAAATAAAAACTTCTGGTCTAAATAACTGGGTAACCAGCAAACTGGCATGGGCAAGCAAATTTCAGAGTTAACTTGCCCCATGGGCAAGCTATCCGTAAGCTTAACGTTGAGCCCTGGGTACACACATATGGTAGGTCAACTTCCTTAGGCCAGATAGAAAAATACCTATGTTTCTGGTTACTCGGTTGAACAAATTAGGGTAGGTAGGTAGGTATTTTTTTCTTTTTTTTTTCATGGATGTCAAAACTAATCGGATTCTATTTTAATATATATAGCATCTTTGCTAGGGGCTTAAATAAGTTTTAATTCAAGAATACTTAAAACATGTTTGTTTTCAACAAATAACACGGAAATCTTCTTTTTCTTTTTTTTAATTTTTTTTTTGTATGATAAAAAACTGTAGGGTCGGCGCCAAAAAATAGGGACGGTCGGGTAACCAGAAACACAGGTATTTTTCTACCCGGCCTTATTGAAAACGAACATTGAGGAATGGTAATTTCCATTGGCCAAGTTGCACATGTCAAACATTGTCACAGTACAAGTTGTTTGTATATCATGTGAGGATCATTTCTCATCAACTTAATGCAAATACTCTTAACTGTTTTAAAAATCCTGAGTATTATATTTGTATGTATTGTCCTGTGGAACAGTGTATTCCATATTTACATGGTTCCATGTTTCAAGCTGAATGTTTGTTTTAGCCTGCCTATCAAAACCTCCAACAGAGGGTGGAGTCGTATGTGTCTCGGTTTCTGAGTCAGCAGAAATGGAGCCCAAAACTGAACAAGAACCAGTTGCGAGAATCCCTCCGCAGACAGATCAACCAGTGAGTATTACATTCACAGAATAGAACGACTCATCATCATCATGATTTAGGTTGTTTAGATCCTCTTCCAGACGAGAAAACAGGAATCTAGGTTCAATCTTTATATTCTATTGATTTCAGAGTTTAATCTCCAGCATATTAGTTTTTCTCATTAACATCATGATCTCATGTCAATAAATGAAGCAGTGGAAGTTGAATTATTCAGTCATGTTCACACTTACATGCAGTGTGCTAAAGCCTTGTGTTTAAACCCCTAACATTATGAGGCAAGCTTACCTTTAAACCACACAGTAAATCGAGGAGTCTTAACAAATTATTTTGTTGGTTTTGAGTAAATACTAGATGTTTTATCGGCAATTGTGGAAAATATAATATACATAATCATGATAACAATTAAATTAAGTGAAAATCAACCCAAAAATCATTTCAAGCTTCTTCAAATCTGGATATTTCAGTGGTGCATTCATAACTTTATGTACTTAAAAGGTGAACATGCATTATTTTATGTACATAACACATTGGTTAAATTGGAACAACGGTATTTTTGTGAAATTTAACAGTTAGCAACTTTAGTAGGACTTATTGGAAGTGCTGAAGATAATATAGGTCAGCTTTATTTTGATTCATCTATTTAAACAACGTTTTATGCTATTAAACATCATTTTATAAAAGCTGTGCGTAAAATAAAGTATGAGTTGGTAACTCTTAATTCGACACTCCAGTTTTTGGGTTTGGCCTGGCTCAGGCTGGTTAAAGCCGTTTATAATGTGTCTATATAGAGTTCGGATTCTCAAAATATGTAAAAGTTATATATATGTACCTCGTCATTATTGGGTTTAAAACGGTGTACATCTAATGTCAGATTTGCTGTTGATGGTAGGATAGGGACTTTAAATGTAACTGAAACTTGACTATGTGAGAAGGCTTTAAATTACGTGAACTATCTATGTTTTCAGGTCTGGCATGTTGAATAAAGGTGTGGAGAGAATCGTGGAACAGGTTGTAAACCCTAAGATCATGCAGGTGATCAAGCCCAAGATCGACGAGGTCGCATGCGATCACCTGGGGATCAGTCTAACTGAGCGTAACAACATGCTGAAACGAAAACAACTAGAGCAACAGGAGAAGATGATGAAGTCTCCGGACTCTGCTGGCATCATCAGTCTGTTGAGTCTGTCATTTAACTCTCCTCCGCCAGGTTGGTCAAGAATATTTATTCTCCCTCTCCACCAAGAACACTATAACGTAATTAATTTGATTTATGGTGTGGTAGCTTTAGATGACTTGCTTAAAGGTCATAAAGCAAAGACACAACCATGGATTGAACCTGCAACCAGAAGAACATATCAATAACCCTACAGATGCCCCTACCTCTTAAGAAAATGTTCAAATTCTCAAATTCGTTATAAATGCATTCTGGACACAAACATTTACTAAAATTTTAAGAAAAAATATATTTTGATTTCAATGACATAAGGATGATATTTTCAGTATGTAATAACGGATCACAGAGTCGATATTTGACTCTATTCCTTGTCAAAAGAATGTTACGGTCACTGAACATTACTAAAAAAAGAAAAATTGTTGTGTAGGTATCTTGTATGGAAAGAAAGTTTGGGATTGCATTTGATGTCACTGGTATCAAGGTCACCATTACTAAAAATAGAACAATGGTTTCCGGCGAAATGATAACTGGTGGCCTCGGTGCAAATATTCTCTTACCCTTGTTTGATTTTATATCTATATCTGTACTGCAATGATGTCAGTAATGTCCCATTCCATTTTGAGGAAGATAAAAAACAACAGTTTATTTCATCTACACTTACCTCTCCAAGGCAAGTTCTTTAGGAGACGTCTTGTTTAAGATTTCTTAAAAGAAATCAGACTGTATACTTCACTAATATGTTCATATTTGTTTTACTGGTTTAAGCGCCCATTGACGGGCATTATGTTGATCTACGTATACATAGTTAATGTTTTTACCATATAATCCCTTATTTGTAAATAGTTTTAACAAAATGCTTTTACATTATTATTTTTTCAATAACTTACTATTTCACTTGTTGCATCTTTCCTCTGTTTTTGCGCACAATATGATTTATTTATGTGTCGATGTGCCATAAAAAACTATTCATCCATTCATTCATTTATTCTTTAGGAGACACATTCAAAATTCCATGTAATTCTAGTAATAATTTCAAGAACACAGGTCAAATTTGATGTTTTCTCTTTAAATAAATAGAGTAGGATTTGTGTTTTTATAGGAATAAAGAAGGAAAGAGAGTGATTGAGCTTAAAAAAGCAATCATACTATAGATTAATTGACAAGGATTTACATTGACAATGTGTCGTATGAAAATCAGCAGTAGTGTTGTCTGTATAATGACTTTTATTAAATGACCTGTGTAATCTTGTTTTATTCAGGTGGCAGTGCCCCTCTCTTTAGCAGCACCAGCTCCCCTGTCCAGCTGACCCAGGGGCAGTTTAACACAGGACCCCAACAGTCCAGTATACTAGGACCGATCCCAGGATCGTTTCCACCACAGATGAGCTTCACCAACCCCGCTGGACTGTCCTTCCCTGGAATCAGTCAACAAAACTTCCCTTTCTTACCCCCCGTAGGTACACTTTGCCATACTATAAGGGCCATTACTAATTTTGAGCCGAACCCAGATATGAAAATTCAAATAATTGTATTCACACAATAAGTTAAATGGAATGCCAGCAGGACTTTTCTTAATAGCAGGTAGACAGATGGCCATCTACATTTGGCAGTGCTCAGTACAACAACAAAAAGAAGAACTGTAAATCACCCGTCTACTTTTAAAATTTCCTGTAACTCAGAATAAAGGGAAAACCTTAAGCTAGGGTATTTTGGGGTGTTATAATACCAGAATGAATCCCATTTTAATTTGAGTAATTATATATGAGTAGTGAGTTTGAATGGTTTGTTTGTTTGTATGTTGTTTTGCGTCATTTTTAACACATGTAAGGTTACCCCTTTCCCTGGGTAGAACCTGTACTGTACACCTCACCCCATCTGTAAAAATCGACAGTTTGAATGGACAAGTACAGCTAATTAATGGTTATAATCGGGTGGTATTTTTCTGTTTACTATTTCTGTGTCATTTTTTGGAAATTATGCAAGTGTTAGATAATACTTATATTCCACAGGGATGGAATGCCTCAATGAACACCGGATTTCCACCAATGTTCCTACCTACTGGACAGCTAGGTGCTCCATTTCAGAACTTCTCCATTCCCCCACCTGGTACAGGAATCAGTGTCCCCCCACCGCTAGCTGCTGGTCTCATTATGCCGCCTGTCAGTACTGCAGTTTTAACAAGTACCGCATCTACCATTCTTGCGAAGCCATCACCTGGGAAAGGTCTTAATGCCCTTCTGGGACTTCCAACTCCGTCAGAGGAACCCCCACCCCCGGGGACATTGGTGCTGCCTGATGGCTCACATGTGAAGAAAAAAAATATAACGGACGAGAGAGACAGTTGGAAATATCCTTGGGAGTCTGGTATGCTGAATTCTGAGACAGGTACGCCAGTGAAGGACGAGTACAAGCAAAACAAACACTCGGACATGGTCACAGAGAACGAAACCCACTTGGGAGAGATACCGTTTCCGGTGGATGGCGTTAATAACGAGGCTGCAATGGCAGTGAACGAACAGGTGGCTAGTGTCGCCAATGAACTGGTAATCAATGCTGAATCAAAGAGACCTTACAAGTTTGCCTGGGACGAGGACATACAGGTTAATGATGATGACATTGAGGATTCGGACACAAGCGACATCAGCTCAGTACACACGAGCGATCTGTCTAACTTTGAGGAGAGTGAAAAGAGTGCTGGGAGTGACATAGATGACTTGGAAAACAAGCTTCTGTTGTTGCATAATGAGGAAGGTATTGGCCACATTGAAGGTATGTATTTCACAAACTTAGTCTTTAAAGGGACACATGGCAATCATGAAGTATTTATCACTATTAATTAATACTTTTGATTTCTTCTATTAAATTTCATTTTTACTCTTTAAATTTATGGTGTATTAAAATCAACAATTAGTAAAATGTCAACATAATTTTGTCAAAATATAGTTAATATGTAAAAAAACATACATGACGTCGCAAGGATGTTTACAAATCAAGATAGCAATATATATCCATTTGAAAAAAACAATGCTGCATGCCTGGTAGGTATAGAAAAAGACAGCTGATACTTGTGCTGGTAAAATTATAAAGGAATAACAGTGTTCTCCAGAAGCCCCGGCAGTCAGCGATATCACCTATTACTGTGGCACCTAGCGCTGGCTACATTTCTCAAAAATTAGAATTATTTATCTTGTAAATATAAAAGTGTCCTTACAGACCAATGAAAAATGAGAGTACAATGCACCAGAACGCACCATTCTGCACCGTCAAAATAAAAAAAATCTGGAGGAGATCCCCCCCCCCAAACCCCTCTAAAAGGAGGGGACACCCCTCCCACACCCACCCCCTTGCCACTTCGAGGTTCAAGCGAGCCACTTCGCATCAGGTGCAACTGCGCCCACTACAATTATTTTTTCACCTACTACTTCATATTTTCTGGAGAGCACTGGAATAATAGTTGGATTTTTAACTGTAGGAAAATTGCGGTTATAGATTACTGAATATCATGGATACATTCTCATATCAAAAGGAAGCTTGGAATTGCTTTTCAGGTTACTTGGTTTAAGGTCGCAGTAACTATTAATAGATTTTTGGTTTCAGCTGAAATTTGCTGCATGCATTCCACACATAAAATAGATAGCTTTTCATTTATTTGTGTCAAGGTCACTGTTACTATATATAGATGTTTGATTTCTAAGTTTTGCTTAACGTGTCAAGATAAATTGATACATTAACACAATAAGGTGACGGTCAACTGTTGTCACAATTGATACTCATTGAAATAAAATCTTGTAGCTCATTGCATATTCGTAGAGTTGTAGGTCAGCCAATAGATCCAGATTTCTTATTTAAATAATAAAGTTCATTACTACTGTCTTCCCAGAGACTGTGGTAGAGGTAATGACCGAGGACATTGAGACACAGGTGGAGGAAGTTGAGATGGAGGCAATGCAGCCGGACGCGGAGATCGCGCTACCTTCATCGGAGCCCACACTTGAGCCCTCAAGTCCAGTCAAACAGCCACCCGTCCAGGCACAGCCACCCCAGGTTAGGGCGCGAGGCCCAGGAGTCCAGGGCAGGGTGAGGAAGGAGGCAGGGCCAAGAAAGCCGAGGAAGTTGTTGTCGCTCCAGTACAACTACAGCGACAGTGAGGATGAAGAGACAAGGGAGGAGAGAAAAGCGAGAATTGTAAGTACCACCATACTCGTAGTTATCTCTTTAACCAGTACCATCACACTTGCAGTTATCGCTGTCGGCGCTCGAGGGGAAATGCTGGTTTTATTAGTTATGGACCAAAATGTTGGATGCCAGACAGATTTAAAATTTCACACACACGAAAAAAAAATTGGCCCAGTTCCTATGCATAATTGCATAAAATGTTCATGTTAAGCAAACACAAAACTGGCATCTGGAAAACTGAGAGGTTTATCCTTTATTACTCAGGACGTCTGTTGTTCTTTTCCCAAACGATAAATGATCAAGAACTAGGTAGTCACTTGACCATCATGTGGTTGTGTTGATTTAGCCGATTTGATGTAGTTTCTCGACTAATTGATGGACCGATCCTATGTTGGTGGTCAGTTTACTTTACATACTGGTAGTTATTCAAACTCATTTGATTGTTTGTATATAAAAGAACTCTAATTAAAGAATGTTTTATTGAGTTTCTGTAAAAGTTTGCTTGTAATTATTGCAGTTCATCCACCAAGTTTTTCTACTTGGGTCAGAGAGTGTTAGGTCTGCGCCCCCATTTCAACCAATCGTAATGCTCAGTTTAACTTGATTGAGTCTACACAGTAAATTTTGACATGGTTTATGTAAATTCAATTATCGCGTATAATGATTTACATAAAATGATGATAGCGCATATATTAATCATGCATTATTTTTATCTCTGCTGGACAAAGGCATTTTGGAGTTTCCCGAGCCCCGATTGCTGTTATCAGTACCACCACACTCACAGTTATCTCTACTCAGTTGTCCTCACTTGTCTATAACAGCCCAAATTTGTATTTCTTGAGAATTGTTTTTTATAATGTTTGACTTTTAATATGATTTGCACATATATCATGTATATTAGTATATAGGTAAACATTTCACGGAGGGGTAAATGCAAACTTATTGTATATTTTCTGTTTAGTTACATATAGTTACACTAATTTTGCATTCATCACTCATTATAGTATGCATATCTAATTAGCGTTTAGAATAAGGATAAACTATGGAATTTATAGACAGGGTGGTCACAGACTCGGGGGTGAAAACAGGGAAAACGGAAATGGCAAAAATAAATTCTGATGGAAATATCAGGGAAAATGAAAAAAATGCAAAAATCAGGGAAAAGTCAAGGAATTTTATTTCTGCACAAACAAGAATTAATGTTGAACTTGTGAGTGACATTTTAAATGACATTCATTTTCTTCAATGGTTCAAATATGAAATAAAGAAACATTTTAAAATGCGAAGAAAATACTATAATTATATTAACATGCTCATTTGTACGTGATAGTTGGTGATAAAGGTACGGATAGGATGAAAGCACTAAATGTTCGTATCTTATTCATGGAAATTCAATTCTGGGTCAGGGAAAATTCAGGGAAATATCAGGAAATTTTATTTTGAGACTAAGTGGGTAGTAAATAGCAAATTTATCATTTTATTTCTTGTCTGCATGTGGGATACTTTTTGTTATACCTGTATTTTACTTGCATTTTAGCGTAACAAGAAACGTAAAAATAAAAAGAAAGCTACTGTAAATATTGCTACATTACTTCCATTGTCAAGATACGGGCCCATGGTTTTCCTAAGCCCATGTTTACCTGTTATAGGCCCATGTTCAACTGTTATAGGCCCATGTTTACCTGTTATGGGCCCATGTTTTCATGTTACAGGCCCATGTTTACCTATCAGTGCTTCAGCTAGGCCTTTTAAGTTTAGAAGTGTTTGTAAAAAAATTGTTTATTCAGATCTATAATATTTCAAACAAAGATTCAAAACCATTTATGTAGTATTTACCCTTAACCCGCTAAGCACGATTATAAAAGCCTTTGCGTCCATTGTAAACCCAGATCAGCCAGCGAGTAACTCGCAGGCTGATCAGGGTTTACAATGTCTTGCTGCTGATCAGTCATTTCCCCTTTGTCACATAAATTGAATCTTAATTCAAAGAAAGAACAGTCCATTATATATATGTAGGGGGTTAAGGGTTAAGAAGACGTTGCAGGGCCTCACTGGAACTACTTTATTTGTATTTAGTTCTGATAGTTTTGCGTTCACCCAATCAAATTCAATTTGTGACATTAAAATATGCCCTGCTTTCATATATACTGTATGCACTAAAAGTGTCAAATATTGATTGAATTTATGTGCTGAGTTTCCTAATGCATGTTATGGTTTCTGTTCACCTGAAATGTCTAGCTGGAGCACTGTACACCTTTGTGTGGTTTGGAACACAATAACTTCAACACGTTTATATGAGTTTTCAGTGATGAAAAGGACGTAATGCTAGCTATGTTTCATTTCTGTATATTTGTAATACGTATACACTTCATTACAATATATAAAAGTCACGGTCAAGGTCAAATTCCGAATTTCCAAAGCCATTCAAAAAATTAACATTGGGTATAACTTTTTAATTTCTTCATATTTCTTCTTTAATTTATTGATATATACACTTATTGAACTAATACAAAGGTCAAGGTCACAGTCCAGGTCAATTTGTGGATATTGTTTCATCTTTCAGTATTGACAATTAATGGCAATGGTCACGACCTCACCAATATGTAAATATTGAGGTGAAATTCTGGATTCAAAGGCCATTTTGACAAAAACTTGACTTTGGGTATAACTATGTTGAACTACGTCTTCAAACTTTCCATAGCTACACTTAATAAAAACAGTCAGGGGTAGTGCATGTTTAACAACGCCATGGAAGGCACCACAGAGAACACCCATCTACTGTACATTTCAGGGTGCCTAGACGTCGAATATGAATCAAGATTTTTTTTATTACTTTCTATATATTTTCATACCTGATATGATTGAATAGAATAAAACAGACGCTCCTGAATCTGTTTGCAATATTCGCGTAGCCATCCTCTTAGCTTCGCAAAGCCAAAAATTCACTTTGACCCCCAATGTTTACATGTAATTTTATTGACAGCCGAAAACCAAAATGGCGACGGCAGAACATTGCATTTTTCTAGGGTATTGTGACTTAAAATATCAGTTGACCAATAATGATGTAAATAATAAAATATAAACACAGTATATTATTTACCTATCTATTATTTGCTAGACATAATGTTTTTCATTCCAAAATAAAAAATAAGTATGATCGATTGCTGGAGGTGCTGAACATTGAACAACAACACCACCCTGCATAATCTACGTTTTACTTGGTACATCTAAACCCTAGAAACGGACATGCGCGGATGACAATTTCTAAAAATAATGCTGCCATCTTGTTTTAATTTTTACAATGTAAAACAAGTGGGGTCAAAATGAATTTTAGGCTTTGTGAAGCATAGCGGATGGCTATGGCAAGATTGTAAACAGATCCAGGAGCATCTGATTTCATTCTATCTAACCATATCAGGTACGAAAACATATAAAAAAAAATCTCGATTCATATTTGACATCCAGGCACCCTGAAATGCACAGTAGTTTAATTTTTAAGTTGAAAATAATCATCTTCAAATATTAAAAAAGACATTCTTCGAGTTTTTATTGTTTAAAATAAGTACAGCAATCTTTTAGTGGTTTCATGTACATGTACAGCAGATGAACATAAAAACAAGCAAAAAACAATATGTCAGTGTTTATGTTATTGTTGTTACTAAAACTTCTGATTATTTCTTGTTGTTCAGTTACCTGTTTTGGAGGGTGTGGGTTTGTTGCCCTGCTGCTATGCTAGCAGGGACAAGGTTTTAGAAAAATGTGTATGAAGAGCAGCTAGCATTGTGTGGTGTGCTTGTTAGCTCTACTGGCCAAAGGCCAGGCGAGCTTATATGATCAGTTTTTGTCCGTCCGTCTGTCTGTCTGTCTGTCCGTTAGCAATTTTATAAAATCGACATCTCCTCTGAAACCGCTTGAAGGATTTTGATGAAACTTCATCACAATGTTACTTGGGAGGGCCCCTCTCAGATTTATGTTTTTCGCAGCCGCCAGTCATCCAAGATGACCACTATGGCTAAAACTAGGTCAAATTTAAGGAAATTTCAAACAACATCTCCTCCGAAACCACTTATTCCATTCTACTGAAATATCATATACATGTTCCTTGGGTTGGCCTCTATCAAGTTAATGTTTTTTGTTATCGTCAAATAATAAAAATGGCCGCCACGGCGACCCAAAGTTTACATAGAGTTATATAGGAAAAGGTTAAAAATTACATCTTCTCTGAAACCGCCTCAAAAATGTTGATGAAACTTAAGCACAATGATATTTGGGATAGTCCGTCTCAGATTTGTGTTTTTCGCGGCCGCCTTCTTCTCTGAAACCGCTTGAAGGATTTTGATGAAACTTAAATCACAATGATCTTTGGGATAGTCCCTCTCAGATTTGTGTTTTTCACGGCCGCCAGTCATCCAATATGGCCGCCATGGCAAAAATTAGGTCAAATTTAAGTAAACGACATCTCCCAAACATTCTTGTTAAATATCATATACATGTTCCTTGGTAGCCTCTATCAAGTTTGTGTTTTTTGATATCATCAAATAATCAAAATAGCCGCCACGGCGACCCAAAGTTTACATAGAGTTATATAGGAAAAGTTTAAAAATGACTTCTATTCTGAAACTGCTTGAAGGATTTTAATGAAACTTAATCACAATGATCTTTGGGTTGCAAGTCCCCCTCAGATTTGCATTTTTGGGGCCTCCACATCACATCATACAAGTAGAGCGTCTACAGGCCCTCTTGGGCATCTTGTTTTGGATGACCTTGACCTACTTTTTGGAGTTCATGATTTTTAGCTTTACTGGCCAAAGGCCTTCATTTTTTCATGCATATTTCAGATATTTACCCCTGTCCATAACATGATTTTTTTGCTTTTTTTTGTTAACAAAAGTTCCATTTGCGCCATTTCAAAGTCATAATGCTTGTCAAACGACTTTCGAGTTTACTGATTATGACCTACTATTAACAGTTTGATTCTGGTTAATCATTATCTCCATGTCTGAGTCACAACAATAGCTTCAAACTTCATACACAGATTTATTTAACATGAGTAATATGTATACATAATAACCCTCAGAAGGGCATGGTGACCAACATAGACCTACTTTTTACACTTCATCGATTCTGGTTAAGAAGTTGTTGTCCGTCGTCGGTCCGTTAACTTTTGCCTCGTTAAGACGATAGGGCCTTCATTTTTTCCTCGAGGGCTGGCGTGGCGTTGTCGGTAGCGTGGCGGATTTGTAACCGGAGGACCCTGGTTCAATCCTCCGTGGTGCCACTGAGTTTCATCAGTGTGTTCTTGGGAAAGACACTTTCCCTTAGCTTTGTCCGTCGGATGGGGACGTAAACCGGGCGGTCCCGTGTATCGGTCTATCCTCCAAGCATGTTAAAGAACCGTAGGAATCTATTCGATAATAAGAGTAGGGCACAGTTCCCGGATTCCTATGTATCCTTCCCCTCTCTCAGGGGTGGCCCTAAATAACATATACAGTCTACTCTCAGTAACTCAAACTCGCTTACTTCGAATTTCCGCTTAAGTCGAATTTTTTTCACGGTCCCAATTTTATTCCTTCTATTTTTATGCAATTTGACTTCTTTTAAGTCAAATTTCGATAAGTCAAATTATTCGATAATTCGAACTATTTTTCTGGTCCCAAACACGAATCTATACATTAATTTACTCTCGCTAATTCAAAGTTCAATTAAAGTGCCAAATGCAAGTTTGATCAAACACAAGCCAGCGTCGTCGAAGTTGATTGTGAAGCAAACAAAAGGTGATAATTGCTGAGATGATTTGACCTGTAACAAATAAATCATGGTGACATGTTTGTTAATTTATGTTCTTGTCTCGGATTTTTCATGATAAATTAAGGCTTGTTAATGAGGAAGTTTGTTTACTCTAATTGAAAACAATGGCCATCGCGTGGGTTAAAACAATTATAATAATTATACTTATTTGACATGGACGAAACGTATAAATAATTAAATAATTTGAATGTTTAATGTAATCAAATCATTAATTCAGCATTAATTATGAAATCGTAAATATTTTGCTGATTTATTTCATTACCAAAACGTTTTCTTATACTGCTTTAACATGAAACGTCCGAATATACAAACTGACAAACCGAAAGTAGAATGCTGCAATACAGGTCATACAGTGAGTGTGTCTCAAATTTGAGCGTGATAATAACAGTAAGTAATTAATGTAATTGCATCTTCCTATTGGATGTGAAATATAACTGTAAAGAAACATATTCATAAACTTATACGAAGGAAGAAAGCATGTATTTCATTAAAATCGGCAAATATCGGCAATATATACACGTATATGCATAGTGTAAAACAGGTGGGTGGGGTAAAAAAAACAAGTCTGACATAATCGTTTAATTCGAACTTCGGATAACTCGAACTTTTTTTCCGGTCCCTTGAAATTCGAGATACTGAGTGTGGACTGTACTGTGTTGATGAGCCGTTAAAAAAACATTCCATTCATTTTTCATCCAATCTTTACCAAACTTTACCAGATTGTTAATATCAATGAAAGCTCAGACAAGTTCGTAAAGCAGCCAGAAGCAGAGTTATGCCCTTGATTTAATTAAAAATGTTATATTTCGCCTTGTTAAGATGATTCATTTTTCATCCGACCTTTACCAACCTTTACCAGATTGTTAATATCCATGAATGCTCATACACGTTCGAAAACCAACCAGATCAGACCAGTAACAGCGAAGTTATGGCCCTTGATTTAGTTAAAAATGCTATATTTTGCCTCATTAAGACGATAGGGCCTTCTTTTTTCATCCGATCTTTACCAGACTTTACCAGATTGTTACTATCAATGAAAGCTCAGACAAGTTCGTAAACCAATCAGATCGGACCAGTAACAGTGGAGTAATGGCCCTTGATTTAGTTATGCTACATTTTGCCTCGTTAAGATGATAGGGCCTTCATTCATCATCCGATCTTTACCAAACTTTGCCAGATTGTTAATGTCAATAAAAGCTCAGGCAAGTTCAAAAATGAGCCAGATTGGACAATTTACACTGGAGTTATGGACCTTGATTTTTGAAATATGCTATATTTTGGCCTCATTAAGACGAAAGGGCCTTCATTTGGCCGGATTTCAGCGAAACTTTGCAGGGATGATCAGTACCAAGCCTAGTTATACATAACATCACAGTGTTCCGATTTAAAGGTTTTAATACACAAACTTTGTCCTGACTAGTTCTCCTGAACCCCTGGCCGGATATGAACGCAACTTTTTAAGGATGATCAATTCCAGGTCCAGTTCAAATCATCACCGTGTTCTGGTTGAATAATTTTTGGCAAAGTTATGGCCCTTTAAAGGTTTTAATACAAACTTTGTCTGGACTAGTTCTCCTGAACCCCTCACCAGATTCAACGGAACTTTGCAGGGATGATCAGCACCAAGCCTAGTTGTGCATATCATCGTTGCATTCCGGTTTACAGATTTTTGGCGGAGTTATGGCCCTTTAAAGGTTTTTATACACAATCTTTATTCCTTTTGTTTTCCTGAACCCCTCTCCAGATTTAAATGAACTTTGCAGGGATGATCAGCACCAAGCCTAGTTTTGCATATCATTGTCGCATTCTGGTTTACATATTCTTGGTGGAGTTATGGCACTTTAAATGTTTTAATACACAAACTTATCTGGACTAGTTTTCCTGAACCCCTTGCCAGATTTTTATGAAACTTTGCCGGGATGATCAGCACCAAGTCTAGTTGTGCATATTATCGTCGCGTTCCTGTTTTCCGATTTTTGGCGGTGTTATGGCCCTTTAAATGTTTTTGATACACAAACATTTTCGGGCTAGTTCTCCTTAACCCTGGCTGGATTTCAACGAAAGTTTACAGGGATGATAAGTATAACTAGTTGCGCATATCATTGCCATATTCCAGTTGAATGATTTTTGGCCGAGTTATGGCCCTTTAAAGGTTTTAATACACAAACTTTGTCCAGATTAGTCTCTTCTGAACTCCTTGCCAGATTTCAGTGAATCTTGGCGGGGATGATCAGTACCAAGCCTTGTTGCACCTGTCATTGCCGTGTTTTGGTTGAATGAATTTTGGCAGAGTTATGACCCCTTAAAGGTTTTAATACACTAAGTTTGTACAGACAAGTTCTCCTGAACCTCTGACTGGATTTCAACGAAACTTGGCAGGGATGATCAGTACCAATCCTAGTTGCTTATATATGTTCTGTTTGAATGATTTTTTAAAGAGTTATGGCCCCTAATACATAAACTTTATCTTTAGCCAGTAGAGCGTCCACAGGCCCTCTTGGGCCTCTTGTTTACCTCTGTTTCTATGTTATCGATACTCCTTCACTCTTCAAACTTACATCTAGATGAGTCAGTTATTACTCTCAACCAAAAAATCACACCATGATTTATTTTTATACAATTTGTGTTAACTTATAAAATAATGAATTTGATATTGGCAAGAATGTAAAATTTGTGTTCATTTTCAGGTGAATTTCACATAAAACAGTCTGTTAAATCGTTTTAGAATTATTTTATTATTAGAATTTTGTTGTTTTAGATTTCAAGAACCTCATTACTCAATGCCCAGTAAAAGCTCAATCAGTTCTAAGATTGTATTGAGTTTTTTCACCTTGCTAAATTAACTCATTGGTCCAATTTTTATCACTGAACCAATCAGAATGCTTCCTTCATATTTTCATTTGTTTTTTTCTATCATGACATCACTTTTTTGTACTATGACATCACAGCCTGGTATTATGACATCACGTCATGCCATTATGTTGCAACTCAGTGAGTTCTGAGAACTAACAGAGCCTTTAAATTGCTGTGAGAAAGTGTTTGTATCTCTCATTGAGTAATGAGTTCCTTGAAACCAAGAATCGCAAAATTCTAAATATATATATTTTTTTTAATTTAATAGACTGTAATGAATGCTGTGATAATGGAAAAATAAAAGGGATGACAAATTGCCTGTGTATATATGTACTGTTCAATGATTTAAATACTAGTTATAAATGCAAATTCAAGATTAATAGTAAAAAAACTATTCCAAATTCCAGTTCCATTGATATATAATTTATTTAGTTACTATTAAATTGTGAATGTAAATGCCAAGAGACATTTGACTAAAAACATGTTCCTAAAGAATAGATCTAGTTTTTGTTCTACCAAATTGTGCTATTCAATTGCGACATTTCAGCACTTGGTATGGATTATCCTTGTCTGCAATATTATTAAAATGATCTTCAAAAAACGATTCAGGGAGAATGTTGCTTAGGAAATAGTGGCGGGCTTGCTCTATGTTTGTAGTGTTTACATGACTTGCCAGCAGCTGGGATCAGTGTGGTGTAGAGCGCTGGGATACCTGTTACTGGAGGTTTTGGAAAAAGTTCATTCTGCAGATCATTTGAAATAAACATAAGTTTAAATTTTAGCCTAATTCTAAGAAATCAAGTTCTAGTTAGTTGAATGCTAAGATTTCTCAAGAAAGGCTGTATTGAAAATTGCCATAAAGTAATTGAAGAAAAATTGCCACAGCACCATGTAAATGTACACACGTAAATCTGCAAGTACTTCAACATTACACATTACAAGTAAATTTAAAGAAGCAGCTGCAAGAATATTTAATATTTTATTTATACATCTGAGTTTGGATAAAAATTGAGAAAAGTAGAAATCTGAAATCTAAATTGATTCTTAACTTTGAATCTGATTACAAATTTATTATAGGCCCAAGAGAAAGATGATCGTTACCAGAAGAGATTACAAAGACGAGCAGAAATTGAAGCAAAGCGAAAAGAACGAGAAGAAGAGAAGGCTAAACAGCGGCGGGAGCGACTTGAGAAAGCTAAGGGAGCTCTAGAAAAGGTTGAGCGAGAAAAGGCAGCAAGGGGAAATGTAGATAGTGAGGAGGTAGATGATAAGGAAAAAGAATTACAAATGGACACTGAAAATGTAGAAATAGAAACGGTGAAGCCTGACAATTTAGAAATGGATTCAGCAAAAATGGAAGTTGAAGAAATAGAAAAGCTGGACACTGAAAATTTGCAAACAGTTGATTTGATAACTGAAAATGTAAACATAGAAAACGTGGAAAGTGGAAAGTTGAAGACTGAACATACAGAAAATACACAAATTAAAGATATTGAAATTGAAAATGTTGAAAAGTTGGAGTCAGAGAATGTAGAATTGGAAAAGGTGTCCGTTGAACATGTAGAATTGGAGAAGGCAGTAATAACTGAAACTATTGAACTGAAACAAGATGGGGAAGAACAGATACACATCAACACTGAAAATGTAGAAATGGAAACAAGTAAAGCTGAAAATTTAGAAGCGAAACTTGGAGAAATGGAAAAGGGGAACACTGAAAATGTAGTAACTGACAACAAAGAAATCGGAATATTACCAACTGAGATTGAAGAAACTGAAAATGTTGGAAAAGTTGAAAATGTAGAACTGGAAAAAGTGGAAACTAAAATTGTAGAACTGGAAAAGATTGAAAAAGATACTGAAGAAATAGAAAAGGTCGAAACTGAACAAACAGAAGCTGGAAAAGAGGAAATTGCAGTTGAGAACACAGAGGAGAAGAATAAAGATGATACAACAGATGAAGAGAATGAAGTTGAGGTTAAGCTAGTTGAAAGTACAGCAACAGAGATGGAAAAGGAGGAGAGTAATGCTGGTATTGAAAAACAGGAGGAAACAGCTGAAGTTGAAGGTATGGTTTTTCATTAGTAAGCATTGCTTTTGAGCTCACTTGAGAACATTATGCTAAACCATTAATAAATCTAACCAATTTGTTCTTATCTATGTATGTTCAGTAGCTATTATACATACTTGATTTGTAAACTCGTTTTCCAAGGAGAGGAACTTAATGAGTTTTCTTTCGTTCCAATCCTTTATTTAATATACTGTTAAATGTATTTATGCACTAATTGGAAATAAAATATGTTTAAAGCAAAACTTTTATGTATAGAACAACATTTAATTTCGTTAAGCTCAGTACTATATTTCTTTTTTCTTCAGGTTGTTGCAGTATTGTTTAAATTTCTTTCCATAAATAAATGTAATTTGTATTGGACTTTTATGTTAATAGGATTACCTTGTAATCCAAAGCAGAGTGTATTGGAAATGGTGCGTTCACTAAGATGTTATCGTGCTTTGTATCATTCGTCAATTTTCAAGTATCGCTTTTTACCTCTCCTCTCAATTGTCACTTATTGTTCATTATATTATTGATTATTTATAGCTGAAGTTGATTTGGAAGTAGACGAGAAGGAATCAATACACGATACTTCTGAGAATAAAGACCATGACCCGGATGATAGCGTGACAGCAGACTCAAACCTGACAGTCGGGTCGAGCATTGCTGCAGACACAAGTATGGCAGAGACAATATCCCCGGACAAGAAAGAACCAAAACAGAGACGGAAAACAAAAGCTGAGCTTAAGGCCGAACTAAAGGAACAGAAAGTTATGGAGCGCAAAAGTCGAAGACAGAGAATGAGAAACACGAGGTACCATAGTTTTCAAGCAGGGTGCATTTATTACAATGCAAATCTTATCGTGCTATTGTCACAGTTTTTTTTAGTTATTTTTTGAGAAACACAGACCCTTATCAGGTCAAGCACCTCTACCTCAAATAAACGTGAAAGAAAGGCATGCTGAATGATTTATGCACTTTATAGCACAAAATTATTTTTTATGAGCATAGTAGAAACTCTGAATGCAAATTCTTTGCACCGACTTCATTTTAAAATTAATGCAAAATCTAATGAATGCAATTATATATATCTTTAAAATTTCATTCAATTATTCGGATATGTTTATCGATTTGTGAGTTAACATAAAAGGGATATGTATATTATACATGACTAGTAGATTTATTTTCTACAGCTAATTTACATTAACCATATGAAACCTGGAATCTTTGCCTTTGAACCCAATCAAATATTCAGAAAATTGTTTTATAGGGTTTATTATGTTTAGTTTTTAGTTCTACAGGTCAAAGGCCAGGAGGGCTTATGCGATCACTTTTCGTCTGTCGTCCGTCTGTCTGTCTGTACTTCTGTTAGCAATTTTATAAAATCGACATCACCTCTGAAACTGCTTGAAGGATTTTGATGAAACTTCATCACAATGTTACTTGGGAGGGCCGCTCTCAGATTTTTGTTTTTCGGGGCCGCCAGTCATCCAAGATGGCCGCCATGGCTAAAACGGCCAAATTTAAGGAAATTTCAAATGACATCTCCGAAACCACTTATTCCATTCTTGTGAAATATCATTTACATGTTCCTTGGGTTAGCCTCTATCAAGTTTGTGTTTTCCATTATCGTCAAATAATCAAATAATCAAAATTATTCAAAATGGCAGCCACGAACGATAACCCATAGAGTTATATATAGGAAACATGTTTCTTGGGTTGACCTCTATCATGTTTATGTTTTTGAATCACATCATGCAAGTAGAGCGCCTACAGGCCCTCTCGGGCCTCTTGTTATATTCAGTATTCTAAGATTTCTTCTTATGTGGCACTTCTGAATATTGTTTTGGAAAAAAAACTCTGGTTTAATGTAATTTGACTATGTTTATAGCTATAATTATGTTGGTTAATTGTTATACTGATGAGGCTATACAGGCAAATACAGATTATAAATGGCCACAAAGTGAATGTGTTACAATCATCCATCTGTTTGACAAATTAACTACTGTTAAAGAAGGATATAAATATCGGACAGGGAACGCAGCATTCAAGGACGACAGTCAACCACAAAACACAAAAACAAACACGCAAACAGACAAACGAAAAGGCAATATTAATAAAAAATGCAAACGACATCACAAACACAAAAGGGTTGACAATAGGGCTACCGCCTTGGAACGGTCAGTGGCAAAGTAGGCCACTGGGGGTTTAAACCGGTTATAGGGTGCACCAAACCTCACACTTACCCTACTGTCATCCCATTAAAACAGGACAGTGTAAATAAAGAAATCCCCGCCATGATCTAATCTCTAACCAACAAGGCAGCATCAATAGGCAATATAAGTAAAACACAAATATGCTCGTGTAAATATAATACAAAAAACCTCATATACCGGTAATCTGGCGATTAAAATTTGTCACTACATTTAATATAACACTTTAATAATCTCATCATTGAATACATTTTCAGGTACATGTCTGACGAGTTCGTCTTCAAAAGTCCGCCTGACTCTCACCTGAGTCAGAGCTATGATGAAACCATGGTGATAGAGGAAACCGTGGAGATGGAGATCGCCACTGAGCCCCTCACCATTGAGCTGTTGGAGATCCCATTGCCAGATGACCCCCAAAACCCGGAGTACTCTGTGGAGACTGTCGAACTGTCGGAGGTGTCCATTCCGCAGGATGGTGTGGAGGTGTTGACGTATATGACCTCTCCGTCCACTCCCACGCAGGATGAGCCTCACATAGCACACTTGGAAGGTGAGGTTCCTTTACATTCATATTTCAACGTTTTTCTCTAGAATTGTGTATAGAATTACGTTTTATAAATAACCTGTCATCTGCACAGCCTGTGTTGGTATGAAATGTCACATTTTCATCCATAGGACTTTTACATGGGATTTTTATTTGAGACTTCTACATGTACATGGCAATTTTACATGGGATGATTGTCTTTGGATTTTTTTGCTTATGAGTTTGACATGGAAAGTTTTACTTTGAAGTTTGACTTGGGAATTTGACATGTGAAGTTTTACTTTAGAGTTTGACTTAGGAGTTTGACATGGGAGTTTGACATGAGAGTTTGACATGGTAGTTTGCCATGGTAGTTTGCCATGGGAAGTTTTATTTTGGAGTTTGACATGGGAGTTTGACGTAAGTTTGTCATGGGGAAAGTTTTATTTGGAGTTTGACGTAAGTTTGTCATGGGGAAATTTTGACATGGGAGTTTCAAGGGCATGTTGTTGACATATTGGTTGTTATCATATTGGTTGTTGACATATTGGTCTCTTAATTAGAGGTGTTCTCTTAATGAGACCAGGGTTCGACACTAACGCTATCCCTGTGCCCACCTGTTTTTCAGAAGGACCACCTGAACGTGAAAGTTGGCTAGTCCGTTGGAGTAGTAATTTTTTGAACCCCATTATAGATATTACGGCCATAAAATACACATTCCTAGTATAGGGCCGGGGTCACTTGATTAGGCGAAGTCACTTAAAACTTCACTATGATTTGGCAGACTTCGCTTTTCTATCCATGTGGGGCAAAATTTGAGTCGCCGTCATTTTTGGGTCAATTTCGGCAATTTCAAATGTGATTAACCTCATAATTAACAAAACCCTCTAAAATACACAATCAGCGCATGTTTCACAAGTATCTTATTTAATCCTATTACCATTAAATAACAACCCGACTCTTATCTAATCAGGGCAATAGCCTAATTATCGATCATTATCGGTTTGCCTGAGGCGAGAGGTTGTGAATATAACCGCCATGTTTGCTCATTAGACGATCACGTGGTTAGATCATGTGGGGATCATGTGCGCAGTCTATTTAAGTAAACCAATCAAAGCCGTCGTATTTTTTCGTTTGGTGAATAATTAAAAATCGTACTACAAACTACTGCGCAAGGGCGGGGTTATGATTAGACGAGATACTTTGAAACTGATTTCTCCTGCGTTAAATAAATTTAAAAGGCGGTTATAATTATATGATTGACATCGGCACAGTTGTAAAGAATCTTTGCGGCGGTCGTCAATAAGCAAAAGCGCAAACTTCTATTGTGTGTTTTATTGACGGCTAATTATGAAATGAAGAAATGTGTTTGGTATAAAGCAAGTTTGTGATTGTTTATAGACGAGAGAAATCAACGGAAATGTATTGAATCCTATGATTAGTCATAGCCACCAATGACATATCTATGTCTATGGATTAGGTAATGATTTTGTGTTTTGTTACTCAATGCGGGTATGACTGAAAAATAAGTTTTGGGTAATTGTCGAATAATTAGTATTTTTCAATAAAAATGAAACGAAGACCAGAATAATATTGCATTCGATCAACATGTGTCAAGTTGGTTAGGGTTGAAAATGCATCTAAATCGGATGAAAGTCTGCCTGGGGAGAAACAGAAAAAAATAAGTAAAGTTTTACGATTTCAGTTGGTATCTTCAAGACGAAAAGGATTTTTGGCACTGTTCACTTTGCAGTTTGTCTCCTATTATACACCTGGTTTTTTTTTGTTGCTAAATACACCGTTTTTCGGAAGGACCAACTAGTTCTCAGGAGGACTACTAGATTTTTAAAGTCGCCAGTCCTCTGGACTACCCGTTTAAATAAAAAAGTTAGTGACGAACACTGGAGACTAAATGTAACGGCAAACTTGACAAACTGTATTGATTGATAATGAAAGTAAGGTAGTTGAGGAGACTTAATGTAACGGCAAACTTGACAAACTGTCTTGATTGATAATGAAAGAAAGGTAGTCGAGGAGACTAAATGTAACGGCAAACTTGACAAACTGTATTGATTGATAATGGAAGTAAAATAGTCGAGGAGACTTAATGTAACGGCAAACTTGACAAACTGTCTTGATTGATAATGGAAGTAAGGTAGTCGAGGAGACTTAATGTAACGGCAAACTTGACAAACTGTCTTGATTGATAATGGAAGTAAGGTAGTCGAGCAGACTTAATGTAACGGCAAACTTGACAAACTGTCTTGATTGATAATAAAAGTAAGGTAGTCGAGGAGACTTAATGTAACGGCAAACTTGACAAACTGTCTTGATTGATAATGAAAGTAAGGTAGTCAAGGAAACTTATGTAATGGCAAACTTGACAAACTGTATTGATTGATAATGAAAGTAAGGTAGTCGAGGAGACTAAATGTAACGGCAAACTTGACAAACTGTCTTGATTGATAATGAAAGTAAGGTAGTCGAGGAGACTTAATGTAACGGCAAACTTGACAAACTGTCTTGATTGATAATGAAAGTAAGGTAGTCGAGGAGACTTAATGTAACGTCAAACTTGACAAACTGTATTGATTGATAATGAAAGTAAGGTAGTCGAGGAGACTAAATGTAACGGCAAACTTGACAAACTGTCTTGATTGATAATGAAAGTAAGGTAGTCGAGGAGACTTAATGTAACGGCAAACTTGACAAACTGTCTTGATTGATAGTGAAAGAAAGGTAGTCGAGGAGACTTAATGTAACGGCAAACTGTCTTGATTGATAATGAAAGAAAGGTAGTCGAGGAGACTTAATGTATCGGCAATCTTGACAAACTGTATTGATTGATAATGAAAGTAAGGTAGTCGAGGAGACTAAATGTAACGGCAAACTTGACAAACTGTCTTGATTGATAATGAAAGTAAGGTAGTCGAGGAGACTTAATGTAACGGCAAACTTGACAAACTGTCTTGATTGATAATGAAAGTAAGGTAGTCGAGGAGACTTAATGTAACGGCAAACTTGACAAACTGTATTGATTGATAATGAAAGTAAGGTAGTCGAGGAGACTAAATGTAACGGCAAACTTGACAAACTGTCTTGATTGATAATGAAAGTAAGGTAGTCGAGGAGACTTAATGTAACGGCAAACTTGACAAACTGTCTTGATTGATAATGAAAGAAAGGTAGTCGAGGAGACTTAATGTAACGGCAAACTTGACAAACTGTCTTGATTGATAATGAAAGAAAGGTAGTCGAGGAGACTTAATGTAACGGCAATCTTGACAAACTGTATTGATTGATAATGAAAGTAAGGTAGTCGAGGAGACTTAATGTAACGGCAAACTTGACAAACTGTCTTGATTGATAATGAAAGTAAGGTAGTCGAGGAGACTTAATGTAACGGCAAACTTGACAAACTGTCTTGATTGATAATGAAAGAAAGGTAGTCGAGGAGACTTAATGTAACGGCAAACTTGACAAACTGTATTGATTGATAATGAAAGTAAGGTAGTCGAGGAGACTTAATGTAACGGCAAACTTGACAAACTGTATTGATTGATAATGAAAGTAAGGTAGTCGAGGAGACTTAATGTAACGGCAAACTTGACAAACTGTATTGATTGATAATGAAAGTAAGGTAGTCAAGGAGACTTGATGTAACGGCAACTTGACAAACTGTCTTGATTGACAATGAAAGAAAGGTAGTCGAGGAGACTTAATGTAACGGCAAACTTGACAAACTGTCTTGATTGATAATGAAAGAAAGGTAGTCGAGGAGACTAAATGTAACGGAAAACTTGACAAACTGTTTTGATTGATAATGAAAGAAAGGTAGTCGAGGAGACTTAATGTAACGGCAAACTTGACAAACTGTCTTGATTGATAATGAAAGTAAGGTAGTCGAGCAGACTTAATGTAACGGCAAACTTGACAAACTGTATTGATTGATAATGAAAGTAAGGTAGTCGAGGAGACTTAATGTAAC
Organism: Cyrtodaria siliqua; assembly: GCA_037043455.1. NCBI lineage: Eukaryota > Metazoa > Mollusca > Bivalvia > Adapedonta > Hiatellidae > Cyrtodaria > Cyrtodaria siliqua. Next base: position 566,708 of record JAWPHD010000024.1, on the reverse strand, counting down.
GGCAGACTTGACAAACTGTCTTGATTGATAATGAAAGAAAGGTAGTTGAGGAGACTTAATGTAACGGCAAACTTGACAAACTGTCTTGATTGATAATGGAAGTAAGGTAGTCTAGGAGACTAAATGTAACGGTATTGATTGATAATGAAAGTAAGGTAGTCGAGGAGACTTAATGTAACGGTATTGATTGATAATGAAAGTAAGGTAGTCGAGGAGACTTAATGTAACGGCAAACTTGACAAACTGTCTTGATTGATAATGAAAGTAAGGTATCGAGGAGATTAAATGTAATGGCAAACTTGACAAACTGTCTTGATTGATAATGGAAGTAAGGTAGTCGAGGAGACTAAATGTAATGGCAAACTTGACAAACTGCCTTGATTGATAATGGAAGTAAGGTAGTCGAGGAGACTTAATGTAACGGCGAACTTGACAAACTGTCTTGATTGATAATGGAAGTAAGGTAGTCGAGGAGACTTAATGTAACGGCAAACTTGACAAACTGTCTTGATTGATAATGAAAGAAAGGTAGTCGAGGAGACTTAATGTAACGGCAAACTTGACAAACTGTCTTGATTGATAATGGAAGTAAGGTAGTTGAGGAGACTTAATGTAACGGCAAGCTTGACAAACTGTCTTGATCAGGGCTTCTAAAATTTTAAAATGCAAATCGGTCCAGATTTTTAACTGCCGTTATGAATCGCGCTTATTTTGAAAAAATCACTAAAATCGCCGTACCCCACCCACCGTCAGCTGCACCATGATTTTTTTCCGTTCAGTCATTGATATAGAGAACTATTTAAAATGTATGTTTGTATTATATTTGTATTATTTCTAACTTACTTTATCACAATTTGTACATTTTAATGACTGACATCATGTCTTCGCTTTACTGAATGAATAATTTTCACTCAATATAAAATTGTTGATCATTTGAGAAATTGAACCGGAAGCGTCTAATAAACCGGGTTGGTATAAAACGCGGACTAACACGCGCGGATTACCGGATTATATACGATTTTACATAAATTTGAGTAATATCGTTTTTCATCAATTAGCTTAATTAATACCAAATGTTACGACTAACGCAAACAATTTCGGTCCGACTTCAAAAAAAAACGGTGTCAGGTTTGATCACTTTCCTTAATATTATACTTAAAGTTATTGTAAAAAAATAATCAAACAAGCAATTAACACATCTCGGTATTTAAATGACGCAAACAAATTTCAATCCCAGCTTTGGCCACTTAAAAAAACAAACCGACACAAACAAACAGGCTAACACCTTACGACTAACTGTATATCAAAGAAATCACAGACGGTAACACTGCTTCAGTGAACCGACAGAACGCGTGATATACTTTCACTGATCACACATCAAAGGCGTGCTACATGGCTATAGACTCTTCCGGAAAACTCCCTACTATCGGTAATGGTTTAGTCCAAATTGACCAAATTGACCTACTTTCGCACAGCGAGTGACAAACAATCGTGTCATGGATCAAAGAATATTGCCGCAAGGCATATTTCAAGGAGTGTGTAAGGTAATTGTAGACTTTTTAACGACCGATAGATAAAATATCTGGGACCGATTTTAATAGAGATTTTGAAAAGAAAATCGGTCCGGAGAAACAGAATTCGGTCTGGGGACCGACGAACCGGCGATTTTAGAAGCCCTGGTCTTGATTGATAATGGAAGTAAGGTAGTCGAGGAGACTTAATGTAACGGCAAACTTGACAAACTGTCTTGATTGATAATGAAAGAAAGGTAGTCGAGGAGACTTAATTTAACGGCAAACTTGACAAACTGTATTGATTGATAATGAAAGTAAGGTAGTCGAGGAGACTAAATGTAATGGCGAACTTGACAAACTGTCTTGATTGATAATGAAAGTAAGGTAGTCGAGGAGACTTAATGTAACGGCAAACTTGACAAACTGTATTGATTGATAATGAAAGTAAGGTAGTCGAGGAGACTTAATGTAACGGCAAACTTGACAAACTGTATTGATTGAAAATGAAAGTAAGGTAGTCGAGGAGACTTAATGTAACGGCAAACTTGACAAACTGTCTTGATTGATAATGAAAGTAAGGTAGTCGAGGAGACTTAATGTAACGGCAAACTTGACAAACTGTCTTGATTGATAATGAAAGAAAGGTAGTCGAGGAGACTTAATGTAACGGCAAACTTTACAAACTGTATTGATTGATAATGAAAGTAAGGTAGTCGAGGAGACTTAATGTAACGGTATTGATTGATAATGAAAGAAAGGTAGTCGAGGAGACTTAATGTAACGGCAAACTTGACAAACTGTCTTGATTGATAATGAAAGTAAGGTAGTCGAGGAGACTAAATGTAACGATATTGATTGATAATGAAAGTAAGGTAGTCGAGGAGACTAAATGTAATGGCAAACTTGACAAACTGTCTGATTGATAATGAAAGTAAGGTAGTACCATATTCCTCCTAATCTAGCTTCATCTGTCAGGAAGTGCATCTTATTATAAACCTGAATTGTATAGATAAATAAAACAATTATATTCAATATTTCACCTTTCCAATGACATGAGAAGACGTTCTGGAGTATGAAGTCACCACAGCTGATACGGAAGCTGCCAGCGAGAGCACACGAATCACACGCTCACGTAGCAAGAATAATGACGACATCAAGAGCAACACATCTGAAATCAGCGACTACTCCCTGTCTGATTATCAACTTGGTGCCCTAGATGGCAAGAGGAAGCGTAAACGTAATGTGAGCCAGTCTAGTGGAGGGGAACCAGTCTCAAAGAAACATGTCAGTCCAAAGGAAGGGAGACAACTCAGGTACACTGTTAAAAGGAAGTTTTTTGCTCTCTTGTCTGTTTGCTCGGCTTTGTTCGTCATACGGGGACATTATGTTGACTGGTCAGAAAGCGATCAGAGACTATCATTTGGGAGAACGAGAGGTGTCTTATTTAATAGTAAGGGTTCATTGCTCTTTGTCTCTGAATCCTTACCGCTCTCTGATAGCTGCTCCAAGTAACCTAAATAACATGTTGCTGATCTGTTAAAATAACCCTTCAATTTTTAACACTTAAGCTATCTGTCTTTTGAATTAATAAATAGTTTTAAAACAAAAAATTAGAAAAAATATAATTTTCTAAATAGATATAAAGTGGACAACTGGTGCACATTTAAATTATTGATAATTTTAAGTAATAACAATATTATACTCAATATTAGGTGTCTTGCATACTTGTTCATAGTTAATTGCAATATAATATGAAAATGTGATAATCTTATAATCTCTTATAATTTGTTTATTGGTTACAGGAGTTCAGACAGGCAGGGAGACAAACATGAGGCCAAGTCTGCCATGTCTAAGAAGAGTTATGACAATGATGATCTGTACAAACCGCGTCATTCCTTCTCTAGAAGATCCCTTGCTACACCTCCTCCTTTACCTAATGAGCCCCCACCTCCATCTTCAGACCCCTTTTCACCTCCATTACCTCCTTTACCACCTCCCCCTGGTGACTCCACAGCCCCACCCCCACTGCCTGAATCCCCACCACCAGCATCATCTTCCCCGCCTCCAGATTCCAACGGTTCTGGAAGAAAATCAAAACGTGACAAACATAAGAAGGAAAGAAAAAGAAAACGAGACTCACATTCTCAATCAAGATCCCCAAAACGACATCGTAGATCAAGGTCACACTCTCGTGATGGATCAGTGTCATCAAACTCTTTATCTTCTGTGACGAAAAAAAAATCAGATTCATATTCAACTGATTCTGGATCATCATATTCTCATAAAAAATCTACAAAATCTCGACGGAGTAGGTCCCTGTCGTCAATAAGCAGTGACTCGCATTCACACAGATCTAGATCTCGATCCTACAGTAGGTCACGGTCATACAGTAGATCAAGGTCAAGGACAAAGTCCAGTTCTAGGTCACGATCAAGGTCGGTCTCAAGGTCACGGTCCAGATCTATTTCATCTGTGTCTTCAAAAAGTTATTCAGCAAAATCCAATATATCGGAGAATGAACGAGAAAGACGGAGAAAAGCAAGACCATTGCAGGATATTGACTTCGGAGAAGCAGCGAAGAGAGCGAGGCAGGTCCCCATGATGCCATTTGGTCCAAGGGGAATGATGGGACCAATGGGTTTTAGGCCGATGGGACCGATGGGGCCGATGGGGCCTCGAGGACCTATGGGACCGGGGTAAGTGATTTTGTGCAGGGCATTCATTTCAAACAACAAAATTAATGTTTGCAAGATTTATGAATGTAAATTCTGACAGTCAAACCTGTATAACTAGCAGGTGTTTTTTTTAAATGTTTTTACAGCCGTCTTCCAGTCATATTCCCAATGCCAAAACATATTTTATCCCCAATTTGAAGACAAAAATTCCCAGTTGAAAGAATAAAATCAGTTTAAAATGAATATTTTACTGTATTTGTTCCCAAATTCACGTTTAAATTCCCATTTGTGATGGTATGGCTTATGTTCCCAAATGTATACAAAAAACACTGACTAGAAAGAACACTAGCACAATTGGTATTCTAACACAAGTGGTCCCTTATTATAGCTGAAATTTAATTTAAACAATATAATTGGGAACTGACAGTGGTCTTTTTTATCGATTGTTACGAAAGCTCTATGAACTTATTTGAATCACTCTCGATGTCTTCCTGGGTAGAACCAGTACTAAGCAATGCAAATAAAGTGTCTTGCTCAGGGACACAACGCATATGGCAATGACGGAAAATTGAACCCACGACTTTTGGATCATGGGTCCAAAGCTCTACCACTAGACCACAGCGCTCCTAAGAATAGTTTGAAGAATGGTTGGTGAATTCCAGGCCAGGAGCAGGCTTGACTGAAAAATATACTACATCTGTATCAAGTTTTAAAGCTAATTGATCTTGCTTTGAATTTACCAAACATTCTTGAAAATATGTATATAAGTTTAAAGTATAAACTTTTATAACAAGGTGCTATGTATAAATATGATAAATACTAATACTTACAAACTCTATACTGTCATCCAATGCCGAAGGACTATTGAATTTGCATTTCCGTCGTTCCGTCGTTATATCCGATCCCATGAACCGTTGGGACAATGTCTATGGCCATAATATGTAGGTCAAGTTTGATAACCAGCCAGATCGCACCTCTAATTACAGAATTATGGCTTTTGGATTTTTTTCAAAATCTACTTTCGTTTCTGACCAATATTAATAAACTTATATTATTTATTATCCGATCGTGATGAAAATTTAGAGCAATGTTTATGACCATAATATCTAGGCCAAGTTTGATAACCAGCCACGTTTGATCACACATATAATGCCAGAGTTATAGCCTTTGGATTTTTGCAGTTTCCTCTCAATCTTTATCGATGTCTCAGGCAAGTTTGATCACCAGCCAGATAGCATCTATCCTGCCAGAGATATGGACCTTGAATTTTTGAAAATTGAAGAATTTTGCGGTTTCTGCTCAATAACTTTAACATGTATAACCTGATCTGATGAAACTCAAGGACAATGTTTAGGACCACAATATCTAGGTCAAGTTTGATAACCAGCAAGATCGTACATATAATGCCAGAGTTATGGCCCTTGGATTTTTAAAAATCTACTTCTGTTCCCGATAACTTTCATATTTATAATCGGATCAGCATCTTCTGGAAACTTTAGGGACTATTTTTATGGCCATAATATCTAGGTCAAGTTTGTTAACCAGCCAGATTACACTTATAATGCCGGAGTTATGGCCCTTGGATTTTTGAAATTGAAGATTGTTGAGGTTTCTGCTCAATTACTTTAACATGTAAGATCCAATCTTGTTTATTTTTGAAGGTCTTTGGAATTTTTGTGAATGAAATTTGAGTACTTGAGCTCAAGTCCAAGAATAGTTTGAAGAATGGTTGGGGAATTCCAGACCTGATATGTCTGCATTTAAATGTTTTTTGTTCATTGAACAATTTTACTAAATGATTACATAAGGAACAATGTGTGGGTTAAATGCCAATCTATTGTGTTTTTTCTTTATTTATATGTAGTTATATAGTTATAGTTTTACTTTCTCCCTTATTGTCATATATTTAACTTTCTCCAGTACAATTTCATTTAATAGTAAATACAATAAACATGTGCTATATAAAACGTATGCATTTCTTTGGATCAAATTTGTATTTACTGTCAGTTTACTGGCTTTATCACTTCATCAACAGGCCCTTCCCGATGAGAGGTATGCCACCAATGGTAAGAGGTCCGCGGGGAATGATGAGGGGCCGATTTCCCTCCCCTCGACACATAGCACCAGATGGTTCCCCTATACGAGGCCCCAGCATGTCACCTGGGAAACCATTCTTTCCACCTGGCGGCCCCAGATTTATGCCACCAGGAGGACCAGTTTGGGAGGACTCCATGGGAAGACCCAGAACGTAAGTGAAATATAACATACACTTATTGAGTTGATTCCATCACTAATAACCTCATGTTTTTTTTAAATCTTATGATTTTCATTGTTTTTAAATTGCTTGAAGTCATAGTCATGTACAAATGTGTAAACTTTAAGTTACGGGTAATAAACATTGACTCTAGCTCTTTTTGGAGATATATGCAAACGAGAGTCATTGACACTTCCGAGGTAGAGACAAAGACAAAAAACACAGAGTGTGAGTTCAACTCGTTATTTTTCATTATTAGCTCTACTGGCCAAGGGCCAGCAGAGCTTATGGGATGGTGTGTTGTCCGTCTTCCGTCGTCCGTTAACTTTTGCTTGTGTACACTCTAGAGGCCACATTTCTGATGCAATCATCATGAAACTTTTCCAGAATGTTTGTCTCAATGAAATCTCGGTCAAGTTCGAAAATGGGTCATGTGGGGTCAAAAACTAGGTCACTAGGTCAAATATTGGAAAAACCTTGTGTACACTCTAAAGGCCATATTTTTGACCCGAGCTTGATGCAACTTTGTCAGAATGTTTGTCTTAATTATATCTTGGTCAAGTTTGAAAATGGGTCACATGGGGTTAAAAACTAGGTCACTAGGTCAAATACTTGAAAAACCTTGTGTACACTCTAGAAGCCGTATTTCTGACCCAATCTTCATGAAACTTTGTCAAAATGTTTGTCTTAATTATATCTTGGTCAAGTTCAAAAATAGGTCACATGGTGTTAAAAACTAGGTCACTAGGTCAAACTTTGGAAAAACCGTGTGTACACTCTAGAGGCCATATTTTTGACCTGATCTTGATGAAACTTTGTCAGAATGTTTATCTTAATGAAATCTCGGTCAAGTTAAAAAATGGGTCATGTGGGGTCAAAAACTAGGTCACTAGGTCAAATACTTGAAAAAACTTGTGTACACTCTAGAGGTCATATTTGTTACCCAATCTTGATGAAACTTTGTCAGAAGGTTTGTCTTAATTATATCTTGGTCAAGTTTGAAAATGGGTCACATGGGGTTAAAAACTAGGTCACTAGGTCAAATACTTGAAAAACCTTGTGTACACTCTAGAAGCTGTATTTCTGACCCAATCTTGATGAAACTTTGTCAAAATGTTTGTCTTAATTATATCTTGGTCAAGTTCAAAAATGGGTCACATGGTGTTAAAAACTAGGTCACTAGGTCAAACTTTGGAAAAACCGTGTGTACACTCTAGAGGCCATATTTTTAACCCGATCTTGATGAAACTTTGTCAGAATGTTTGTCTCAATGAAATCTCGGTCAAGTTCAAAAATGGGTCATGTGGGGTCAAAAACTAGGTCACTAGGTCAAATACTTGAAAAAACTTGTGTACACTCTAGAGGTCATATTTGTTACCCAATCTTGATGAAATTTTGTCAAATTGTTTATCTTAATTATATCTTGATCAAGTTCGGAAATGGGTCACATGAAGTTAAAAACTAGGTCACTAGGTCAAATATTGGAAAAACCTTGTGTACACTCTAGAGGCCATATTTTTGACCCGAGCTTGATGCAACTTTGTCAGAATGTTTGTCTTAATTATATCTTGGTCAAGTTTGTAAATGGGTCACATGGGGTTAAAAACTAGGTCACTAGGTCAAATATTGGAAAAACATTGTGTACACTCTTTGTCAAAATGTTTGTCTTAATTATATCTTGGTCAAGTTCAAAAATGGGTCACATGGTGTTAAAAACTAGGTCACTAGGTCAAACTTTGGAAATACCGTGTGTACACTCTAGAGGCCATATTTTTGACCCGATCTTGATGCAATTTTGTCAGAATATTTGTCTCAATTATAGCTTGCTAAAGTTCGAAAATGGGTCACACAGGGTCACACAGGGTCAAAAACTAGGTCACTAGTACACTCTAGAGGCCATATTTCTGACCCGATCTTGATGAAACTTTGTCGAAATGTTGTCTTAATTATATTTTGGTCAAGTTCGAAAATGGGTCAAAAACTAGGTCACTAGGTCAAATACTTGAAAAACCTTGTGTACACTCTAGACACCATGTAGTACGACTCGATTCATCAATGGTATAACAGCCAGTAGAGCGTTCACAGGCCCTCTTGGGCCTCTTGTATCATAATTCCAATGATTTTATTTTAAAAATCGGGGAATTCTATTCCAATTATGTATTTTCAAACTATGTTCATGTTGAACAAATATTGCCAATTATTGTTTAATTTTACGCCCAGGTCTATTATAAGAGTGGGAAGTCTGTGTGTTTTCTTCGACAGGTCACACTTTTCGGTCCATAGTTGTATTCATGAAAATCAGATGTGTGTATACCTGGAGATGAAAAGCCCATCATGTAATCAATACACAGTATTATAATTTTATTATCAGAAACAGTGTATATCGAATTTATAGTCAATTTTGGGTACAAGCTAGAGTCAATGATCCAGAGCTAGGGTCGATGACACGGAGCTAGCGTCAATGCTAGGTGCATTCGATACTCCAAAAACAATATTTATTGCCACGGTACCATGTACGATCTTATTCGACTTACCTCCGAGACACTGGCACTTGAGATGCAAATATTATTAAAAAAAAAAATATATATAATTATAGCTATAGATTCTGTGTATATAAACACATGGTAATGAAGATAGTTGACACCAACCTCATTTCGAAGTTTGTATCTTTGTCAAATGAATGATTTGTTTCAAATCCTTTACACAGTTTGTTAGGTCTGATTCCCATTTATCACAATATATTCACAGTTCGTGCAAAAAGAACTCTGTGGGGAGAAATTAACTTAAACTCACCGATTGCTTCCATTACAAAATTTCAAACATATGTTCACTCACGGTTGTACTCAAAGTAGTGATTCGATTGGACGATATTTTAACGGTAAAACATACTTAATCAGAAACCAATCGGATATATTCGAATTAAGTCTGCAGATGTGAATAAACATACTAATTTTTGTTCATTTGTAGAGTTATTAAAATTTAATTCACTCCAATATTATTATATAAAGGACAAGTTATAACATATAAACCACCTTCCACATGAACATTACAAAATGGACAAAATCTAACTCAACTTCCACAGGAACATTACAAAATGGACAAAATCTAACTCATCTTCCACAGGAACATTATGAAATGGACAAACTCTTTCACTAATATGAAGTCTTCATATCTTCCAGTCTCTAGTCTTATTTGTGCCACGCAACAACGGAATCTAAAATAAGCTGACCTATGATTTCTTGGTAGTATTAGTTTACAATACATTTCTGTTTTAAATGTAGTTTAAAATAACTTTTTAGTTTTAGTACGTAGCGTATTGCCACCCATATTACTACGACCACGTTAATATTTATATTTCAATTTATTTCAAACTGATTTAAAGATGCACTTTTAACATCATCTAACAATTTACATTTAACAATAGGGTTAATAATTTGATACTGCCATTATTTGTCTAACACAAACCGGTTGCTATGCTAAGGTCACTGCCATTGCAGCTGATGGTGTGTTTATTGTTGTACCCAGGGCAGCCCTGCATTGCCGTATTTTGTACGGCTTCAATACAAGAGTATTAAAGTTTGAGTACCCCATATTGTTGCACCATAAGCTAAAACTGACCAAACCAGTGATTCGGCAGTGAATCAGTTTAGTATAACGTTTGTAAGGTATGCCAGCAACAATCCTAATGTGTGACTGGCTGGCTGTACAACAAATCAAGCTGTTAATTTATAATTGAGATATTCATCTGAAACAACACCTAGGTATACATACTTATTTTTTTATATAAATATATCAGAACCGCTACACAAATTCAAAATTCGTCTGTGGTTTTGATCTTGGTCTAAAATGTACAACATTGGTTTTATTTATATTGATAGATATAAAACTGATTTCAAACCAATCATCTAGTGTATTTAACAATAGCTGTAAATCTGTTTTATTTTCGGCCAGCAGCACAGTCATCTGCGTACATAATAATACATACTTATCACAATCTCCTATTTGTTTTAATGGTAGCTATCGGTGATTTTACTTAAATTTCTCCCCACAGATTTCTTTTGTTTTTTGTACGAACTGTGAATATATTGGGATAAATGAAAATCAGACCTAACGAACGGTGTAAAGGATTTGAAATAAATCGTTAATTTGGCAAAGATACTGACTTTGATATGCGGTTGATGTCAACTGTTTTCATTACCATTTGCTTATAGGCCTAGGGGTATCTTCTTTTCTTTTTTTTACTACCTGTTTCTCGGAGGTTATTCGGATAAGAATGTACATGATGGCGTGGCAATTAATATGGTTTTGGGAGTATCGAATGCACCTAGCATCAGCTCCATGTCATTGACCCTAGCTCCGTATCACCGACTCTAGATCTTACCCAAATTGACGATAAATCCGCCTTACACCATTTTCTGATATTAAATTCTAATACTGTTAAATGATTACATGATGGGCTTTTCATATCCACGTATACGCACAACTGACTTTCATGAATAAATACAAATATGGACCGAAAAATGCAACCTGTTGAAGAAAACACACACACCTCCCACTCTTATAAAAGTTCTAGGCATAAAATTAAACAATAGTTGGCAATATTTTGCAACATGAACCTGGTTTGAACTCACATAATAGGAAAAGCATTCCCACGATTTTTTAAATAAATTGGTGGATTTATGATATAATAAAAAAATAACGAGTTGAACTCTGTTGTGTTTTTTGTCTTTATTTCTACCTTGAAAGTGTCACTGACTCTCGTTCCCACATATCTCCAAAAAGAGCTAGAGTCAATGTTTAGTACTCGTGTAAGTATGTTAATTTGAAAGGGCTTCTATTAATGACCTTGTGTTAAGAGAGAGTTGGAGGGTCAATTGCGGTACTGGAAGCAAAACTGTATGTATGACCCACACGACAATAGTGGTATATAGTACTGCATGTGTTCGTCCGTACACCAGAATGTCACTCCTTGGTGAAGGTTTGTCATTAAGTATGTGTCCGCGACACCAGAATGTCACTTCCTTGTTGAAGGTTTGTCATTAAGTATGTGTCCGCGACACCAGAATGTCACTCCTTGGTGAAGGTTTGTCATTAAGTATGTGTCCGCGACACCAGAATGTCACTCCTTGGTGAAGGTTTGTCATTAAGTATGTGTCCGCGACACCAGAATGTCACTCCTTGGTGAAGGTTTGTCATTAAGTATGTGTCCGCGACACCAGAATGTCACTCCTTGGTGAAGGTTTGTCATTAAGTATGTGTCCGCGACACCAGAATGTCACTCCTTGGTGAAGGTTTGTCATTAAGTATGTGTCCGCGACACCAGAATGTCACTCCTTGGTGAAGGTTTGTCATTAAGTATGTGTCCGCGACACCAGAATGTCACTCATTGGTGAAGGTTTGTCATTAAGTATGTGTACGCGACACCAGAATGTCACTCCTTGGTGAAGGTTTGTCATTAAGTATGTGTCTGCGACACCAGAATGTCACTCATTGGTGAAGGTTTGTCATTAAGTATGTGTCCGCGACACCAGAATGTCACTCATTGGTGAAGGTTTGTCATTAAGTATGTGTCCGCGACACCAGAATGTCACTCATTGGTGAAGGTTTGTCATTAAGTATGTGTACGCGACACCAGAATGTCACTCCTTGGTGAAGGTTTGTCATTAAGTATGTGTCCGCGACACCAGAATGTCACTCATTGGTGAAGGTTTGTCATTAAGTATGTGTACGCGAAAGCCTTACACTCTTCACACTTCATACACAAAATCTACATGAATACTACACAGTCCACTCAGTCAAGCCATCATGAATACTACACAGTCCACTCAGTCGAGCCATCATGAATACTACACAGTCCACTCAGTCGAGCCATCGTGAATACTACACAGTCCACTCAGTCAAGCCATCGTGAATACTACACAGTCCACTCAGTCGAGCTACATGAATACTACACAGTCCACTCAGTCGAGCCATCATGAATACTACACAGTCCACTCAATCGAGCCATCATGAATACTACACTGTCCACTCAGTCGAGCCATCATGAATACTACACAGTCCACTCAGTCGAGCTACATGAATACTACACAGTCCACTCAGTCGAGCCATCATGAATACTACACAGTCCACTCAATCGAGCCATCATGAATACTACACTGTCCACTCAGTCGAGCCATCATGAATACTACACAGTCCACTCAATCGAGCCATCATGAATACTACACAGTCCACTCAGTCGAGCCAATATGAATACTACACATTCCACTCAGTCGAGCCATCATGAATACTACATGAACACTACACAGTCCACTCAGTCGAGCCATCATGAATACTACACAGTCCACTCAGTCGAGCCATCATGAATACTACACAGTCCACTCAGTCGAGCCATCATGAATACTACATGAATACTACACAGTCCACTCAGTCGAGCCATCATGAATACTACATGAATACTAAACAGTCCACTCAAATCGAGCCATCATGAATACTACATAAATACTACAAAGTCCACTCAGTCGAGCGCTATCATACTGTTAAAAATGCTTGAATACTTAAAAACAGTGCCTTAATGAAGTTACTATCTGCAGAGCAGGGCATCTGTGTCTCATGGACAGTACATTTCTAGTTATTTTTGCCTTATTATGAGAGATGTGTAAAATGCCGATGCAATAAAAAATATATGGAATAGGTTTGGTTTTCCATGTAGGTACAAACATGCGATTATTCAACATTCTGATTGAAAGCAAACAATACGGAACACTTATTTCATTGTCTGAGTTTGAGTTGCCTTTGCCGTACATTATAACACCAAAGATTGTTTGTACCTACATCATATGACTGGGAAAACCATGAAAGGCTTATTCTGGATAATTCCGCAGTAAGTCTGTTGAACATGTGATTATTACTTCTGTTCATTAGTAAATATCTTATGTGCTTGATTTTACCACAGGGTGTATGCTGAGGATGATTATTATCCACCTCCTGAAGATCTCCATGAGGGACCAGGTAAAACAGGAATCACTGAGCGAGGAACACTCTACCGTGAAGATACCTCCCCATCTCCTCCTCCTGAGAGACGACCAGTTGTATATACCCCACCAGTCTACCACGAGGGGTCAATATCTCCTCCCATACCTACAGGAATCACTGAGCGAGGGACCCTATACAGGGAAGACACCAGTCCATCCCCTCCCCCAGTTCACAGAGGCAGGCGCATGGTAAAATCCCCCTCCCCACCACCAATCAGGGGACGTATGCGACACGAGTCACTGTCTCCCTCCCCACCGCCTATTGCGAGGAGAAGGACTGTAAGCACAAGGAGTGAAACATATATGTCTGCATCTCCATCCCCACCCCCTATCTCCAGGCAAAGACACTTATCTCCAGTGCAAAGGAACACGCCGCCTGTACTACGTAGGCCTCGAGCCCAGCCAGTGTCAGCATCCCCTCCCTCATCTGGGGAATTGACCCCTTCTCCTCCAGATCTTAGCCAAGTAAGAGGGCGTGCCTCCTCCCCAGCCTCGCCTGTAAGCCCCTTCCCTCTGGGTAGTATATCTCCTTTGTCCCCCAGAGGTCCTGCTTCCCCATTAGAATCATTGACCCCATCGCCTCCATTAACTAGGGGTAGACTTGAGCCAGTCTCACCTCCATCTCCTCCTTCACCACCCAGACTACGTAGAGGGAGGCCCAGGGAACCAGCTTCCCCGCCATCCTCACCCGAGGTTTCCTCCCCTCCCAGACTTAGGAGGGGCAGCAGAAATCAGCCTATCTCTGATGAAGAAGCTGCCCATTACTTACGTGGGTCAAGAGGTCAGCCCTCTTCCCCACCACCCCTACAGAGAGTTCCAAGACACTCCCAATCCCCGCATTCCCCTCTCCCTTTGAGGGAGACCAGATCGAGACAGCCACAACCCCCATCGCCAGCAGGAATGAGACTACGAAGGGACAGTGGGGCACAACAGCCAACAACCAAGAGGTCTAGAAGATGAGGGCAAACTGAACAAACTAGTGTTACATGACTACTGGGAAACAGTCTGTGTATTGTTTCGAAAAAACATGGGACAGGCTGTATGAAATATGATAACCAGTCTGTTTGTCTGTGAACATAGGAACCAGTCATTGTGTTGTTATTAAAAGAGATGGGACAGGTCACTGTCTGTGAAACATGCCAACCAGCCTGTGTCTGTGAACATTGGAACCAGTCACATTGGAACCAGTCATTGTGTTGTTACTAAAAACATGGTGTTCCAGTGTGTGAGCAGACACACAGACTGCATTAGAGGGAATGGTCCATCCAGTGTTATAAATAACTGGCAATAATGTATGTAGTTCTCAAAACACACCAGCTGGGTACGGTATGGAATGAAGTGTGATTCTGTACAAATTGTGCAATGCAATTGCTAGAAAATTGGTGTCATCATGGATAATAGAAATACAGTATGGAGTTGAAAAACAACAACACCATCAGCATGTACTGAATTTGGAATGAGTTGTGTAATGCAATTAAATGCTATTGATTTGGTTTCAGTATGGATAACAAAGCAAATACTGAGTGGTCCCATACTATTTTGTATTAATAGTAAAACAAAACAGGACTCAATGTAGGTGTAGGAACAGTGCTTAAAGCCCCAACTGCCATATAAAAGTCAGAAGATGGCGTTGGGGAAGGTTTCTATATAAATTATGCATGTTTTGAATGAACTACTGTAAAATAAATTGTGAAAAGTTGCACAAATACACATTAAATCAATTGGTGTAATTATTTTTTTAAAAATCATATGCAAAGTATAGTTTCAAAAAATAATTTAAACCAACTGTCAAACAATTTGAATTTGCCAGGAGGAGACTATGAGGTTATTACCCTTGCTAATACAGAATGTAAACATTTCCCACGTGGCTGTGTTTATCAACAAGCATGCTGCAGCAGATAGCTTATGATCTATTCTGTATTATCATCAAAACCAGAAAAAAGAATTACAATTTAAAGCGGGTTGTGTCAACAGACCTTAAAAAAGGCACCAAATCTTGATTTTGTGTGGTTATAAGTTTCAATGTTCATTTGTGAAATATTATTGTGATTCAATTCAAATATAGAGTCGGCTGCTTCAGCATGTGTAGGACAGTGTTTACATCAGCTATTTTAGTTGACAGACAGGCTGTGTGCAGCAGTGGTAATTTGATAGGCCCCTCCTACAAATATTTACTATCATGTCAGTAAATGTTGTGGGTTAAACAGTGCTTTAGGTGTACATTATGCCATGTATGTAATATTGCTAGGCTATTGCAGGGTTAAGAATATTTAAATTACAATATAAAAATAAAACTTTCTCACATATTTACCCTTCCAAATTGGCAATAGTATCTTTAGAAGGACATACCGCAATCTTGATTTTTATTAACTCGCAATGTCATGTTAGTTTTTCAACATTCCTTGCATTTTTGAATTCTTCAAAGCAAATTGTTTCTGTGTATTACCAACTGTTGATTTTATTGCAACAATAATATATTTAAAGAGGCTCTACCTATATTTTTTTGTCCACCAATTGATATAAACTTTACTTAATCATAAAGAGGACTATGAATTTTTTTTCACCCCATGTAATATGCGTTTTGCTGGGAAAAAACAGGATTGAAAAGATTGGATTTTTGAAATTGTATTCGTAATTGTTTTAGACAAACCGATTGCGGAGATTTTCCGATCTTATTCGTTTACAATCGGAACTGCCTAGTCGGATTGGCGAAGAGTTCCGATCGATTCGTTTACTATCGGAACTGCCCCGAATAGTTTGTTTTCGTTCCACTGAATCGCACTGCGCATGTCCGAGAAAATCGTAAAAACACGTAGTTCTCCGGCAGGAGTAAACATCAGGGCAGCATTTTATTCAAGATGTTGTTTTGATCATAATTAATAACATACAGAACAGGAATACGAACCATGTTTTTTCTTATAATACTCATCAAATAGCTTTTTTTAATATTTTACATTAAAAATTGCATAGATATAGGTAGTGCCTCTTAAAACCTAGTAAGGATAACAAAGAAAAACTGAAAAGTGAAAATTTATATAATCATATGCAATCAGGTTTAAAGTCAATGATACTGGATAAATAAATTGAGATGCTAATGCTCAATAAAAAAGATTGCCGTGTGTCCCTTTAAAACTGATTTGTAATCATGTTAAAAAGTAAATGACGATTGTTACTCCGTGTGGTTGCCGGGGTAGAATACAACCACTGCAAATCCCGCTAGAGGCAGAGGGGTAGGACCTCCACGCCACATTTTTTCATTTTTAGCTCTACTGGCCAAGGGCCAGCAGAGCTTATGGGATGGTGTGTTGTCCGTCTTCCGTCGTCCGTCCGTCCGTCCGTCCGTCCGTTAACTTTTGCTTGTGTACACTCTAGAGGCCACATTTCTGATGCAATCATCATGAAACTTTGTCAGAATGTTTGTCTCAATGAAATCTCGGTCAAGTTCGAAAATGGGTCATGTGGGGTCAAAAACTAGGTCACTAGGTCAAATATTGGAAAAACCTTGTGTACAGTCTAAAGGCCATATTTTTGACCCGAGCTTGATGCAACTTTGTCAGAATGTTTGTCTTAATTATATCTTGGTCAAGTTTGAAAATGGGTCACATGGGGTTAAAAACTAAGTCACTAGGTCAAATACTTGAAAAACCTTGTGTACACTCTAGAAGCCGTATTTCTGACCCAATCTTGATGAAACTTTGTCAAAATGTTTGTCTTAATTATATCTTGGTCAAGTTCAAAAATGGGTCACATGGTGTTAAAAACTAGGTCACTAGGTCAAACTTTGGAAAAACCGTGTGTACACTCTAGAGGCCATATTTTTGACCCGATCTTGATGAAACTTTGTCAGAATGTTTGTCTCAATGAAATCTCGGTCAAGTTCAAAAATGGGTCATGTGGGGTCAAAAACTAGGTCACTAGGTCAAATACTTGAAAAAACTTGTGTACACTCTAGAGGTCATATTTGTTACCCAATCTTGATGAAATTTTGTCAAATTGTTTATCTTAATTATATCTTGATCAAGTTCGGAAATGGGTCACATGAAGTTAAAAACTAGGTCACTAGGTCAAATATTGGAAAAACCTTGTGTTCACTCTAGAGGCCATATTTTTGACCCGAGCTTGATGCAACTTTGTCAGAATGTTTGTCTGAATTATATCTTGGTCAAGTTTGAAAATGGGTCACATGGGGTTAAAAACTAGGTCACTAGGTCAAATATTGGAAAAACCTTGTGTACACTCTTTGTCAAAATGTTTGTCTTAATTATATCTTGGTCAAGTTCAAAAATGGGTCACATGGTGTTAAAAACTAGGTCACTAGGTCAAACTTTGGAAAAACCGTGTGTACACTCTAGAGGCCATATTTTTGACCCGATCTTGATGGAATTTTGTCAGAATATTTGTCTCAATTATAGCTTGCTAAAGTTCGAAAATGGGTCACACAGGGTCACACAGGGTCACACAGGGTCAAAAACTAGGTCACTAGTACACTCTAGAGGCCATATTTCTGACCAGATCTTGATGAAACTTTGTCGAAATGTTGTCTTAATTATATTTTGGTCAAGTTCGAAAATGGGTCCCATGGGGTCAAAAACTAGGTCACTAGGTCAAATACTTGAAAAACCTTGTGTACACTCTAGACACCATGTAGTACGACTCGATTCATCAATGGTATAACAGCCAGTAGAGCGTTCACAGGCCCTCTTGGGCCTCTTGTTTTTATCATGCTCATTCAAGTTTTTCTTCATGACACTGCATATATGGAATATGGAAATGTGGCTCAATCGTAAATGGTGTGTCTACAATAGAATTTGCAGCAAATCTGCAGGTTAGAAGGTTCTAGGCTCATTCTCCATATTTTATCTTGATGTAAATGAAGGATGAGCCTGGCATGTTCATCCCTGTTTGGCGCCATATAACCTTTTTTGTGTTGGTGCGCTGTAAAACCCCAATTCAATTAAATGACGGTTGTACAGACAGTTTTAAGACACATTCAATGACAACAGACACATTCAGTCACATACAAATGCAAATAAAGTTATTGTAACTTGATGATTGGTTGGTTGAATGTTGTTTTACATCATTTTCAATGCATTTTAGGTTAAATATGATGGTTGTTTTTTTCGTGGTGGAGGCAGACCACCTGCTTTTTCCTGGGTAGAACCAGTCCTGTTTACCTCCCGCCATCTGTAGGAATGGAAATCAATATTTCATTATGTCATTTGTTGTTTTTATTATGGCAACATCTATGGAGGCGAATCAAAATTGTGAGAAGCAAAATGGTGTAAAAGCAGTTTAAGAATGGTGTACCTCATTTTTATCTAAGTAGCTCACTCTTTTCATTCATATTCATTTTTATCATTTTTTGTTCATGCTCATTAAAAGTCTTCATCATGACCCCTGCATTGTTTCAGGTGCCATCTCGATCACATCACTAAGAGCAGTGGCAGAAAAACAATAAACATGGCTCCAACGTAAATGGAGTGTCTTCAATAGAATTTGCAGCATCTCTGCAGTTCAGGGTGAGAAGGTCCTAGGCCCATTCTCCATATTTTATCTCGATGTACATGGAGGATGAGCCATGCCATGTTCATGCCTGTTAGGTGCCATATAACCTTTCATGTGTTGGTGCGCCTTAAAACCCAATTCAATTCAATTCTTTTCAAAGGGCATTCTTGCAACCGGATTATCTCCTTATTCAAATGTCTCTTTACCCACTTGTCATACACATCCCCTTGTTTACGCAACGCATCCATGGTGTGCTTCATCAATAATAAAGTCACTGCTTATCCTGGCAGAGGGTAGTCCGCTAGAATTCATGCTCATTTTGTCCGTTTTGTCATGTTCTTTAAAGGTCTTCATCATGATCCCTGTGTTGTTTGGGTGCCACTTGAGCAGTGGCAGTGAACCGTGATTTTAGTTCTGGTGAAAATGGAGTTTCTACGACAGAATTTGCAGCAGCTCTTTTATAGTGAATACTTCGAAGAAGATCAAAATGTTCTCAAAACATTCTAAACAACCGTCGTATCGTATAATTACATAATATTATTATATATATGAATTACATTATGTATGGCGACATATTCATTTACATTATGTTCATGCTGTCTAGTTGTTAAGATTCACTTTATACTGAAATACATTATATCAATGCATCAAACCCTGGCTCATGTCTGTATATACTACCAAACTTCCATAACATGGCTTGGACAAACAGTATGTCTTGTCACTTCCATGACATGGCTTGGACAAACGGTATGTCTCGTCACTTCCATGACATGGCGTGGACAAGCAGTATGCCTTGTCACTTCCATGACATGGCTTGGACAAACAGTATGCCTTGTCACTTACATAACATGGCTTGGACAAACAGTATGCCTTGTCACTTCCATGACATGGCTTGGACAAACAGTATGCCTTGTCACTTCCATGACATGACAGTATGTCTTGTCAATTCCATAACATGGCTTGGGCAAACAGTATGTCTTGTCACTTCCATGACATTGCTTGGACAAACAGTATGCCTTGTCACTTCCATGACATGACAGTATGTCTTGTCAATTCCATAACATGGCTTGGGCAAACAGTATGTCTTGTCACTTCCATGACATTGCTTGGACAAACAGTATGCCTTGTCACTTCCATGACATGACAGTATGTCTTGTCAATTCCATAACATGGCTTGGGCAAACAGTATGTCTTGTCACTTCCATGACATTGCTTGGACAAACAGTATGTCTCGTCACTTACATAACATGGCTTGGGCAAACAGTATGTCTTGTCACTTCCATGACATTGCTTGGACAAACAGTATGTCTCGTCACTTACATAACATGGCTTGGACAAACAGTATGCCTTGTCACTTCCATGACATGACAGTATGTCTTGTCAATTCCATAACATGGCTTGGGCAAACAGTATGTCTTGTCACTTCCATGACATTGCTTGGACAAACAGTATGTCTTGTCACTTCCATGACATGGCTTGGACAAACAGTATGTCTTGTTACTTCCATGATATGGCTTGGACAAACAGTATGTCTTGTCACTTTCATAACATGGCTTGGACAAACAGCAGATCTTGTCACTTCCATAACTAGCTTGGACAAACGTTCTGTCTTGTCACTTTAATATCATGGCTTGGACAACAGTCTTTCTTGTCATTTCCATAACTGGCTTGAACAAACGGTCTATCTTGTCACAACAGTCTGTCTTGTCACTTCCATAACTGGCTTTAACAACAGATTGGCTTGTCACTTCCATGACATGGCTTGGACAAACAGCATACCTTGTCATTTCCATAATATGGCTTGGACAAACAGCATGTCTTGTCACTTCCATGACATGGCTTGGACAAACAGTATGTCTTATCATTTCCATATCCTGGCTTGGACAAACAGCATGTCTTGTTACTTTCAAAACATTGCTTGGACAAACAGCATGTCTTGTCACTTCCATAACATGGCTTGGACAAACAGTCTTGTCTTCACACTTCCATAACATGGCCTGGACAAACAAACTGTCTTGTCACTTCCATAACATATGGCTTGGACAAACAGCATGTCTTGCCACTTCCACAACATGGCTTGGACACACTGTCTTGACACTTCCATAACTGGCTTGGACAAAAAGTCTGTCTTGTCACTTCCATGACATGGCTTGGACAAACAGCATGTCTTGTCACTTACATAGCATGGCTTGGACAAACAGCATGTCTTGTCACTTCCATAACATGGCTTAGACAAACAGTATGTCTTGTCACTTCCATATCATGGCTTGAACAAACAGTCTGTCTTGTCACTTCCATGACATGGCTTGGACAAACAGCATGTCTTTCACTTCCATGACATGACTTGGACAAACAACATGTCTTGCCACTGGTTCGAATGCCACTGGAAGCTCGGCTTGTAAGTGAGGAGGTGTCGATTCTTATGGATGGCGGGAGGTGTACAGTACTGGTTCTACCCAGGAACGTGGGTGGCCTGCCTCCACAAAAATTTGACCTTCATATATATTTCCTAAATTAACCTTACATGTGTCGAAAATGACGTAAAATACCAAACAAACAAATGTCTTGCCACTTCCATAACATGGCTTGGACAAACCGTATGTCTCGTCACTTCCATATCAAGGCTTGGACAACAGTCTGTCTTGTCACTTCCATAACATGACTTGGACAAAAGTCTGACTTGTCACTTCTATATAACGGCTTGGACAACATTCTGTATTGTCACTTCCATAACATGGCTTGAACAGTCTGTCTTGTCACTTTCATAACATGGCTTGGACAAACAGTCTGTCTTGTCACTTCCATAGCATGGCTTGGACAACAGTCTGCCTTGTCACTTCCATGACATGGCTTGGACAAACAGTATTTATTGTCACGTCCATAAAATGGCTTGGACAAACAGTATACCTTGTCACTTCCACAACATGGCTTGTACAAACAGGATGTGTGGTCACTTCTATATCATGGCTTGGACAAACAGTATGTCTTGTCACTTCCATAACATGGTTTGGAGATACAGTCTGTCTTGTGACTTCCCTAACATGGCTTGGACAAACAGTATGTCTTGTCACTTCCATAACATGGCTTGGACAGTCTATCTTGTCATTTCCGTAACATGGCTTGGACAAACAGTATGTTTTGTCACTTCCATAACATGGCTTGGACAAACAGTATATATTGTCACTTCCATAACATGGCTTGGACAAACAGCATGTCTTGTCACTTCCATAACATGGCTTGGACAAACAGCATGTCTTGTCACTTCCATAACATGACTTGGAAAAACAGCATGTGTTGTCACTTCCATAACATGGCTTGGACAAACAGCATGTGTTGTCACTTCCATAGCAATGGCTTGGACAAACAGCCTGTCTTTTCACTTCCATAACATGTCTTGGACAAACAGCATGTCTTGTCACTTCCATAACATGGCTTGGACAAACAGCATGTGTTGTCACTTCCATAACAGTATGTCTTGTCACTTCCATAACATGGCTTGGACAAACAGCATGTGTTGTCACTTCCATAACATGGCTTGGACAAACCGCATGTAATCACTTCCATAACATGTCTTGGACAAACATTCTGGACAGTAAAGTGAAACTATGAATTAATACCTGTGATTCTTCAAGTTGCATGTATATGAACACAACATATTAAAATTTATTATAGTTAGTAATACAAGATATATATATATAATTATATATTTTAAGTTGTATATAATACTTCAGTCTTGCTTAGTGAATTTAAAACCACAAGATTCAGAGATACCGGTATTTTGAAACACTTATTTAATTATGATTTTTTTAAAATCGTAACCAATTTAATGCACTGAGAGCAGAGGGGAATCTATTTAAAGAGTGCATTACTTTTGACAGCCACTGTCAGCCAATCCACATATTAAATGAAAGAATAACAAATCATGACACTTATAAATAGATACACAGGAAATAGTTTATTGACCCTGCACAAACATGTATTATGCATATCTTAGGGAAGGAGACAAATGTAGGATAAAGGTCAGTGTCACTGTTGTACAATACTAAATGAAGGATACGGTGATCAAAGGTCAGTGTCACTGTTGTACAATACAGTTTGCTTGGGCCAATCTAAATGAAGGATACGGTGAGCAAAGATAAATGCCATTGTTGTTCAATACAGTTTAAATGCTTGATCCAATCTAAATGAAATTGAAGGATACGGTGATCAAAGATAAATGTCATTGTTGTACAATACAGTTTGCTAGAGCCATTCTAAATGAAGGATAAGATGATCAAAGGTCAATGTTCCAGTTTGCTTGAGCCATTCTAAATGAAGGATACCGTGATCAAAGGTCAATGTCATTGCTGTACAATACAGTTTGCTTGAGCAATCTAAATGAATGAATGTTTGATAAAAAGGCTACGCAACACTTAGATATTTTAATGTAAAAAATGAGAAGAAAAGCAAACTGCCATAACACTAAGTCAACATATTTGGCATCACAATGAAACCGTCCTGTAAAACTTCGAAACTATCAGTGAAACACTGTGGGAGGAGTTAAAACACAAATTAATGTTATAGTATGGACAATGGTATTTACTATATAATATTGATTACCAATTAAATACTGGTGGAAAGGTAATACCGTATTTTTTAGCGGTACACCTCTTATTTACAGTTGCGCCAGTATTGTAGTTGATTAACTGAAAACTAAAAAAACGCAGTCAAAAAAAATACGCGCGCACATGTTTTTTTTTAAAAAATATTTACAGCTGTTATTGGAGTTGCACCGACACATTACTAAAACACACACACACACCTAAAAACTGGGTGGAAAACATCTGCCCTGCCACTATTATGAAGTCTTTTTTTTTTTAATCATACACTTCTCACTGCAAACTGCTGGGATATGCAGTTTAATTAAATCAATTAACACGGTTATGCGCGAGACGTTGCCCCTAGGCCAGTTTACTGGTAATGACAGGTCAGTGTTACTTAATATAGATGTGCACGCATGATCGAAACAAAAACACGATCGACCTTGACCAGCTATTTATAAGACTGATTTCGCCATTTGTAAAATTAAATTATGTCAATATCTGCAATACTCATACACGAATTTCATTTGTTTTAATGTGCAAAGCATTTACTTTAACTAACTGCTTTAACTCTTTAATAATAATGAAGGCCATTAAGTAAGTTTACCGGATTTTATCAAAAACATTAAAAGTAAATTCTCCCAAACTATTTATAGATGAGAGGCGTAACATATTACCATACTCGTTTTGATTAGTTGAACAATAAGGTTACGGTGACGTCATTCACTCATGTGACAGCGGTTCCCGCAATTTCCAACAGAACCAAAACAAACTCCATGTTGGATTGTAAAAAAAATGTAAACATTGACTTTTGACATTATTTTAAAACGTTTTCGTGCGTTAAATTGTGGATACCACGAAGCAAAACGACAGCGAAGGCCTTGTAGAACGATTGTTGCAAGATTTAGCCAGGTAAGTTTTGTCGATTTTGGATATTTTATTGTGAAAAAAAGGCACACTGATTCACTAGTCTTACTCATAGTCATGCCGTGTTGCGCAACCGCAATACTTTTTTCACAAACCACGTTCACCCACTATTTTCGCGGTGTTTTCAGGTGCAGTGGTGACTGAACGTTGAACAAACGATAACTCGCTCAGTATCCATAATATAATCAGTGATGCAGAGTTTATTTCAGCCAATTTTCAGTGGCCTTGACGACCTTTCGTCTTGTTCTTTGTTACATAAACAAAGCAGTGTTTATATTTCTTTTTGAATTTTTATACACTATAAGGGAACTCTGACTTTGAAACACTATGTTACTAAAACACTAAGCCACTGGTTGAGTTATACTGTATGTTCACTATTTGTTGTTGAATTTATACATTATCGCCATGCCTCTTACATTTGGCTTTGTCTATTAAAAATCTAGTCATTGGTTATACTATGTATAGATCTGAAGTTGGGACCCATCCAATGTGTGTGTCATCATTATTTATTGGATATTGTAGTTAAGGTCTTAGTGAGGTTGCTTAGTTTGGTGTTTAATATAACTGCTATGTTACTTCCTTTCTTAGAAAACACGTTCTACATTCCCCACATGACCTAGCTGTATTGACCTGTAAAAATGTGTATCTAGGCTAGTGTATAAACAGCTGTCTAGTGAACAATATTGATTACAGAGTGTATTGGATTATAATAATTATTATATATGACTTTTGTTATTTTCGTGTTGGATTATAGTTCTATTGATTGAATTTTGGATTTATTTTAAGCAAAGGTGTTGTTTACATACATACGTTCATATAGCGCATTATGAATTTTATTAATGATGTGCTATTAATAAATATGAACTGTTTCAGTAATTTCTAGTTTAATTATACTGCTGATGTAAATCATTAAAGGGCAAATGTAAGACAAACATAGCTATTATAAGTAGCTTATTCTATTTGTTACTATTTTACTCTCACTCTACAGGGGTCTGGAAGTATTTTGAAAATCCACTTGCCAGGGCAAGTAGAATTTCAAAATCCTCTTGCCCTGCCCAAAATGTCACTTGCCCCAAAATTAAGCTATGTTAACATGCCTCTTTTTTTCTTTAGACTGCACTGCACGCTAAGTTGAATACAGTTTTCTTCTGTTTGTTTTTCTGTCGTCATTTTTATTTCTACTGGCCAGGAGGGCTTATGCGATCACTTTTCGTCCGTCGTCCGTCCGTCTGTTAGCAATTTTATAAAATCGACATTTCCTCTGAAACCGCTTGAAGGATTTTGGTGAAACTTCATCACAAGGTTACTTGAGAGGGCCCGTCTCAGATTTGTGTTTTTCGCAGTTTAAATATATAGGAAAAGGTTAAAAATTACATCTCCTCTGAAACCGCCTGAAGGATTTTGATGAAACTTAAACACAATGATATTTGGGATAGTTCTCTCAGATTTGTGTTTTTTGCGGCCGCCATTGGTCCAAGATGGCCGCCATGGCTAAAACTAGGTCAAATTTAAGGAAATTTCAAACGACATCTCCTCCGAAACCACTTATTCCATTCTTGTGAAATATCATATACATGTTTCTTGGGTTGGCCTCTATCAAGTTTGTGTTTTTCGTTATCGTCAAATAATCAAAATGGCCACCACGGCGACCCTAAGTTTACATAGAGTTATATAGGAAAAGGTTGAAAATGACATTTTCTCTGAAACCGCTTGAAGGATTTTGATGAAACTTAATCACCATGATATTTGATATAGTCCCCTCTCAGATTTGTGTATTTCGCGGCTGCCAGTCATCCAAGATGGCCGCCATGTCTAAAACTAGGTCAAATTTAAGGAAATTTCAAACAACATGTCCTCCGAAAACACTTATTCCATTCTTGTGAAATATCATAAACATGTTCCTTGGGTTGGCCTCTATCAAGTTTGTGTTTTTCATTATTGTCGAATAATCAAGATGGCCACCACGTCAACCCAAAGTTTACATAGTTATATAGGAAAAGGCTCAAACTGACATCTTCTCTGAAACCGGTTGAAGGATTTTGATGGAACTTATCACAATGATCTTTGGGATAGTCCTCCTCAGATTTATGTTTTTCCGCAGTCCGTCAGTCATCCAAATGCCCATCATGGCTAAAATTAGGTCAAATTTAAAGAGGTTTCAAACGACATCTCCTCCGAAACCACTTAATCCATTCCAGTGAAATATCATATATACATGTTCCTTGTGTTTGGAATCTATCAAATTTGTGTTTTTTGTTATTGTCGAATAATCAAAATGACCGCCAGGACAACCCAAAGTTTACATAGAGTTATATAGGAAAAGGTTAAATATGAAATCTTCTCAGAAACCTCTTGAAGGATTTTGTTGAAACTTTATCACAATGATCTTTAGGATAGCACGTGCACCTCAGATTTGTGTTTTCGCAGCCGCCTGTTGTCCAAGATGGCCACCATGGCTAAAACTAAGTCAAATTTAAGGAAACCTCAAACGACATCTCCGACGAAACCACTTAATCCATTCCAGTGAATATCATATACATGTTCCTTGGGTTGGCCTCTATCAATTTTGTGTTTTTCGTTATCATCGAATAATCGAAATGGTTGTCAAGGTGACCCAAGGTTTACATAGAGTTATATAGGAAAAGGTTAAATATGAAATCTTCTCTGAAATCTTTTGAAGGATTTTGTTGAAACTTTATCACAATAGTGTATGGCGTCTATTAAGTTTGTTTTTTTCTTGCAATAATCAAAATGCCGCCTTGGCGACCCAAACTTTATATAGGAAAAGGCTAAATATGACATCTTTACACAGTAGAGCGTCTACAGGCCCTCTTGGGCCTCTTGTTTTTAGATGATTTCATTGTAAAATTAATGCTTAAATTAGGAAGGATCACAGCTATAGGTTGTTACCATTATGCACATATCGGTGGTTTCCTCCAACGTGGGAGTGGGGAGGGGTGTGTCGGTGGGGAAACCCCAAGTATAAGACATCACTGATGAACCGGGTACCAATGCGGTAATATTAGATATTGGTAGACCCTATGGAATTAAGACATACATGATGCTCCTAGTGCAGTAATTACAAAAGGGCAGGCAGATAAAAAAAAGATGCATTAGGTCAAACAGAAGTTTTCGTACTTTCACTTTCGTTATAGACTTCATGTAGATAAATCAGCAAGCTCATTTTCCTGTTTTGGAAATTATGAGCATGGTTTATGCCTCAATCTGACTAGTTGTGTTTCTGTAATATCTTTCTTAGATTGCCAATTCTTCGAATAATTATCGAGATTAGCCAAGGTCGAAGCAGAACTTGGATAAAATGCAAACATGCTTCAAAATAAAAGCATGCCATTCCGTCATTGATCTCGGATTCATTCAAAACAGACATGGCATTTGGAAATAAAAAACCTATTCATTATGACATGTGTCGGTAGTATCTTTGCTCATCAAACATCGCCGTCAAATTGCCGTAATCATTTAATTGGCCTACTTTGATACAAATTGTTTCGATTGAATCGCCATTGTTTCACTTTACCACATGGTAGTGAACGGGACTTGTTCAATGGCTGATAAAAATACATGGGTTATTTGATTGGATAATGTGGATACAGTACTAGGTCAAGTGTTGCGTCATGTTATTTATTATTGAATAGAAGATTACCTTGGGTCACTACGACACCCGGACCAATATACAAAGCGACAACACCATCTCAATAACTGATTTACACATTGACGTGTATTTCACACTAATCTGGTGTGTGACCTACTTCCTCTATAGAGAGACTCGTTACGGGAGTATATTTCACACGGTATACACATTTTTAACACCGCAAGTTTCCAATTGAAGATTGGCACCCAAACCTTCCTTGGCCAGTCAAATTCTGATAAACTCAAGTGGGAGGGATTAAACAATCACGAACAACACGGGTCAGTTTTCTGACACTTATCAGTAATTGCTCGCGGTGAATGCGATGGGTGGTTAATTCATACGCAATTATCAGCTAACTTCACAATACAGGCAAAATTTCCCTTGATTTTTATCTAATGCTGAAACGTTCATCGGGCAAGTGACGGACAACCAGATTTATGAAGGTCACCTGCCCGCAAAATCCACTTGCCTGGTATCGAGCAACCAGATTTCCGGAGCCCTGCTCTAAAATGACTTATTTTTATTGGCCCAACCTCTTGATGGCAATCTTGATATTTTAAAACACGCAGTGGCCTGTTAATTTTTCTCTACAAATCATTATTCAAAAGTGGGTGTTCGATAACCAGCCAGATCGCACCTATCATGCTGGGCTCTTTGATTTTTAGCTCTACTGGCAAGATCGAAAACCATTCATATCGGACTAGTAACAGCGGAGTTATGGCCCTTGATTTAGTTAAAAATGCTATATTTTGCCTCAAGACGATAGGGCCTTCATTTTTCATCCAATCTTTACCAAACTTTATCAGATTGTTAATATCAATGAAAGCTCGGACAAGTTCGAAAACCAGCCAGATGGACTGGTAACAGCAGAGTTATGGCCCTTGATTTAGTTAAAAATGCTATATTTTGCCTCGTTAAGACAATAGGGCTATCATTTTTATCCGATCCTTACCAAACTTTAACAGATTGTTAATATCCATGAAAGCTCAGGCAAGTTCGAAACCAGCCAGATCGGACCAGTAACAGCGGAGTTACGGCCCTTGATTGAGTTAAAAATGCTATATTTTGCCTCGTTAAGACGATAGGGTATTCATTTTTCATCAAATCTTTACCAAACTTTATCAGATTGTTAATATCAATGAAAGCTCTGACAAGATCGAAAACCATTCATATCAGACTAGTAACAGCGGAGTTATTGCCCTTGATTTAGTTCAAAATGCTATATTTTGCCTCAAGACGATAGGGCCTTCATTTTTCAGCCGATCTTTTTTAAAATTTATGATTTTTGCAGTTTCTGCTCAATAACTTTTATATAACGTTTATAATCCACTCTTGGTGAAACATGTGGCAATGTTTATGGCACATATCTCTTGGCCAAATTCGATAAACAGCCAGATCGCACTATAATGCCGGAATTATGGCCGTTGGATCTGTATGTCCGTCCGTCTCGCTTTCTTGTCCGCTCAACTCGTACGGGTTTCATCCAAATTCCATAGAACTTCACAGGAAGTATCATGTTGATGTCTAGTAGGTCATATTGTCAGGACAGGACGTTATGTTTAAATGATCTTTGGTGGAGTTGCGGGACTTTGAAGTTTTTCGAATATACAGCTTGTCCGCCCAACTACTATACGTTCCATCTAATTTTCATGAAACTTCATAGGAAGTATCAGTATGATGTCTAGTAGCTCATATTGTCAGGACGTTTTGGTTGAATGATCTTTGACGGAGTTACATATTGTTTTTGTTTTTTTGTTTACCTTTAAATTTTAAGGAGCTGGCAGGACTTCCAACTTAAGGTTTAAAGGGCCTGATGTGAAAACTAAGGCCTCGAGCCACCGTAAGTGTTAAACTGTGATGCTAGTGTTATTGGATTGTTTCCTTTCATTCTCCAATGTCATTTTAGGTAACATGCAACAGTTCATTTTATGACTACTAGTGCCTTCTTATTTTTACTAGCCATTCTTAAAACCACCTAATCTTCCTTATTTTCTTTTGTGGCAAAATAAAAAGATACCAAAATATCATGCCTTGGTATAGCTCCAGGGCACGAAAATTCCACTCGTCCGCTCGCTATGACGAGTGCTCATTGATGCAGAACGAGCAGAAATTCAGATAAATTCTTTAATTCATCAATTTGGCCATTCAAATATTGCGTAGGACGAGTAACTCAGAAACAAATTTTCTTGCCCTGAGCTCCATGGATAAGGCCTTGCCTTTGGAGCTATAGACAGACAGCTGACCAGCGTGGGTTCGCTCCTTGGCGAAGGCATTGTTTGAGGGGAAACTTCATAATCCATCTCATCTGTAGCTGAGGTTGCATTTCCTATATATGACTATACTGCTAGTAAATATTGCAAGACAACATGTTTGTGACTAGGTAGTAGTCGATCCATTTATAGACCACGGCCATTATACCCTTCTTTGCAATGGCCTGTATAAGCCCTTACCCCACCCTAATTTCTTAGTCATGCAGACTTAACAGTGCCCCAGATAAGCAGCGTATCTGTGTATTTCACTCAATTAAAATTGCCAAATACCCAATTAATTTCCCTGACGTGTACCAGATACGCATGCAATTTCCTTTTCACTCAAGCATTTTAATTTTAATCAGAGATCAGCAGAGCTTATGCCGTGGTGCGGCGTCCGTCTGTCTGTCCGTAAACTTTTTTTGTAGCGACAACTCATCTGAAACTACTGAATGGATTTTCATGAAACTTTACAGAAATGTTGCCCATGAAGTCTAGTTGGTCCTAGCAAAAATTCATGTTGATGTGAAATCCAAGATGGCCACCAAATCTAAAAATAGGTTTTTAAAAAACAAGTTTGTAGCGACTTCTTCTTGAAAACTGTAAGTGATATTGATATGGGACTTTTTCTAAAATGATCAACATGACATGATGTTGGTCCTTGTCAAAAATCGTTTTGATTCAGCGTTAAACATGGCTGCCAGCGGCCATCTTTGTTTACATAGAATTATATAATGAAAACTTGTAGCGACTACTCCTCTGAAACTACTTGACGGATTTTCATGAAACTTCACAGGAATGTTGCTTTTGATGTCTAATTGATCCTAGCAAAATTTTAGGTCGGCCAGAAATTCAAGATGGCCGCCACGACTAAAAATAAATTTTCAAAATACAAGTTTGTAGCGACTTCTTCTTGAAAACTATAAGTGATATTGATATGGGACTTTTTCTAAAATGATCAGCATGACATGATGTTGGTCCTTGTCAAAAATCGTTTTGATTCAACGTTAAACATGTGCTAGCGACCATCTTTGTTTACATAGAATTATATAATGAAAACTTGTAGCGACTACTCCTCTGAAACTACGTGACGGATTTTCATGAAACTTCACAGGAATGTTGCTTTTGATGTCTTATTGATCCTAGCAAAATTTTAGGTCGGCCAGAAATTCAAGATGGCCGCCACGACTAAAAATAAATTTTCAAAATACAAGTTTGTAGCGACTTCTTCTTGAAAACTATAAGTGATATTGATATGGGACTTTTTCTAAAATGATCAGCATGACATGATGTTAGTCCTTGTCAAAAATTGTTTTGATTCAACGTTAAACATTGCTGCCAGCGGCCATCTTTGTTTACATAGAGGTATAAAGTAAAAACTTGTAGCGACTACTCCTTTGAAACTACTTGGCGGATTTTCATGACACTTTACAGGAATGTTGCTCTGAATGTCTAATTGATCCTAGCAAAATTTCAGATCGGCCAGAAATTCAAGATGGCCACCACAGCTAAAAATAGATTTTTAAAAAAAGAAGTTTGTAGCGACTACATCTTGAAAACTATAAGTGATATTGATATGGGACTTTTTGTAAAATGATCAGCATGACATGATGGTTATCAGAGTCAAACATTATTTTGATTCGACGTTAAACATGGCTGCCAGTGGCCATCTTTGTTTACATTGAGTTATATAATGAAAACTTGTAGCAACTACTCCTCTGAAACTACTTGACGGATTTTCATGAAACTTCACAGGAATGTTGCTCTTGATGTCTAATTGATCCTAGCAAAATTTCAGGTCGGCCGGAAATTCAAGATGGCCGCCACGGCTAAAAATAATTTTTCAAAAAACAAGTCTGTAGCGACTACTTTATGAAATCAAAATCAATCAGTAGAGCTTCAAGGTCATTGACCTCTTGTTTTGTCTTGTTCTTTCCTCATCACACATTTAAATGAACAAAATAGCTTTTTTTCTGTCAGCTGGTGAATTGTACACACTGTGACATCAAAATTTCCTTTCAAGCTGCCAATCAATTTTAGCTCGACTGGCAAGCAGAGCTTATGGAATGACGAGTTGTCCATCGTTCGTCGTCCGTCCGTCTGTTAACTTTTGCCTTGTGAATACTCTAGGGCCTTTATTATTAATCGGATCTTTACGAAACTTTGACAGTGTCTTTATATCAATGAAAGCTCGGACAAGTTCGAAAACCAGACAAATCGGATCACTAACACTGGAGTTATGGCCCTTATTTTTCTGAAAAAATGCTATTTTCTGCCTTGTGAACACTAGGGCCTTCAATATTAATCGACTCTAGCACCTTCATTTATTAAACACTAGCATTTATTATTTGATCTTTACCAAACTTGCACAGATTGTTAATATCAAAGAAAGCTCGGAAAAGTTCGAAAACCAGCTAGATCGGACCATTAACAGCGGAGTTATGGCCCTTGATTTAGTTAAAAATGCTGTATTTTGCCTCGTTAAGATATGGCCTTCATTTTTCATGCAATCTTTACCAGATTGTTAATATCAATGACAGCTCAGTCAGGTTTGTAAAAACAGCCAGATTGGACCAGTAACAGTGGAGTTGTGGCCCTTGATTTAGTTAAAAATTGTATATTTTGCCTATTTAAGACGATAGGGTCTTCATCTTTCATCCGATCTTTACGAAACTACCAGATTGTTAATATTAATGAAAGCTCTGACAAGTTCAAAAACCATCAGGATTGGACCATCTACATCGGAGTCGTGGCCCTTCATTTTCTGAAATATGCTACATCTTGGTCTCATTAAGACGAAAGGGCCTTCATTTGGCCGGATTTCATTAAAATTGCAGAGATGATCAGTACTAAGCTAGTTGTACAGTAACCGTGTTCCAGTTGAATGATTTTGGTGGGGTTATAGCCCTTAAAGGTTTTAATACACAAACTTTGTTCTGACTAGTTCTCCTGAACCCCCGGCTGGATTAAACGAAACTTTTTAGGGATGATCAATTCCATGTTTAGTTATGCAAATCATTGCCGTGTTCCAGTTGAATGATTTTGGTGGGGTTATAGCCCTTAAAGGTTTTAATACACAAACTTTGTTCTGACTAGTTCTCCTGAACCCCTGGCTGGATTAAACGAAACTTTTTAGGGATGATCAATTCCATGTGTAGTTATGCAAATCATTGCCGTGTTCCGGTTGAATGATTTTTGGCAGAATTACGGCCCTTTAAAGGTTTTAATACACATCGTCATCTGATCTACTTCTCCTGAACCCCTCGCCAGATTTCAGTGAAACTTTGCAGGGATGATCAGCACCAAGCCTAGTTGTGCATGTCTTCATCGCGTTCCGGTTTACAGATACTTGGAAGAGTTATGGCCCTTTAAACGATTTTGATAGCACACTTTTTTTCCAGGCTAGTTCTCCTGAACCCTTGGCTGGATATAGACGAAACTTGACAAGGATGATTAGTATCAAGCCTAGTTGTGCATATCATCGCCATATTTCAGTTGAATGATTTTTGGCAGAGTTATGGCCCTTTAAATGTTTTAATACACAAGCTTTGTCCATATTAGTCTCTTCTGAACTCTTTGCCAGATTTCAGCGAATCTTGGCGGGAATGATCAGTACTAAGCCTAGTTGCACCTATCATTGCCATGCTCTGGTTGAATGTATTTTGGCAGAGTTATGAGCCCTTCAAGGTTTTAATACACTAACTTTGTCTAAACTAGTTCTCCTGAACCTCTGGCTGGATTTCAACGAAACTTTGCAGGGATGATCAGTACCAAACCTAGTTGCGTATATCATCACCTTGTTCCTGTTGAATGATTTTTGACTTGTGGCCCCTTATATAGGACTTTTTTCAACAAAATTGGGAAGAGGCCCAGGCCTGTCCATTTTGGGAAAAAAGAACGCGCTTATTTCTCATTTTGGGAAAAATACAAGGTTTCATAAATTAAGTAAATATGACCTTAATATACTTTATTTATATTGTCATCCATTATTTACCATAATTATTAACTTTTCCAAGTCGGAATTTACTTGGCAGCCAAAAACAAACTGCAGAATTCATGCTTTTTCTAAAATTTTGAGAGACTGCTGTTTTCCGATTGGGAAATATTTCTGCCACAGTTGGGAAAAAACAGTCCAATTTTCTGTTGGGAAGAGGCCCTTTACAGGCCTCTGTTATATAAGGTAAAAAAGCCCTGGGCCCCTTATACATAAACTTTATCTTGAGCCAGTAAAGCGTCCACAGGCTTACTTGGGCCTCTTGTTTATCCGATCTCTACCAGATTGTTAATGTCAATGATCGATAGCCCGGACAAGTTCGAAAACCAGCCAGATCTGACCAGTAACAGCGGAGTTATGGCCCTTGATTTAGTTAAAAAGCTGCCATGTTAAGGCGATAGGGCCTTAATTTTTCATCCGATCTTTACCAAACTATACCAGATTGTTAAAGTAAATAAAAGCGCAGATAAGTTCGAAAACCAACCAGATCGGACCAGTAACAGAGGAGTTATGGTCCTTGATTCAGTTAAAAATGCTATATTTTGCTTCTTTAAGACGATGGTCACTCGCTTCAATGATGTTATAAGAGCCATATTAGCCAGTAGAGCTTGGGCCTCTTGTTTTAGGTGCTCATCACATAATGGAATGGTGTCTGTGTGTGTGCCACAGTGGTTGTGGATGGAGGGGGAATAAATACAACATATTATTAAACTAATACAATAAAATATATTTTCCAACTAATTATAACGGTGGCAGTCCTTCCTGTTTAATATGCATCACACAAACAATGGTACAACTCTAAATTTTGGGACAGGCATTCTTAAATGTGGGCAAGTGACATTTTGGGCAAGGCAAGTGACTTAAAATCCACTTGCCCTGGGCAAGTGGATTTTCTAAATATTTCCAGAACTCTGTCAGGGCGTAGCGTGACCAAAATCTAAATTAATCTTGGGTGTAGGTGCGGGAGAGGGTTTTCTGCCCCTGGACATTTTTAAAAAATAAACGCTCTGACTGGTGCATTTAAGGGTGGGGATGAAAGATTTAAATCCTGTCAAAAATACCATTATTCCTTAACATTTCAGACTCAGCATGTTACTTGTACCCACCTTTAGGCTCACCTCTTTATTGCGTTTTTCGAGTTTTTATGTTTTTAGATCGACTGATCAGAGATCAGCAGATTGGCTTATATGCCGTGGTGCGGAGTCCGTCGTCCGTCCGTCTGTCCGTCAACTTTTATTTGTAGCGACTACTCCTCTGAAACTACTAGATGGATATTCATGAAACTTTACAGAAATATTGCCCATAAAGTCTAGTTGATCCTAGCAAAAATTAATGTTGATGTGAAATCCAAGATGGCCACCAAAGCTAAAAATAGAGTTTTAAAATACAAGTTTGTAGCGACTACTTCTTGAAAACTATAAGTGATATTGATATGGGACTTTTTCTAAAATGATCAGCATGACATGATGTTGGTCCTTGTCAAAAATCGTTTTGATTCAACGTTAAACATGGCTGCCAGCGGCCATCTTTGTTTACATAGAGTTATATAGTAAAAACTTGTAGCGACTACTCCTCTGAAACTACTTGACGGATTTTCATGAAACTTTACAGGAATGTTGCTCTTGATGTTTTATTGATCCTAGCAAAATTTCATATCGGCCAGAAATTCAAGATGGCCGCCACAGCTAAAA
Source organism: Cyrtodaria siliqua (assembly GCA_037043455.1). NCBI lineage: Eukaryota > Metazoa > Mollusca > Bivalvia > Adapedonta > Hiatellidae > Cyrtodaria > Cyrtodaria siliqua. Next base: position 530,639 of record JAWPHD010000024.1, on the reverse strand, counting down.
ATAGAGTGATATTGATGTGGGACTTTTTCTAAAATGATCAGCATGACATGATGTTGATCCGAGTCGAACATTATTTTGATTCGACGTTAAACATGGCTGCCAGTGGCCATCTTTGTTTACATAGAGTTATATAGTAAAAACTTGTAGCGACTACTTCTCTGAAACTACATGACAGATGTTCATGAAACTTCACATTAATGTTGCTCTTGATGTCTAGTTGATCCTAGAAAAATTTCAGGCTCGCCGAAAATTCAAAATGGCCACCACAGCTAAAAATAGATTTAAAATAAATGAATTTGTAGGGACTACTTCTTGAAAACTGTAAGTGATATTGATATCCAAGATGGCTAAAACTAGGTCAAATTTAAGTAAATTTCAAACGACATCTCCGAAACCACTGATTCCATTCTACTGAAATATCATTTACATTTTCCTTGGGTTAGCCTCTTATCAATTTGTGTTTTCGTTATCGTCTAATAATCAAAATGGCCGCCACAGCGACCCAAAATTTACATAGAGTTATATAGGAAAATGTTAAAAATGACATCTTCTCTGAAACTGCTTGAAGGATTTTGATGAAACTTAATTCCAATGATCTTTGGGTTAGTCCCCATTGGATTTGCGTTTTTTGGGCCTCCAGTCATCCATAATATGGCCACCATGGCTAAACTTACATGTAGGTCGAATTTAAGGACATTTATCGAACGACATATCACTTATTCCATTATAGTTAAATATTATATGCATGTTCCTGTTGTTGGCCTCTATCAAGTTTGTGTTTTTCGTTGTCGTCAAATATTCAAAATGGCCGCCACGATAACCAAAAGTTTACATAGTGTTATTCATAGGAAACATGTTTCTTGGGTTGGCCTCTATCATGTTTTTGAATCACATCATTCAAGTAGAGCGTCTACAGGCCCTCTTGGGCCTCTTGTTTTCCTAGCTTTTCCAGGGACATTGTTCAGGCTTTCCAGGTCACTTTCTGAAATTTTACGAAGTACCCTGGAAAACTCTGGACATTTTTTGTTCCACCTTTCCATGGTCTTCGCATTTTCACAATCTGGAGAAATAAATTTATTCCAGGGATTTCCGGTCTTTTCCAGGCCTTTTTCATGGTTTTCCAGGGTCTACAACAGAAATTATACGGCCGGGAAAATACAAACTTTGAAAAGTTTAAACAAATAATCTGTTTGATATTTGAGGGATTGAATCAATAAAAAAAGTTGAGCATTATAATGATACCAGTTATTATGTTGTTGAAAGGAAATAAACAAAACGACAGTTAATGTTTTAATAGAAATTATTTGGGAAGTTATCGAACAGTGTGAATATATATAATTAAGTAGTTCTAACAAAATCCACCCTCCTTTTGGCAAATTAGCGAACAGTGTGAATATATATAATTAAATTATGTAGTTCTAACAAAATTCCCCACCCCACCCCCACCTTTTGGGTAAATTAGTAAACAGTGTGAATATATATAATTAACTAGATCCCCCCTCCCCCATTACCATGTCACACATACATAATGAACCAAACAAAATAAAGTCCCACTAACCCTAGCTGTAACAAAAAAATACAATTCTCTCAACACTCCCGACAAAACTGTCTTTTTAGTCAAGCTTGTTTTGCAGAATTACATATAATTTCTTAAAAGGCAAGTTTACATGGGCAATCCTGTTTTTTTTTTTCCATTAACATTTTGGGATAGCTGAAATCAAACATAATATATTATTTTCTCTGTAAGGAAGTGATAAAGTGCAGGACTTGTTCATTTGTAGGGGATTCTTTTTTTTTACCTTTATCACTAGTTGTGTTCAATCGTATCGGAAGTTGATGCAAAACCAATTGCCAGTGTGTTATGTATATTGTAAACACTGAGTTCAGGGTCTTTCACAGGAATATTTTAAAGGGACACACTGAAATGTTTGAAATGGGTTTCTCGATTTATATATCCAGTATCACTTTTACTTTTACCCTGGTTACAATTAAATAAATCAAATTTTAAGTATTCAGTCACTATTTGGTCTTCTTATACTACAAGTTTTAATATATTATTGGTGCAATATATTATTGGTGCAATAATATTAAAAATTAATAATATGCAAAACCAAATTTCTTAATACTGTGCTTATAATTGATATTAATGATTGAACAAAATGCAAGTTATGCAGAAAAACTAGCGGGACGCCGTGAGTTTTTAAAAAAATAAAGATTGCCGTGTGGAGTTAAGGAGTAGTGTAGTGCATTTTAAACATAGGGTTGGTTATGGGAGAGGAAGGGTGGGAGTGGGGAGGGGACTAAAACAGATTTTTTTATGGCAATGCAGGTATTTCATTTGGCTTTAATGATATACTTACTTAGAGACTAAATGGCATTAAATTAATACAGATTGTTACTTTTTTGAAATATATATAAAATTATATATATATTTACAAAAAACGTACAGTTTATAACTGGATCATGATGAATGGGATAGTTGCAAGAATTTAAGGAATAGTGGCAGAATTAATGAGTACTGGCAAGCACCTGTTTAAAATTAAGGAGTAGTGGTGCCACTGTGCCTTAATGGTCTGGGGGAAGACCCTGGAATAAGTTTGTTTTTAACTAAGTGAATACTGCTGATTTAAAAAACAACATATATTTAACCTTTAATTGAAGTAAACAAGCAGTATACAATAGGTTCAGCCAATCAGAAGCAGTCGATCTGTTCAGCAGGACAGAAACATAATTCAGTCACCACCAGCAATGTGGTACTGTCCTGGAAATTCTCCACAATGTTAATAAACAGATTTAAAAAAATCAATTCTCTAATCATAGATCAGAGATTGTAACATATATCTCGGTCATAGTGTTGTCATGATGTTTCAAAGGAAAGGTATGATTTGTCTTACATGATTAAGTGGTGTTGACAACCACAAGTATGATATGAATGTCAAGGTACATGTACATAGATAAAAAGCAATAAAGGTGAAGCAAAATTCATTTGGACTCCATAATACTCGTGAGCTTAGTAACATGTCTACAGGTGTGTATTCATGATAACCATGAGCAATTCATGATAACCATGAGCAATTCATGATAACCATGAGTTAAATGTCGGTGGGAATTAGGATAATTATTCAGTTATGTTCAAAAATTAATAAACATATAATTTTAAGGACCCTAATTTTATAATTGTTTATCTTTTATTTAGATTGGCGTAAACAATACAAGGATGTTATGAAAAACCTGATAAAGAAAACATTAATTTAATAATTATGGACTTTTTTTTTTCACAATCTTTATTGGGAGTGAAATGTTGACAATTTATGCGGCAGATATATGTGTAGGGGGATAGAAGTGACTTACTTCATCACATATGAACTATTTGACCTTGCGTTATATTGAAAAGTGTATAAATGAGAAAGTTACCTGCAGTGACTGTTGAAAACATGTGTTTAGCAAATGAAAGTGAAACAACAAGGAATACAACATCGCCACAGAGGCGAACTGCAGGGATTGATAGTTACATGGTTTCTGGGTAAGTTTTTAAAAATGTACGAAATGTTTCAGCGTGTTGTTGAAAAATTCAGGACCGGGATTCCCAGGTTAGTCATTGGAACTATGGGAAAGTGATTTCTGGTAAAATCATAGAAAAAAAAATATAACGAGTGATTTATGGGTAAATTAATGAAAAAAAGTGACGCAGCTGATTTATTATCCCCCGCCACTGCAGGCAGAAGGGGGATATAGTAATGCCCTCCGTCCGTCCCATTTGTTGTCTGCTCTTTAACTCAAAAACTACTAGATGCATGGAGTGCAATGAAATTTCACACAATGATAGAACCATAACTCTGACTTTATTTAAAATTAGAGTTATGTGCAGAACACCGTTTTATATCTGTGTCTCTCTCCGTCACAAGTCGTGTCCTCTACATATCTCTTGAACTGCTTTAGGGTTTTGAAATAACTTGGCACAAATGTTCACCATGTTGGATCAACGTGGAGACCGCAAATTCAAGCCACGTCCGTTCAAAGTCAAGGTCACACTTAGAGGTCGAAGGTCATATGCACTATATTTCATGCACTATATTTCGTATCCTCCATATCTCTTGAACCGCTTGAGGGATCACAAATATTCACCATATCGAGACGACATGCAGGGCACAACTTCCAGCCACCTCCGTTCAAGGTCAAGGTCACACTTAGAGGTCAAAGGTCATATAGTAGTAGTAACAACAATCATAATATATATTAATAGACAAACAATTACGTTTCTATTTTAAAACATGCATTTTTAGTTAGTTTATTTAATGCTTGCAATTTAATGAGTGTCTTCAGAGTCCCTGGCTGATAGGGCCAGAGTGATAAATTGTACTTTATGGTATTTGGTTTTGTTGGAAGATATGGCTAAATGTTAGAAGTGTACTATTAATATCCTCTTTATTTTGATCTAATTTCACTTCTGTTTGATTAACGTAATAGTTTGTTTGGTATTGGAATCCATTGAGTTGATATCATTTTCTGAAATTTTTAAAGCTTTGCACACTTTTGCCAAAGAAGAGAACCATGATTTATCACCTGCAGAGTAGAGCTCTTGGTCGACATGAAAAGCACAAGATAATAGTCTGTCTTGAGATAAAGTTGTACATCTTTTATAATATTTAAATATGAGTGGCAGTATAGATATCATTAGGAACTCTTCCTGTTTCACACCTACTTGCAAAATTATATGAATATCTGTTTATATCCAAGATAGATTTACAAAACTTGTGTTGTATTTTTCTGCCAGAAAAGCATCAATATTTGCTAGTCTGCAATCCAGACTTCACTACCATATGTTATAATTGGCCTCAGGGGCGGATCCAGAATTTCAGCTTAGTGGGGGCGTAAGATTTTGGTCAATTTTCGGGTCCGTTTCTAGCCTCATAAAACGGTTGCGGTAGTGCATTGATAGGGTAAAAAAGTCCGTTTTCAAATAAAAGGATTTAACAATGTGTTAATTAAACCATTCATTAGCCATTATATTGAGGGCGTGCATCGAAATTGTTTGATATTTTATCTACAGTAACATGGACATACATATGTATGATTCGGAATTTTGGGTGGGGGGTGGCGCGTAAAATTAGTTTTGATTTCAATGAGAACATCGATCCCCATGTGGTTGCCGTGGCAGAATACAACCACTGCAAATCCCGCTAGAGGCAGAGGGGTAGGACCCCTCTTCATGTTCATTTTGTCATTTTTTTATCATGCTCATTCAAGGTCTTCTTCATGACACCGCATATGCAAATGTGGAAATGTGGCTGCATCGTAAATGGAGTGTCTACAGTAGAATTTGCAGCAACTCTGCAGTTCTGCAGGTTAGAAGGTTCTAGGCCCATTCTCCATGTTTTATTTAGATGTAAATGAGGATGACATGTTCATCTCTGTTTGTCGCCATATAACCTTCCTTGTGTTGGTGCGCTGTAAAACCCCAATTCAATTAGAACAATGCTTTTAGACCTTTATTATATAGGTCATGCATCTGCTGCATGCTTTTAATTACCATTAAAGAACAATATAATTCCTAAATATTTGTATTGATCAACAATTTCAATACTGTTCATTAAATTTTAAAATCTAAATTATCGTTCTCACTTCTACCCTTGCTAAATATCATCACTTTAGTTTTATTCAGATTTTAACTTCTAGTTGCCAATCTTTGCAATAATTTTGAAGTGATAATAAACAATGTTTTAGGCCTGAGCTCGTAACTCGGAGACAGGAGAAGTAAGTCATCAGCATAGAGGATGATTTAAATAAGTGTTCTGCAATAAAATAGGGTCTGTACTGACATTACCTTGCAAGGATGCTCCAATATATTAAAGAGTGTTGGACTTCCCCGTTTTACACCTTTATTATTTTGTACTGGATTTGTAAGATAATTTTTCTTTTTTTTTACACAAAAATGTGTGGTGGTGTACATGTGTTTGATAACATTATAGATATTTCCATTAATGCCCATATTCTTTAGTTGAAAGAATAACGCTTCCCTCCATACTGAATCGAAAGCTTTCGAAAAGCAAATACAACTTTTTTAAGCTTATTTACATATTTGTTAATTGTTTTTACAATAAATATTTGATTTGTTGTTCGGTTCTTGGACCTGAAGCCTGCCTGATTGTCCTCTTCAAGATTATTTTCCCTCAAAAAGTTTGAGAGTCTTGTCTGTATGACTTTGGTAAAAAGTAAGTTACATGCCCCTGTAGTTTTCACATTCATAAGGTGAGCCATTTTTATGAATTATGGAAATAGTACTTATGTTACATGTTATAGGAAACTTCCGGAGGAGAGAATTTTGTTAAAAAGTTTAACAATCGGTAAACAGAGCTCTAACCTTAAACAGTTACAAGTTTTATAACTTCTGAAATTTATTGAAATGCCAGATTATTATCTCCCCTTGGTTTAGAGTAGCAGATACTTTTCCCTAATAACCATTTGTAACCTAAATCAGTTACCAAGATCATTTGCTAATAATCGAAATAGTTGCCAAATGTGCAGTGTTTATTTATGTCTGTATACTTGTTATTAAGGATAAATACATCTTCATCAAGATCAAATTAGCAGATGTTCACTAATTATCATGTTGGAGCCTACAAAATGATTTTAATGGATTTTGTTGCATAATAGTAGGTAACTTGAGAGGCCTTGCGCATTGGATTTTCATGCATGTTCAAGAAAATTATATATATATATATATGGAAAATTCCTGTACAGAAGATAGAATGCATCTAAACTTGAATGATTTTGTGGTAGTAACTGATTCAGGTTATTATCCCAGTTTTAGTTGTTTTTAGCTCTACTGGCCAAAGGCCAGGAGGGCTTATGCGATCACTTTTCGTCCGTCTGTCTGTTAGCAATTTTATAAAATCGACATCTCCTCTGAAACCGCTTGAAGGATTTTCAATGTCACTTGGGAGGGCCCCTCTCAGATTTGTGTTTTTCGCGGCCGCCAGTCATCCAAGATGGCCGTCATGGCTAAAACTAGGTCAAATTTAAGGAAATTTCAAACGACATCTCCGACGAAACCTGCACTTATTCCATGCTACTGAAATATCATATACATGTTCCTTGGGTTGGCCTTTATCAAGTTTGTGTTTTTCGTTATCGTCGAATAATCAAAATGGCCGCCACGGCGACTTTAAGTTTACATAGAGTTATATAGGAAAAGGTAAAAAATGACCTCTTCGCTGAAACCGCTTGAAGGATTTTGATGAAACTTAATCACAATGATATTTCGGATAGTCCCTCTCAGATTTTTGTTTTTCGCGGCCGCCAGTCATCCAAGGTGGCCGCTATTGGCTAAAACTAGGTCAAATTTAAGGAAATTTCAAACGACATCTCCTCCGAAACCACTTATTCCATTCTTGTGAAATATCATATACATGTTCCTTGGGTTAGCCTCTATCAAGTGTGTGTTTTTCGTTATCGTCAAATAATCAAAATGGCCGCCACGGCGACCCAAAATTTACATCGAGTTATATAGGAAAAGTTTAAAAATTACATCTTCTCTGAAACCGCCTGAAATATTTTGATAAAACTTAAGCACAATGATATTTGGGATAGTCACTCACAGATTTGTGTTTTTCGCAGCCGCCAGTCATCCAAGATGGCCGCCATGGCTAAAACTAGGTCAAATTTAAGGAAATTTCGAACGATATCTCCGAAACCACTTATTCCATTCTACTGAAATATCATATACATGTTCCTTGGGTTGGCCTCAATTAAGTTTGTGTTTTCGTTATCGTCGAATAATCAAAATGGCCACCACAGCAAACCAAAATTTACATAGAGTTACATAGGAAAAGGTTAAAAATTACATCTTCTCTGAAACCGCCTGAAAGATTTTGATGAAACTTAAGCACAATGATCTTTGGGTTAGTCCCCCTTAGATTTGCGTTTTTGGGACCTCCAGTCATCCATGATGGCCACCATGGCTAAACTTAGGTCAAATTTAAGGACAATTATCAAACGACATATTACCACTTATTCCATTCTAGTTAGATATCATATGTATGTTCCTGTTGTTGGCCTCTATCAAGTTTGTGTTTTTCGTTGTCAAGTATTCAAAATGGCCACCACGATAACCCAAAGTTTACATAAGAGTTATATATAGGAAACATGTTTCTTGGGTTGGCCTCTATCATGTTTATGTTTTTGAATCACATCATACAAGTAGAGCGTCTACAGGCCCTCTTGGGCCTCTTGTTTAAATAACAGTCACAGGTTATGAAAAACGTAACTGTTTAAAGGGACACTGTCCGTAACTTTTAGCTTATAAAACACACAATAATTATGTTCGCAAACATTACACACTAAACAATATTGAATATTTACTTATTAAAAGCATGATTGTTTAATGGAATTCAATCGCGTTACAAAAAAAAGTAAATCCGCTTTGTGCGTTTGAACTCGCAGCCCAAACTAAAATCACACTCACAGTAATAATAGTGTGCGTGAGCGCAAAGTGGCCGTTCACGCTCCCAACTGAGCTAAGCGGGCTATACATACTTTGCAATACATACTGTGGTGAAAACCTAATGCGCTAATGGAAGTCACGTGATCGCAGAAAAGGTCAATATTGTGGGTCCCACTTTATTTACATATAATAATTAAAACTTTTTTTTTTCAAACTCACGAATGTATTCCTACATACTTCTTAGGGTCTATCCTCATGTTTTCATGTATACATTTCACTGAATAAAAGTCAGCCAGTTATTTGGTTATGCTCAATATCTGCTTACTTACGGACAGTGTCCCTTTAAGGTTAGAGCTGTGACTGGTAAAGTAGATCAAATCCATATTTAAGAAACTCATTCTTAATCATATCATGAATGTTTTTGCTGGAAAAAAAAAGAAGAAAGTATTGTTTATTGTTTGCTAGAGTGATCAATAATTTGCCAGCTAATTTTTATCAACTGGCAAAAAGAATAACAGTTGAACAAAATGCTAAATTTGAGCTCTGAACTACCAAAAAATATTGGCCTTGAAATCTGACAAACAACATTGCACTGTATAATAGCCCAGTTGTTTATTATTTACATATGCACTTTTACAGAGGTGGCCTTCAACACTATAAATAACTCCACGTTATTATACAGTGTTGGATAGCCAGATCAATATACACTTCTATGAATTGTTATTAATCAATGCCCAGTACAACACAGACCAATAGTGTGTTATTGCGTCCTATATTGTGACCCCTGTATTACACACTGATCAGCAATCTGTTATTGTGGCTGTAAACTAGAACATGATAGTGGGCGGAAACTGGAACAGCCATTCAAGGGTGCAGTATAAATAAAGTTCATTGAACTTTCATCATTGCAGTGAAATGCTGTTTAAAGAGATGACACTGCTCTTATGTTCCCCAATGTTCAATGAAATAATAAATTCCAGCAAGTTATATTGTTTTAGGCACCAGGCAGGATAGGTAATTCTGAAGTCATGATAAAGGGATTGTGGGGGATTATATATACAGCTAGGTTATAATCGGTGCTGGTAAAAAAATTGTTTTACACGTTTTCTTTGTCACATTTTTGTACAGGTATTATCACTTTTGAAAAATAATAATGGTATATATAGATATATATATATATCTATATATAATTATATATTTATTTGTTTTTAGCTCTACTGGCCGAAGGCCAGCAGAGCTTATGGGATGCCGAGTTGTCCGTCGTCTGTCCGTCAGTCCGTCGTCCGTCCGTCCGTTGTTAACTTTTGTCTCGTTAAGACGATAGGGCCTTCATTTTTCATCCAATCTTTACCAAACTTTAACAGGTTGTTAATATCAATGAAAGCTCGGATGAGTTCGAAAACCAGCCAGATCGGCCAAGTAACAGCGGAGTTATGGCCCTTGATTTAGTTAAAAATGCTATATTGCTATATTTTGCCTCGTTAAGACGATAGGGCCTTCATTTTTCAACCTATCTTTACCAAACTTTACCACATTGTTAATATCAATGAAAGCTCGGACAAGTTCGAAAACCAGCCAGATCGGACCAGTAACACCAGAGTTATGGTCCTTGATTTAGTTGAAAATGCTATATTGCTATATTTTGCCTCGTTAAGATGATAGGGCCTTCGTTTTTCATCATATCTTTACCAAACTTTACCACATTGTTAATATCAATGAAAGCTCGGACAAGTTCGAAAACCAGCCATATCGGACTAGTAACAGCGGAGTTATGGCCCTTGATTTAGTTAAAAATGCTATATTTTGCCTCGTTAAGAAGCTAGAGGCTTCATTGTTCATCCAATCTTTACCAAACTGTATCAGATTGTTAATATCAATCAAAGCTTGGACAAGTTCGAAAACCAGCCATATCGGAATAGTAAAAGCGGAGTTATGGCCCTTGATTTAGTTAAAAATGCTATATTTTGCCTCGTTAAGACGATAGGGGCTTCATTGTTCATCTGATCTTTACCTTACTTTATCAGATTGTTAATATCAATGAAAGCTTGAGCAAGTTCGAAAACTAGCCATATCGGACCAGTAACAGCGAAGTTATGGCCCTTGATTTAGTTAAAAATGCTATATTGCTATATTTTGCCTCGTTAAGACGATAGGGCCTTCATTTTTCAACCTATCTTTACCAAACTCTACCACGTTGTTAATATCAACGAAAGCTCGGACAAGTTCGAAAACCAGCCAGATCGGACCATTAACACCAGAGTTATGGTCCTTGATTTAGTTGAAAATGCTATATTGCTATATTTTGCCTCGTTAAGATGATAGGGCCTTCGTTTTTCATCATATCTTTACCAAATTTTACCACATTGTTAATATCAATGAAAGCTCGGACAAGTTCGAAAACCAGCCATATCGCAAAAGTAAGAGCAGAGTTATGGCCCTTGATTTAGTTAAAAATGCTATATTTTGCCTCGTTAAGACGATAGGGGCTTCATTGTTCATCCGATCTTTATCAAACTTTATCAGATTGTTAATGTTATTGAAAGCTTGAACAAGTTCGAAAACCAACCATATCGAACCAGTAACAGCGGAGTTGTGGCCCTTGATTTAGTTAAAAATGCTATATTTTGCCTCGTTTAGACGATAGGGGCTTCATTGTTCATCTGAACTTTACCAAACTTTATCAGATTGTTAATATCAATAAAAGCTCGAGCAAGTTCGAAAACTAGCCATATCGGACCAGTAACAGCAGAGTTATGGCCCTTGATTTAGTTAAAAATGCTATAGTTTGCCTCATTAAGACAATAGGGGCTTCATTGTTCATCCGATCTTTACCAAACTTTATCAGATTGTTAATATCAATGAAAGCTCGGACAAGTTCGAAAACCAAATATATCGGACCAGTAACAGCTTAGTTATGGCCCTTGATTTAGTTCAAAACGCTATATTTTGCCTCGTTAAGACGAGAGGGCCTTCATTTTGCATCCGATCGTTACCAAACTTTTATTTTTTTAATTATTTTTTTAAATTTATATAAAAAAATTTTCTTTTATTTTTTTTTAAATTTTTTTTTTTTATTTTTTTATTTTTTTTTTTTCTTTTTTTTTTTTTTTTTTTCTTTTATTTTTTTTTAATTAATATTGATTTTTTTAGCTCTATGTTGGACCAGTCGGACCAGTAACAGAGGAGTTATGGCTCTTGATTTAGTTAAAAATGCTATATTTTGCCTCTAATACGGCAGTCACTCGCTTCATTGATGTTATAAGAGCCATGTTAGCCAGTAGAGCGTCCACAGGCCCTCTTGGGCCTCTTGTTATTAGGTTAATGTCTTTTATATATCTATACATTCAAACATACATCATTGTGTAATCAACTGTTTTTAGGGTTCTTTGAAAAAATAATCAAACTTAAAAGATTAGTTTATTTAAAGATTTCAATTAACCCTTTCACCGCCAAATAAATAGTTGTCAGAGCCAAATACATTTAGCATTCTAAAGAAAATCATAGGTGCTTCACTGAAATTTGTCAATTTTGCCTCAAGACGGTAGAGCCTTCATTTTTCATCTGATCTTACCAAAATTTAACAGATTGTTAATATCAATCTCGAAAGTCAGCCAGTTTGGACCAGTAACAGCGGAGTTATGGCCCTTGATTTAGTTAAAAATGCTATATTTTGCCTCGTTAAGACGATAGGGCCTTCATTTTTCATCCGATCGATCTTTACCAAACTTAATACCAGATTAATATTAATGAAAGATCGGACAATTTCAAAAACCAGCCAGTTATGACCAGTAACAGTGGAGTTATGGCCCTTGATTTAGTTAAAAATGCTATATTTTGCCTCGTTAAGACGATAGGGACTTCATTTTTGAGTCGCCATGCTGACGCATGGCTGACTCTATGGAATCGTGTATATATGTATATAGTGCAGTTTCTGAATAGGGAGTTTTAGAAACAGGTGAGATGCTTTACCGTTGTAAGCAATATAGTCCCCTTTAACTGCATGCTTCAAATACAACTTAATTTGATAAGGTGACTGACATGAACGTTATGTATACCGAGTAATATAACTACTGATTGTGAAATAATGAAATAAATAGTAATTGTATACAGTATAAACATGTCTTTTTTTGTAGGTTTACCGAAATATTATGCGCATTAATACACCAAAAAAATCACCAAAAATCGGATTGGGTGCTTTACGCACTTCGAGAATGTAGTTCCTTTAACTGCATCAAGTATAACTTAATTTCATAAGGTGACTGACATGAACATTATATATACCGAATAATATAACTACTGATTGTGAATAATTGTCAGTGTATACAGTATATACGTGTCTTTTTTGAAAAAGGAACTGAAATACTATGCCTAATAATACACGCATATTTATACATATATCGATCGAAATGATGTCAGTATGATATATTTCATGAATGGAGTTACCCAGATGTGCCGCTCATGACGTGTGACCCAGATAACAAATTGGGAACTAAATGATTGGGAACTAAATGTCCGTAGTTATTGCATACAGAAATCTCACGGAATTCTAACCCTCCTCCCGGCCCCACGGAATTGTGTGAAAAACTCCCGTAAAATCGATTTTTCGAATTTCCTTTGTTTGGTATGTTAGCAGATTTATCAAGGCGTGGTTGCTTCTAAAAATAGAATGAATTCAAGAACAACGACAACTACGAATTCGTACTTTGTACTCAATTAGATTCGTACTATTGTACATTGTACTCAATTTGATTCATACTATCGGTTATTTTCCAGTTATTAGGCAGCCAACCGTGCAGCCGTCTTTTGCATGGCCGTTTTTTATATATATATTTTTTTTTTAACAAAATTTGACAAAACACTGGTATGATTTCTAGTTGTGCCTTTGCGTCTTTTCCAGTTTGTTAATTTTTGATGGAGTTACGGCCCCTTGACATTTTTACTTTAGATTCTTGTTGGCGCTACTCCTCCTAAATGCCTTGTTGGATTTCGACGAAACTTGGCAGGTAGCATCGGTAAGATGTCCAGTTGTGCATATCGCGCTTTTGTTCCAGTTTGCTGATTTTTGACGGAGTTGTGGTCTTTTGAAATGTTTACTTTAAATTTCTTGTCGGCGCTATACTTCTCCTAAATATGGCTTGTTGGATTTCTATGAAATTTGGCAGGAAGCCTCAGTATGATGCAAATCGCGGTATATCAATGAAATCTTAGACGTGTTCAAAAACCAGCTAGATCTTGTTAGTAACGACAAGAGAGTTATGGCCTTTGATTTGTTGTGAAAAATGCTTTATTATATTTTCCTTTGTTAAATCTGTAGCTACTTCATTTGTTATCTGATCTTTACCAAATTTGTTTAGGATGTTAATATAAACCCCACCACCCATTTTGATGAAATCTCATTCATAGAAGAAAGTAGCACAAATTGAACAATACCCATGCCAGACTAGACACAGCAGACTTATAGCATGATTACAAGGTGAACGACCTCTTGTTAAAAAACAAATTTGTGTCAACTACCTCTTGAAAACTATTTATATAGAAGTGATATTGATATGGGACTTTTTCTAAAATGATCAGCATGACATGATATTGGTCCTTTTTGAAAATTATTTTGAAACTCCTCTGAAAATACTTGAAACTTCACAAGAATGCTGATCTGAGTTAAACTATCAAAACCTATCGGTAGAGCTTCAAAGTCATTGACCTCTTGTTTTTAATATCACTTCTTGTCATAAAAGGAAAGCAGGATTTCTTTATAATCTGTCTGTTAATTTATAAGCGTGTATAACATTTATTTCCTTGCCAAGGTCATCAAATAGAGAAACATGCATATTCAATACAGAATAGAAATAGTTGTTGATAACAGTACTAATCTGTGTCAGGGTTAAATATAGTTCAACTTGTCATGTGATGCAATGCAGGTTGAATGTAAACAACACAACATTATGTTTATAAGGTTACATTGGAGACTTCCAACACAAAAAGTACTTTTACCATTCAAGTTATCAATCACAGGTATGCACAAGGTCCCAACTTTGCAGGGGCGGATTCAGGGATCACATGGCTCGACATTAAGGTTTATGTATTGTATATATAGGAAATGTGCAAAGGAATGATATAGGAAATGTGCAAAGGAATTATATAGGAAATGTGCAAAGGAATTATATAGGAAATGTGCAAAGTTGTAGCACTAACACAGTCATGTAAGTATTTTTTTCACAGAATTTGCAATATAAAATCTGTACATACCAATCTAGGTAGAAGGAGCAATATTAATAGTAAAATAAATCCATATAAAGTTTATATAATGTCAGTTTTATCTTTCTCAACTATATTCCTTTGTTATGAACACAGAATTAGTATTCCAGTACAAGGGCACACTGACCATTGTCTAGTCTGGACATCAGTGAACATTTTGAAAGGGATTAGTGTGTTGACAACAAAGGGTGAATGGACTGTATAATGAGCGTCCGCCCATGCGGCGTACCGCCGCATACTCCAATACACACGTGAGTAACCTCGAATTTGAAAATGGAAAAAAAAAAAAAAGTTGAAATATGCATTAAAAATTGAAGAGTAAGTGGGGTAGGGGCTGATGAACTGTATTCCAAATTTAGGCATTAAATACATGTACGATTGTTTTGATACTGGATATATTGTTTATCTCTGTTTTCTCAATTTATATGCGTTCTTCCAGTCTTAGTTTACCAGATTGTGCCAAAACGCTGTCCTTTATTAAAAATTTTCTTTGGGGAGGCCCCCACCAGAGGGATCCCTCCCACAGCTACTTATACCCGTGAGTATCTCAGTTTTGGGCTGCGGTATGCCCCTGATAATGGATAGACAATTTTCTATAGGAAAGGAATATTGTGAAGGAAAAAAATGCATTTATAAACTTCATAATTATGGATTTATTTTACTATTAACTCTTATCCCGCTACATATAATTTATGTATCATGGACTGTAAAAAGTCATGTTTTCCCCTCAAAAGGCAAGATTATGTGACAGTGTTGCCCAATCAATGTCTGGTTTGGTTATCTCATTCTTGTGAACTCAATTATTTTAGTAAACACTTCCTGATTTTCGAAGTGGATTTAAAGGTTTGTTTGGACAAGACTAGTCTGGCAGTGCGCAAAATTATTTATGCATTACAGAGTTTAATAGCCTTTATTATTCAAAAATACGAAAATTTCAGCTTGTGACCTTAAGCTTGACATTTTTATACTAATATGTTTCGGATATTCTCCAAATTTCATTTGAAGATTTCCTTAAAGAACTTTTTGTACGAGTTTGCATGAATAACAGAGTTATTGCCCTTGATCATGTAAAATAATCAAATTTCATATTGTTTACCGTAATACAATAACTTTGTCACAAACGTTGCAGTTAAATAAATATGAAAATGAAGGCCGAATAATTGCTTGTCTTTTCCCTTCAATTTGGTGTGCGATTGAAATTGCCTCATCGATTTCTGTAACCTAGTCGGAAATCGACTAGGGAGTTTGGTGTCATACAGAGAAGGTGTCATACAGAAGACCAAAGCAGCATCAGGTGAAACGTCCAACATGATCATATGTATATGAGCATGCAGCAACAATAAATGTACGTTATGTGGCATTTTAGGAGTTAAGTGGTAAAAGAATCTCACATTCATGCTTATTTAACCCTTAGCCCGCTATGAATGTATAATGGACTGTCCTTTCTTTAAATTTAGACCAATACATTTATGTTACAAAGGGTTGTTTTGGAGAAATGACTGATGAGCAGCAGGACATTGTAAACCCAGATCTGGGTCTACAATGGACGCAAAGGCTGTTGTAGTCGTCCTTAGTAGGCGCAGCTGGCATCATTCAAGTTAACTTCATTATTAAACAGGCATTGTGTAAGGTCCTTTTATATTAGGATTGAAAGTGTTGCAAAAATATTTTATCATGTTTGACAGTAAGCAGAATCTATGCATTGTCCTGCAGAGTAATTACATGTGATTTAGTAAATGTTGATGGCTGGAGAACCTTAAATGAGTCTGACTTCCATAAAATTTAGTGAGAATTAACCCGCTAAACACGACTATAATAGCCTTTGTGTCCATTGTAAACCCAGATCAGCCTGTGAGTAAGATTGTCCGATTGTTACTATGTCTAGCTGCTGATCAGTCATTTCCCTCAAAACACAATTTCGTCACATAAATGGAATGGTCTTAATTTAAAGAATTGAATTTTATTGAATTGGGTTTTACGGCGCACCAACACATGAAAGGTTATATGGCGCCTAACGGGAATGAACATGCAAGGCTCATCCTCATTTTACATCAAGATAAAATATGGAGAATGGTCCTAGAACCTTCTAACCTGCAGAACTGCAGAGTTGCTGTAAATTCTATAGTAGACACTCCATTTACGATGGAGCCACGTTTGCATACGCGGTGTCATGATGACCATGAAGAGCATGATAAAAAATGATAAAATGAATATGAAGGGGTCCTACCACTCTGCCTCTAGCGAGATTTGCAGTGGATGTATTCTACCCTGACAACCACACGGGGATAATTTAAAGAAAGAACAGTCTATTATATATATATATTTGAAGTGGGATAAGGGTTAACAATTATGCCATAAAAGATGCTGGATAAATGACAATGAGCATAATCAAGGGGTCAAATTTGCTCTTGTCAGGACGTTCCGCTTGAATGATTTTGCGTAGAGTTGTGAGACCGAAGAATTTTGAATCTAAAGCTTGTCCGCTCAACTCCTCGTACATTTTCATCCGATTCACAAGAGTATCAGTATGATGTCTAGTAGCGCATATTGTCAGGATTTTCCGGTTGAATAATTTTTGCTAAAGTTACAAGACTGAAGTTTTTCGAATCTAAAGCTTGTCAGCTCAACTTCTACGTTTTTCATCCAGTTTTCATGGAATCTTCACAGGAAGTATCAGTATGATGTCTAATAGCCCATATTGTTGGGAGATTCTGGTTGAATTATTTTCACGGAGATACAGGACTTTGAAGTTTTTCAAATATAAAGCTTGTCTGCGCAACTCCTACATTTTTTATCCAATCGTATTTTATGTCTACCTTTATCGGGGAGTATCCTTCGGTACAGCCGATTTCTTATTTTAGGAATAATTACCTAATTTATTTATTTTTTTGCTTAGAGCCCGGGCGCTTCTATTAGGGGAAATGTGGTAGTTTAGTGTAAATTTAACTAAATGCTATCTGAAGCGGATGTTTTAGCTTAGTTGGTTGTAACACTTAGACCACTGAGTAATTCTTCTTCTTAGACGACTTCGACTGTCGGTATAATTCAAAAATGACATTTCATTCATGCAGTGATTTATTGATAACTGTACAAGGAAGAAGCGGGTATAATGTCCTATATCAAGGTCATATCCATACATGTCCTACTTGAATACAGGGGACATGTTCTGGCTAGTTATACTAGGCATTCCTTCATAAACAGCTAAGATATTAAGAAGCTACCTTGTTTGTAATATGGGACAAATAAAGTGATATATTAGTGTCACCGCTGCATGCAGCATGATGCAGTATTGGTAATTATTCCACATGGACATGCAGTTTGTTCACATGGGACCATTATTTTTTATCGTTTCTTTTATGAAAGACAGAGACTGGTTGCAGGAGGGGAAAAATACAAATTGGAAAAGCTTTTTATTTCGTTGGAAAGGAAAAGGAAAAGAAATGATTGATTAAAATCTGGGAGGAGGTAAAAACACAATCCACTATCAAATTCTCTGTGGAAAAAATAATTCCGTTCTTGTCGTAGGAGGGATCGTAAAACGAATTATCAAAAAATAATGTCCTGGTAGACGTCCGATACGGTTTACTGTGTCTGAATTGGAATCTATCTGATGGTTTAAAACTGTAAGTAGAACAAGGATGGGCAGAAAAACTATAACGTGGCTCCAGCGTAAATGGAGTGTCTACAATAGAATTTGCAGCAACTCTGCAGTTCAGGATGAGAAGGTTATAGGCCCGTTCTCCATATTTTATCTCGATGTACATGGAGGATGAGCCTGGCATGTTCATTCCTGTTAGGCGCCATATAACCTTTCGTGTATTGGTGCGCCTTAAAACCCCAATTCAGTTCAGTTGTTCTGTATCTAAATTTTAATTTCTTCTCCTCACTTGTTTGCAATACGGGGTCTTTTGACCTGTCGTGTTGTCTGAATTATGGCTATTTGATTCAGCCAGGAACCAATCATTACTGCTTCTATTTTTAGAATATAGGTAAATTACACCCCAATTCCACTCGCGTTTAGTTCACCTGCGAGAAAATTGCTGGTTGGCAGCAACTGTAGGTCAAATTTTAGAGGAAACTTTTCTTTGATTATGCAAAAATATTGGTATAAGGTGAATTTGATGCATTGCATTAACTTTTTATGCCCCCGAAATTTTTTTGGGGGCATATAGTAATCACACCGTCCGTCCGTCCGTCCAGATTCTGTCCGTCCGTCATTCCAAAGTTTGTGTCCGGACCGTAACTTCACAACCCCTGCAGGGATTTTTAAATAACTTGGCACAAGTGATCACCATAACAAGACGATGTGGTGCGCACAAAACCCAGGTCCGTACCTCAAAGGTCAAAGTCACACTTGAAGTTACAGGTCAAAAACAGATACGCAATTTCGTGTCCGGACCGTAAAGTCACAACCCCTGCAGGGATTTTTAAATAACTTGGCACAAGTGATCACCATAACAAGATGATGTGTCGCGCACAAAACCCAGATCCGTACCTCAAAGGTCAAGGTTACACTTGAAGTTATAGGTCAAAAACAGGTACGTAATTTCGTGTCTGGACCTTAACGTCACAACCCCTGCAGGGATTTTTAAATTACTTGGCACAATTGATCACCATAACAAGACGATGTGTCGCGCGCAAAACCGAGGTCCGTACCTCAAAGGTCAAGGTCACACTTGCAGTTCATAGGTCAAAAACAGGTACGCAATTTCGTGTCCGGACCGTAACGTCACATCCCCTGCAGGGATTTTTAAATAACTTGGCACAAGTGATCACCATAACAAGACAATGTGGCGGGCATAAAACCCAGGTCCGTACCTCAAAGGTCAAGGTCACACTTGAAGTTACAGGTCAAAAACAGGTATGCAATTTCGTGTCCGGACCGTAACGTCACAACCCCTGCAGGGATTTTTAAATAACTTGGCACAAGTGATCACCATAACAAGATGATGTGTCGCGCACAAAACCCAGATCCGTACCTCAAAGGTCAAGGTCACACTTGCAGTTCATAGGTCAAAAACAGGTACGCAATTTCGTGTCTGGACCTTAATGTCACAACCCCTGCAGGGATTTTTAAATTACTTGGCACAATTGATCACCATAACAAGACGATGTGTCGCGCGCAAAATCCAGGTCCGTACCTCAAAGGTCAAGGTCACACTTGCAGTTCATAGGTCAAAAACAGGTACGCAATTTCGTGTCCGGACCGTAATGTCACAACCCCTGCAGGGATTTTTAAATAACTTGGCACAAGTGATCACCATAACAGGATGATATGTCGCATGCAAAACGCAGGTCTTCAAGGTCAAGGTCACACTTGGAGGTCAAAAGTCAAATTGTGCCCAGTCCATAACTCTGGCATTCATGGACCGATTTTCAAATAACTTGGCATAAGTGCTCACCACAACAAGATCCAGGTCTGTGGCCCCAAAGTCAAGGTCACATTTAGAGGACAAAGGTCAAATTGTGTCTGGTCAATAACTTTTGCATGCCTGGACGGATTTTCAAATAACTTGGCACAAGTGCTCACCACAACCAAATGAGGTGTCGTGCACAAATCCAGGTCCATGGCTCCAAGGTCAAGGTCATACTTAGAGGTCAAAGGACACTTCGGGGGCATTTATCACTTGTGATATTTCTTGTTCTTATTATTATGCAACATTTAACAGCACCAAAGTCAAAGGCAGATCCACGTTTTCAATTGACTCTCATTCCAACCCACCACCCACTCTGTCGCTAGATATTATTTGAGTGTTTTAACATTTGGCCAGACATAACAGTGTAATTGTATGAGGAAATCAAGCTAGTAAAATACTGTTTCCAGAATAAATATTGGAACATTTTGTTACGTTGTGGTTTAGATAAACTAGGAAGTATGTAAGATATACCTGTTAAATTTAATACTTTAATCCTTGCAGAATATAATTTTAAGTGTTTTTATTTTGTTGAATTGAATTGAACTGGATTTTATAGTCGCACCAACAGCTCAGGTCATACGGGCACCTGGGTAGAACCACCGACGTTCCGCAAGCCAGCTGGATAGCTTCCTCACATAAAGATTCCTAGGCCCCTGAGGGATCGAACCTATTTTGTTGAGTATATGAATGATATGTATCTTGTATTACAAGGTATCAGTAAAGCCTTCACAGTCAACATTCATGTTCATTTTGAAGACTTAAAGGGATTGGAGGCGTGACTAAAAAGTGGTTGGTGTCAGTCCAAATACAAATGAAAACCTTCATAATGTCCTTCAGTTTCATATGAAAAATGCAAATGCATTAAATTAAGCCACGTGTTGCCTTCTGGTTAATTATTGTTTATGAAAACGTTCGGTCTGGAAAGCTCGACGACTCGGCTAAATCATATAAATTAAATTATTAGATTATATTGCTATCAATTGTACATTTGATTCAAATAAAGTGTACTGTCACAAAACAAGAAATTATAAAAGCCTTAAAGAATCATATGAATTACTAATAATGGTATATACAACAAAAGTAGTTTTCCCGACCAAACTATTTCATTAACAATTAAATTGTACGGACAATCCAGGTCCTAGATCAGTGCATATGCACATTTCATATTTTTGCACAGTGGTAGAGCTCAGGCTGGAATAGTGCCCCGAAACTCTTGGGGGTCATGACATTGACACTGGTAATACTCCAGATCGCCTCCAGTCCCTTTAATATTTAAATAATAGTGCATTTAATGGTTTAAATGAGGGTTTTATTAACCTGCTACATACATATAATGGACTGTTCTTTCTTTGGACTGGATTTTCTGACTTGCTCTAAATTTTAGTGAGAATTATAACGCTTGTACATGAAGATTTTGAATAAAGTTGACAACGAGCGTATTCAAGTTGAATCTTGCCGACTAATTTGCTCTTGATTTTAATAAAACAATTAGAGTTTGCAATGCAAACGTAACAATTAAAATGGTATCGGATAGTCAATGCAAACGTAACAATTAAAATGGTATCCTATCCGATTTGGAATGAATGCATGAATGAATGAATGGTGTTTTTGGACACAAATTGACATTTATCATTGGATACTTACATAGCTATAACACCGGAAAAAATATAATTAACTTTCTCAGCTGTATTTGTAATGAAATAACCAACTGTCATCGGAGCTCGAAACTGAATACCATGTGGGATCTGGTACATGATATTCAGAAATCATCATCTCCATTATTGTGACAGTGTTCATGTTCTGACACAAGCTGATATGGCTTAACCCTAAATCTGCTACAATATATAATGGACTGTTCTTTCTTTGAATTAAGACCATTCCATTTATGTGACAAAGGGGTGTAAGTTACTCGCAGGCTGATCTGGATTTACAATGGACGCAAAGGCTGCTTAGCGGGTTAAGGGTTAAGCTGGTTGTATTACAATTTATACCATTCATTTATTAAATTTTACAGGTTAAAGGGACACACAGTAATCTTGAAGGTTTTTTCAATCATTACAATTGGCATTTCGATTTGTTACAGTATCAGGCCATCCTTAAAAATATATTTGTTTGCTGTTTTCCGACCCAGGATTTTATAAGTGGGTAGGTAGGTAGGTGAATATTTTTTTTGCCAAAGACAGTAAAAAAAACTTAAGAAATTAAAGAAAAATATTCTAAAAACAGTAAAAAAAAAAATTGTTAAAGAATTGCTTTAAAAACTTTTGGGTAGGGCCGTTTTTGGTGGGTAGGTAGGGAAACAGCAAACCAACAATTTTTTATGGTCGGCCTCAATTTTACTTTAAAACTGCTTGCATATAATTAAATGCATTTTTGAGGTTTCAGTTGTTCTTCATTATTCTACCATATGTTTGAATGTATTATTGGTGCAATATAATCAGTAGTCAGTAATATGTAAAACAATTTGCTGTATACTATTACTATTCTTGTTATTAACATTAATAGTTGAACAAATGATTGAAACAATGCAAGTTGTGTAGAAAAACTAACGGGACGATGCTAGTTTAACAAAAATCAAGATTGTCGTGCATCCGTTTAAGGCAAAATTAATTAGTAATACCAGGTTTTGATAAATTTCATTTATCACTTTCAGAGCTCAGAGTGTGACGACAACTGCGAGAACAAGCGCCAACACAACTGTTTCCGTCTCGTATTCTCACAGTGTGACACGCTCCTCTCCTGGACCATTACGGACTGCAGACGATTTCCCGTATACCTCTAGTCCACGTGTTATAGCTAGAACACAGATTACGACAAGGCCTCCATCGTACACTACTGCTAACATTAGTATCCCAAATCAACAAGCTCAGCAGAATCATCAATTTGTACGACCACTAGTGACACCACAAAAACATACCTCGTTACAGGCAAAGGTACAACAACAACATCATCATCAGCAATCACCACATACTGTTGTTCCACCACAGACACTCGTGCAGCTGCTAAAAGTCAAACCCCAACACCCGGTGCACACTCAAACATCACAGGTGAAAACTGTGCCACCAACACAACAGCAACAATTGCTAAAAGGGGTTGTACCACAACAGACACAACAAAGTCTTGAAAAAACAAACTTTTCAGGTGTTGTCCAGTCTGATGAAAGAAAATTTACCCCAAATCTGCTTTCCACAACTCCTGAGCAAAATCAACTCATAAGACAACTTTTACTTCGCAACACCTTGTGGCTACAACGCCATCATCAACAACAACGACAGGTAGCAGAACAAGCTGAGCATCACCAACCTCATTGTCAGCAGCTGCCATTGCCCTTGCAAAGGGCCCTACCAACATTGCAGCAACACCCGGAATCATCAAACCTGCCAGTGTCACAGGAAGCTGGAGCTTCAAGTCCCATAACCTGTGGAAGGCTGGCTGTCAGAGACAGGGTAGGCCTATTTAATTTCTGTATTATTCAGTAAATATTTAGTAGTAAATGTATTTGCAGATGTCAGAGGGCATATGGTAATCACATCATCCGTTCATCCATCCATCCATCCGAAACAATTGTGGGTCAGCCACTTTAAAAGAACTGAAAAAAAATAAAGAAACTTCACACAAATATTAATTGCAATGAGAAGGTGAGTTACGTGCAAACATAGGTCTCACTTGGAGGTCGAATCAGTCAAATTTGTGTTTCAGCCAAAACTTCAAAAGTATGTCACAATGGAAAGGTATGTCACGCTAAAGAATCAAGTCTGTACCTCAGAGGTCAAGGTCACACTTGAAAATCAAAGGTCCAGTCAAGATCGCGTCTCCTTCAAAACTTTAAAGTATTAAAAGAAATTTCATCAAAATGCAAGCAAACTTAAATCACTGTGAGACGGTCTGTCGCGCGCAAAATCAAAAATTTGGCTTCTACCTTGAAGGTCAAAGTTATACTTGGAGGTCAAATTAGTCAAAACCATGTCTCTTGTCTCTACCATAACACTTTGAAAGTACAAAAGAGAATTTCGTGATACTTCAAAAAAAAGTTGAGGTGTGTCACGCTCAAGAATCAAGTCCGTACCTCAAAGGTCAAGGTCACACTTAGGCCAAATGAGTCAAAATCATCTTTGAAGTACTGAGTAGAGTTTGATGGAACTGCATACAAATGTTAAGTACAATGAGAAGACGTGTTGCTGACATAAAACAGGTCTGTACTTTAAAGGTCAAGGTCAATATTAAATGCATCAAAATTGTGTCAACTATGCAAAATGTTTAGCAGGATCAGGTGTGTGCACATAACTCTACCTTCCATTTACCATTGTGTTTCACCTGTAACCATTAGCATTTCAACAATATGGGAATAACTGTAAGATAACATTTTCAAGAGCATTTGTCAATTACTGGTGACATTTTTGTGCCCCCGAAGTGAGGGGCATTTATAGTAATCGCACCATCCATTTGTTGTACGTCATCCGAAACATCATGTCTCGGCCATAACTTTAAAAGTACTGAAAGGATTTCCATGAAACTTCACACAAGTTTTCACCACACTGAGAAGGTGTGATCTGTGTGTGCATGAATCGGGTTGGTACCTTAAAGATCGGTCACACTTGGAGCTCAAAGGTCAAATGAGTAAACCTTTTCTGCAGCATCATTTATATTTCTTGTTTGTTTCTGGCGTTTTTGGCAGTTACACTATGGTAAGTTAAAATATATGGTTAACTGTATTGAAATTCAAAATATTTCAATGGTATAGGGTTAATGGTCACAAATTTTGTTTAATTTTATTGAATAACGAAAAAATGAATTTCAGCCCTGTTTTAAAAAAGTCATTGAGAAAAAAACTCAAATCGACATCCCGTTTTTGAGGGTTTAACATCTACAACAGGTTATAAATACACTATTAAGTATTTTCAAATGTTCCAGCCTCAACCATTCAGAATGCAGGAATTTTACGTTATAAGGTATAACATTTTTTATTTTACCACTTCCAGCCAAAAGCTTCAACAGATAATATGGAGAGCAGATATATGTCGAGTCGTGACAATTCTTACGTAAACACGTGTGGTGACCTGTCGTACTCTACGGACTTGGTGGACACTAGCATATATGCTTCAAGTCCAAACTCTTTATTTATGTATGAACAGGAAAAATACGACATGCAAGGCACGCTTGGTATAAACTCGCCTTGCACGTCGGTAGAGTCCGGCTCCTTTGGCGACGACTTTGAGCTTAAGTCTCAGTATGAAACTTCAAAGGACATAAGCAGCTGTTTGCCCGTGTACACTACAGCTTCTGATCAGTTGATGACCTCGTCAATGATTGACAGCGGAGGGGGAATATGGGGACATGACCCTATTAAGAGCAGTGAGAAAGACTCAGTTCTGATCAAATCGGAAAATCCGGACGACAGTTCCGCTGCCCCCACGCTGGCTGAACTGAATTTAAACTCAGACCTGCTGGATGATATTGAAACATTTATAAATGTTGAAATGAGCCATCCCCTCTCATGTGCCAGCTTAGATGCAACTGTCAAACAAGAGCCGGATGTTTCATATGATAAAGATAAGACTAACGATCCAGAAGGTCAAACAGGGGTCAGGAAGCCAGTGTTGACAGCCATGACGCCTGTTCCTCAACAGTTGTACAACATGAAACTGGTCACTGTGAAGACTGAGCCCATGGATGTTGATTCGTGCTCGTCTGGAAGCTATAACATGTCTTTCCTGTCGTTGATGTCAAATGAGCCCAAACCGAGGACAGATACGCAGGAATCAAAACGATCTCAGCCTCCGCTTGATACCATAAAAGCACTCGATATATCAGATGCTTCGACACTTCAGCAATTACTCTCTAAGCGTCCAACGCTCTTGCAGACGAGATCAAGAAATAGGACGGTTTCTGAGTCAACTGCTTTAAAATCTCCGACACGTAAACGTCCGTTCATGGCAACTGGGCTAGAGAGCATGGACAGGAAGTGGGAGGAGATAAAGCAGTTTATCTACACTGAGCCACGTGGGGAGGAAACGACGACGGCAACAACTGCATACCCACCAGTGAAACGGGAAAGAACGAGATATGGTGAGTATTAGAAGAATTTTCACATAGCATGCATGTGCGGTGAAAGGTATTTTATAATTATCTACCTAAAGTATCCAGTATTTAAATAATATTGTCACAATTTTATGCAGTTGAACTTATATATTGATGTTATTGTGATAGTATATTTGAATAAATTGTTCATGAAACTTAATATAGGTTACACAAAAAAACAACACTTAGTTTTAAATAGTTCAAATAAACTATGATGTCTATCAATAATCAACTATCAACGTAACATACTGTTTGTGTCCCAAGCATAGCATGGTAGACGTTTTGGGATCAATTTATCGTCTGTCGTCGTCCACACTTTAACCTACAACCTAACCTTGGCCATAAATTTGAAAAGTATTTAACCTATGTTCACAGAATTTTGCACACATCATCTTGCCTCAGTGAATGTTGTTACACATGTCCAATAACTTTCATTTTGAGTTATTTCCCTTCTTATAACACTTTAACCTGCAACCAAACCAAACTCATAATTTGCCATAACGTAAAAAGTATTTGACCTATGTTCATGAAACTTCGCACAGTCCTCACTAGCTTAAATAAGCACATGGCAAACAACACAGACCCAGGAAGTTCCAGTTGTAACGTCGCTTTATATTTACTCTTTTTCCAATTTAACTCTAAACCCGCTACATATATATTATAAATGGACTGTTTTTTCTTTGAATTAAGACCATTCCATTTATGTGACAAAGGGATGTTTTGAGGAACATGAAAATGACTGATCAGCGGCTGGACATTGTAAACCCTGATCATCCTGCGGGTTACTTGCAGGCTCATCTGGGTTTACAATTGAAGCAAAGCCTATTATAGTTGTGCTTAGCGGGTTAAGGGTTAATGCATAATGATGGTTTGAGAATATTTTAAGTTTCAGGTCAAAAACCTAGTCACTAAATTGTTGGATTTCCTCGCCATATTTAGGTTAATTGCATTGTGAAATACAAAAAATAATAGAAATAACAGTACTGTATTCAATCCTTGGAAGCTGGAAAGTTGCCATATGACCTTAGCTGTTGGTGCGACTATAAAATCCAATTCAATTCAATCAATCAACCCTTAGAGCACCGCTGCCCCTTTATTAGCATCCCCTGCACGACATGTTGTACAAATTGTTAATAAGCTCCCTCCTAATCTTCAGGAAGCCTAGGTAAAATTTCGTCAACGCCTAAAGTAAAGTTTTTGTTGTTCGATCTTGTGCTAAAAATGACGTAAAACACCATTCATACAAATACTGTAATTACAAGGCGGTACTTAGTACCAGGTGTATGGTGACCAGTAAATAGTATGTAATGTTTCTTTTTTTCACTCGATTTTTGTGTCACCTTTTCGAAGGGATCACTTTGTCGTCAGTCCGTCATGAAAACTTAACTTTGGCTATAACTCTCATTTCTTGATATTTCTTCATCAAACTTTCAATATATACTCATGACAACATCAACATAACCATAGTAAAATATACAAGTCAAGATCACACTAAAGCATGACAACATCAACATGACCATAGTAAAATATACAAGTCAAGATCATACTGAAGATCATTATATGGGTTAAATAATCATTTTTTTCTTCACGAAAACTTAACGTTGGCTATAACTTCCTCATTTCTTGATATTTCTTCATCAAACTTTCAATATATACTCATCATGACAACGTCAACATAACCATAGTAAAATATGGAGGTCAGGGTCACACAAGGTCATTATATGGGTTAAATACTTGTTTTTTTCTTCACGAAAACTTAACCTTGGCTATAACTTCCTCATTTCTTGATATTTCTTCATCAAACTTTCAATATATACTTGTCATGACAACATCGACATGACCATACTAAAATATAAAGGTCAAGGTCACACTGGAAGGTCATTATATGGGTTAAATACTCATTTTTTTCTTCACGAAATCTTAGGCCAGTATGTCGAGGTCATTATCTTGGTCTAAAAAAAACTTGTTATACTGACAAAGCGCTGACAGGCGACACGTGTTCCTCGGAATACCCATCTAGTTCTTATAACATCTTAACATCTTCCTTTTCCCCCCGTGTGGTTGCCGGGGTAGAATACAACCACTGCAAACGCACCGTCACATGCAGAGTGGTAGGACCCCCCCCCCCCCCCCCCCCCCCCCCCCCCCATTCATTTTGTCATTTTTTGTTCATGCTCATTAAAGGTCTTCATCATGACCCCTGCATTGTTTCAGGTGCCATCTCGCTCACATCACTAAGAGCAGTGGCAGAAAAACAATAAACGTGGCTCCAGCGTAAATGGAGTTTTTACGATAGAATTTGCAGCAACTCTGCAGTTCAGGGTGAGAAGGTTCTAGGCCCATTTTCCATATTTTATCTCGATGTACATGGAAGATGAGCCTGGCATGTTCATGCCTGTTAGGCGCCATATAACCTGTAATGTGTTGGTGCGCCTTAAAACCCCAATTCAATTCAATTCTTCCTTTTCAGAATTATTTAATTGGAAGAATATGGTTATCCAAACACAAGTTATCTAAATATAAAAACAATTTGATTTCTTTAAATAGTACATTTAAAGCTTGTTGTATGCTCGGTACAGTAGAATGAGCTCAAAACATTGTTTTCTTCTTTATTTGTTTTGTTGTCCTTAGAATATTTATATATGTAATGTTGTATTTTTAGATTCTAATATTTATATATGTAATGTTGTATTTTTAGATTCTGCAAGTTCAGCCATGACCTTGACCTCTAATGAAGATGAAGACTCGGATAGTGATAAGGACTATGACGATGACTCGGATTCAGGTAATAGTTTTTAATTACTGCAGAGATTTTTATGCCCTGGAAGGGAGGCATATAGTAATTGCGCCGTCTGTCCGTTCGTATGTCGACCTTCCGTCCAAAACATGTCTCAGCCAGAACTTTGAATGAAAGAACTGATGGGATTTCCATGAAACTTCACACAAATGTTAATCACAATGAGAGATCGGTGTATTGTGCAAGAATTGGGTCCATACCTCCCAGGTCAACATTACACTTGGACGTCAAATGAGTCAAAAAAATTCCGGGGGCATTTGTCACTTATTGGTGGCATTCCTTCCTTGTTTTTGCGCATTTTTTGACCATTGTGAAAAAGTGGTTCGCTCTACTGTTGCACCTATGGTAGATGCCACATGCTGGTGCCATCAAAAACCTTGAAATAAAATGAAATGTAGTTCTGCAAGACCGTTAAAACATTATGTTGGGTCATATGGGGACAGCAACCTCAAAAGGAGAAGATATGAAGATTCTTGTTAGACACGCAACAAGGTAAAATACCCGGGATCAAGCTGACATTAATATATATAAGTTGTGACATCTTCTTATTGATACTGATCATGAACTAGTCTGTGTCACACAGATGATGTATTATGGGCTTCATAACAGGAAGCGGTTATAGTTATTGATTATGTTTAATGCATGAATTATTAGATAGCTCTTAATTATCTAACTGTCAACCAAACGAAGATGATTTAGAAAAAAACGTTTATATGAGGGAAACGTTCAGAACCATGAATTGTATATATATATGTAAACATTTCATTCAGCCACACCGTTGTATTTGTTGTGTGAACTTGTGTCATGACCTTATTATAAATATTTATCGGCAATAACATAAAAATTATGTTTAAAGCCAATCCTTTTAATACATTAAATTTTGAATGCTGATGGTATTTCGTACTAAATATTCAACTGTTTATTTCTCAGCTGTGTTGTAAAATGTGTTAAAGTTATTTATATCTGCGGTGACATCCATAATGAATGAATATCTCTTCATTAAGGAGACGATTATGGCAAAGGTTTTAGAGGTTCATTAATGTTTTATATTGTGCACTCATTTAACCACGAGTGTGGTGTTGCTAATGATAACACAATACGTGCATCTGATTCTACGTTTTACTGGCGACTGCCTCGCCTCGATGTAAAGGCGGGAGATTAAACTTTAGTATGCATGCACATTATACAACAGTTAAGAACATATTTCCCAAAGTTAAATGGTTGACTGAAAAAGCATGGAAAACTTATATACTGCTAACAGGCTTCATGGCCGAATAGCATTAAAAAAAAAAATTGAAAAAATACAACTACAAATTAACAAGTAAGCTGTACTAAATACAAAACTTCATTGATAATTCATCATTTTTAGAACAAAAATAAAACCAAGACGCAACTCATGAACCCCTTATTAGATCACCTGAGCCGAAGGCTGAAGGTGATCTATTGGGATCACTCTTCGTCCGTCGGCGTCGTCGTTAACGTTTCTTCAAACGACCTCCTCAGAAACCGCTTGGCTAATTTTGACCAAACTTCGCATGGATAATCCTTAGATGAATGCTTTTAAGATTTGATAAAATTAGGTCGGCGCGAAATATGGCCGCCTTTACTATACATGGTCAAAACCTTAAAATATATTCTCAAGAACCGCTGGACAGATTTCAACAGTTTTTCTTTTAAAATGATCGCCAATGCCTAGACTATCAAGTTTGTTCAAATGAAGTCCCCGGGATCAAAAATGGTTGTGCCCCCGGGGGTCCAAAGTTTGTATATTGAGATTTTGCATGTTTTTCATATAGACATATAGGAAAAAACTTTAAAAAATCTTCTCTGAAACCACAAGGCACAAAGCTCTCATGTATTACATGTAGTATCGGCTTATGGTCCTCTAATAAGTTTGTTCAAATGGTGACCCTGGGGTTTAATTTGGCCCAGCCCCGTGGGTCACTGTTTTACATAGACTTATATAGGAAAAAATAAAAATCTTCTCTGAAACTACAAGAGCCAGAGGTTTAATATTTTGCATTCACTATAAGATTATGGTCCTTTACCAAGTTTGTTCAAATGGTGACTCTGGGGTCACATTTGGCCCCGCCCAGGGGTCACAGTTTTACATAGGCTTGTATAGGGAAAAACATAAAAAATCTTATCTGGAACTGCAAGAGCCAGAGGTTTAATGTTTTGTATTTGCTATAAGCTTATGGTCCTCTACCAAGTTTGTTCAAATGGTGACCCTGGGGTCAATTTGGCCCCGCCCCGGGGTCACAGTTTAACATAGACTTGTATAGGAAAACATTTTAAAAAAATCTCTGGAATTACAAGAGCCAGAGCCATTACTATACTCTAATGGTCCTTTACCACGTTTGTTCAAATGGTGACTTGTACATGGAAAAGTTAATAAAAATCTTCTCTAAAACCGCAAGGCACACAGCTCTCATATATTACATGTAGCCCTGGGGTCACATTTGGCCCTGCCCCAGGTGTTACACTCTAGCACCTTCATTTTGTATTTCATATTTACCAAACTTTGTCTTTATATATATCAATGTTGTTAACACAACAGAGGCCACACTTAACCTAACTTGCACAGATTGTATATGACCATAAGATTTCGAAGAAGTTTGATAATGGGCCAGTACTCAGGTGGTCAATTTAGGGCCATATTGGCCCGCTTGTTTTATGTTTCATACAACATAAAACAGCTGTATTGGATGGGCCTCATCATCTGGTACAAAATTGAATAACGTAATTTTCTCGTGTGATTTACCCCCCTGGATGGTTCTTTAACATTCTCAGGGGGGGATATACAGAATCATATTTTATTGATATTAGCTAATATGTTCTTACACTTTACTAGATTTAGACGGAGGGCAGGACATCGAAGCTTCCACAGAAAGTCTCATTGGTGGAAAGGACAAACAGTACTTCTGGCAGTATAACGTACAGTCAAAAGGGCCAAAAGGAACACGGGTTCATTTTGATCTGGAGGAAGACCCACACGTGTTACATGACTTTGAAGACCCTGTTTTTGACCCCACGAACAGTAAATTGCCTGGAATTGGGGTCAGTATAAAACACGGGGGCAAAGCAAGAAAAGGGGACGGAAATGACATTGTTCCTAGTCCCAAAAAGTTGTGTCAGATTGGACTCCAGTTGCGAAAGATATCACGTCAGATAAATGACTTTGTTCCTGTCAGTGAGCTTCCATCTGCCGCGAGAGGAAAGACGCGCAAGGAGAAAAACAAACTGGCATCCAGGTAAGATTCACTCTAGTTTCTTTGACGTATATTAATGTCAGAGCATGGTCGTTAAAGTGCCTTAAGAAACAATTTACAGGGTTTAACTCTAACTTCCCGAGTAGTCCACAGGACTACCAACGTTCAAAATCAAGTAATCCTGCTAAGATTTTGGTAGTCCGGCTAATTTTCAAAATATAAACCTCAGAATAAAGCGGTTTAAATTAAACAATATATGTAAATAAAGGAAACGGTGGAAATAAACACTCCACAAAGATGGATTCCACATATTCATCTGCCTGTTGGCCTTACTCGATCTGCACGGTCTGGATGTCTTTTAAAGTCAGATAAAATCGGGATCCACATCTTCCTGGTCATTCCAAACAGCCCGTAACAACTTAAAATGCTTGCAGACACACCTTATAATATAGTCCTTACATGTCATTTCATGTTCTTTCATCATTGTACATGAGCCATTTAATTGAAACACCATTTTTGCTTTGTCTTACAGACGGCCATGTTCCTTTTTTTCTTCATTTGATTTCATTTTCTTGAAAGATTTAGCCCCAAAGATTTAGCGTCCAGGTATTTCCACATGTATTTGGTATTGCCAGTTTCGTCAGAAACATGTATTTCAGTCGAATGATTCGTCCCAATGCTTGTTCATAGCATACGGTTTATACAGTTTTGACTCAGTATTGTTGACGGTTGTATTTCTGCCTGTTTTTACTTCGATTGACGTTTATTACAGGGAAAATTGTAATCAATTTTAATCAACACTTAACTTAAATAGCTACTTTATTTGTTCATATGTTAGGTCGAAACTAGTTTTAGGGACGAAACATGCGTGACGCCATAAACTCTTACGAGTACCCTTCTCATATTCGCAATATCATGAGCAATACCAGTTAGCCTGTGAAAAGGATAGGAGTTTTAACTAACTTCGGTGAAAATTATAATAAAGTTGTTTTATTTTTCATGTTTTATTTCTAAGTTGACGATTATGTCTTATTTGTTTTTTGTCAAAAGTAGGTAGTCCACTGGACTACTTAGCTTGAAGGTTTAGGTAGTCCGAGGCAAATTGGTGGTCTCTGACTACTGTTAGTGTCGAACTCTGTTTTACAGAAAAAAAAGCTATTGTTAATTTTGTGGCACTATTCACTCGAATCGACCAGAATAACACGGGGTAAAATGAACATTTTACTTCTATAAATTAAAATGGAACATTTTACTATTATAATATGTAAGCTGAAAGGAATATTCTACTTATATAAACTTTAGCTGAAATAAAAATGATTAACTTTAAAAACTGAAATGAACATTTTAAGCATTTAAAATTAAGTCTCAAAACAAAGTCTCATCTGCACTGAAATCAACCGAATAGAATTAAAGGAATGAAGTCTTGTAAACATTAAAAATAAAAGTAAAAGCAGTTTGGTTAATAGTACGTCCTCTCGGTTTGCATGCGTGAAACTGCCAGTGTGCAATTATTTACGTGTTAGGAAATTTTGGCAAAAATAATGATTAAAACTTCCATAAATGATGTACACTGGGATGATATCTCGCCTAGCAACACTGTAACGACATTTCAAGTAGAGGTCCGATACCCGGGTAAAAAATCTCTTCTCCTCCCATCTTTGTTGCCTAGCAACACTATTCAGGGTTCCCACGGTTCCTTAAAATCCTTGAAAGTAGTTGAATTTGAAAAAAAATATTCAAGGCCTGGAAAGTGCTTGAAAATCTGATAAGGTACTTGAAAGTCCTTAAATTCTGGATTTTTGCTGTTCATCCCAAAAATGGCTATTGGTTGTGCGTTCCTAGAATATTTGTTGCTGTTTTCAGATGGCATAAACCATATCGTTTGCGCTTATATTAGTCCCTGAAAAAAGGTCATTGAAAGTCCTTGAATTTGGCTTTTCGAATAAGGGTGGGAACCTTGACTATTGTAATACAACTTCCAAGTTTTAAAGAAATGAATAATTAATCCTCTTTATAACCTTACTGGTTTATTTTCAAAACTTGATCTTACAAAAAATACTATTGATAATATGCAGCCGGGAATAAAATTATCACATAACTTGCATTGTGAAGGTGCTATAAGCGTAGAAGATTTTATATGATTTCATGTTTAATATGAATATCTCAGTGAAAAAATATAATCGCTGAATATTAATAACGAACTCTGAACACAAAAAAATAACTGTGACGTTGAGTTATGACATCTATAAAGTGTTGCTGACGTCGACGTTATCAGACGATAACGTTCAAAGCGAAATAGTTTCGGTTAAAATCATACATAAATTAATTCAAAATGGAATAAATATATTATTTAACTACTGGGTCCTATTATAGGGAAATCATTTCTTCACGAGAAACTGATCCCAGCAGTTAAATACTCTCTATATGATGTGAGGCTATACTTTGTTTGTTAGTCTTCTAATTACTACACTGAGCACACAGAATTTCTGCGTCGTTTTCCGTAACTGTAATTTCCTGTTAGTGTAACAATATGCAAAGAAGGTTGAAACATGACGTTCTTCTCCGTTCAGCTCGGTGAGCAATCGGAATTGTGTCATCGATTTCTAAAACGGGGTAATTACCGGGTAACGGAAATGAACGAGGCTCCGACTGCTTGGTGTAGTACGGAGAAGACTAATAAATGTATGTTATTAAGCAACTACATTAATAAATGGATGTTATTAAGCAACTACATTAATAAATGGATGTTATTAAGCAACTACATTAATAAATGGATGTTATTAAGCAACTATATTAATAAATGGATGTTATGTTGCAGTTTTGGATTTATATTTTGAAATAGAAACTCACATTCAAGTCTGTTTAATATTGAACTTACTTATAAACTTGATGAAATAAAATTAAAAAAACGCTTGAAAAGTATTTATTGCTCATGCTGTCACCTTTAAAAGTATGTTCAGAAATTATTATATGATACTACCGGTTATTTACGCTGCTGACTGAAAATATACTGCATCCTTTAAACAGAGCGGATATGTAGGGTGTGGGGGAAAATGGCAAGCATGATTAAATAAACATAGGCTGAGAACGGGGTTGGATGAGGTGGGGTTAGGGTTTGGTTGTCAATCACATTAAAGGCTGGAACTCCCGCTACCCACAATGTCAAATCCTGGATCTGCGAATGATGAACATGTGGAAAAAATATAATATCGGCCTAGTGGTATGTCGTTGAGGCCTATAAAGTGCAATCAACAATTGACAGTAATGAGCGTTTGTTTACCTGTAACATGTGACAGCATAATTTAATGTATTATTTGTTTACCATATTTAATTATGAGATAAAATACATCATGGATGAGGATCAAGGATGTAACCTGACAAGCTGTTATTTATGCAGATGTAGAGTTTTCAGCAAAATAATGTATTTTACGTGACTGGAGATTGTAAAATCACTTCTTTAACACTGGTTATTAAACGTTATTGTAACATGGGAGGGTTAGGAGTCTAAGAATTAGCATTACTCTGAAATTGATTATAAAACTTTGTTGGTTGGACATTTATAACCACTATTAGGCAAATGCTTTTTAAATGGTGGTTATAACTTGTAGCTTACTAGTTCTAATGATCTGTTTTGACGACCATAATAATATGTTTGCACGAGTTACATGTATATTTACAGGTCTGATATTAATACTTGAGTGATTTTTTTATGCGATTTAAAATAACCTTATGTTTATAATACTATTATTTTACAGAGCATGCCGTCTCAAGAAGAAGGCACAGCACGAAGCCAACAAGGTGAAATTGCACGGGTTGGAGCTGGAACATCGCCAGCTTCTCACTGTGGTGCGCAAGATCCGCGTCATACTTATCGAAAGACTGCGCAACAAGGGAGCAGCGCAGGGAGAAATGTCCATGACAGAAGCTCTCGACAACATAATTAAGGAACATCTAAGTAGGTGGTTTTATTGAATAGTTTTGAGTCTCAGTGTTTATGTGTGTGCTTGTGCGTGCGTGAGTGTGTGTGGTATGATAAAATTTAAAGCAGACGGAGTGAGTTATGGTTATTTTTAGCTCGACTGATCAGAGATCAGCAGATGCTTATGCCGTGGTGCGGCGTCCGGCCATCTGGCCGTAAACTTTTATTTGTAGCGACAACTCCTCTGAAACTACTGGATGGATATTCATGAAACTTTACAGAAATGTTGCCCATAAAGTCTAGTTGATCCTAGCAAAAATTCATGTTGATGTGAAATCCAAGATGGCCGCCAAAGCTAAAAATAGAGTTTTAAAATACAAGTTTGTAGCGACTACTTCTTGAAAACTATAAGTGATATTGATATGGGACTTTTTCTAAAATGATCAGCATGACATGATGTTGATCCTTGTCAAAAATCGTTTCAATTCAACGTTAAACATGGCTGCCAGCGGCCATCTTTGTTTACATAGAGTTATATAGTAAAAACTTGTAGCGACTACTCCTCTGAAACTACTTGGCAGATTGTCATGAAACTTTACAGGAATGTTGCTCTTGATGTCTTATTGATCCTAGCAAAATTTCAGATCTGCCAGAAATTCAAGATGGCCGTCACAGCTAAAAATAGATTTCTAAAAAATAAGTTTGTAGCGACTACTTCTTGAAAACTATAAGTGATATTGATATGGGACTTTTTCTAAAATGATCAGCATGACATGATGTTGATCCTTGACGAAAATTATTTTGATTCGACGTTAAATATGGCTGCCAGTGGCCATCTTTGGTTACATAGAGTTACATAGTAAAAACTTGTAGCGACAACTTCTCTGAAACTACTTGACGGATGTTCATGAAACTTCACAGGAATGTTGCTCTTGATGTCTAGTTGATCCTAGAAAAATTTCAGGTCGGCCGGAAATTCAAGATGGCCACCACAGCTAAAAATAGATTTAAAATAAATAAGTTTGTAGCGACTACTTCTTCAAAACTATAAGAGATATTGATATGGTACTTTTTCTAAAATGATCAGTATGACATGATGTTGGTCCTTGTCGAAAATCGTTCTGATTTGACGTTAAACATGGCTGCCAGCGGCCATCTTTGTTTACATAGAGTTATATAATGAAAACTTGTAGCGACTACTCCTCTGAAACTACTTGACGGATTTTCATGAAACTTCACAGGAATGTTGCTCTTAATGTCTAATTGATCCTAGCAAAATTTCAGGTCGGCCGGAAATTCAAGATGGCCGCCACGGTTAAAAGTAGGTTTTCAAAAAACAAGTCTGTAGCGACTACTTCCTGAAATCAAAATCAATCGGTAGAGCTTCAAGGTCATTGACCTCTTGTTAGTTGTTGTTGTTGCTGTATTGGGGAGTTCTAAAAGTTAGCCGATCAGCAAATCGAAGTCCGAGAGTAAATTACCCGCCTTCCTGCTGTTAAGGAACGCCCTGAATAACCAACAAAAAAAAAGATAATAAATCTATACATTATAATGATAATTTTTAAAAAAAAAATTCTATTTACAGACACCATGATAGGTGGAAACACGGCGGATTATGTCAACAGAGTTGTGCGTAAAGTCGAGGAAGGAGACATGACCGGAGGCATACAGATACAGGCAACCAGATCCTACCCCAAGGAACTTCACAACTAGTAGGACTCTCGGATTTGCATTTTGTGGGAACCGGGACATGTAAACTAATAAGAAGTCCTAGAGTGGGCCCTGCACTGTATAAAGAATACCAAACTGCATGTGTGTGTTCGTGTTGTGGCGACATTTGTACTTATGTTGTGTTTGTTTCAGTTTAGAAAAACATCCTGAGTGTGTTACATCTTCATAAATTCTGATCTGCTGCTATATGTACATCCATCATGTGTTATTCATCATATGTTAATTTGTTGCTTCAGTGACATGTAGTTAGTAAGTTTTCCTTAAGAAAGATTTTTTGGCGGCAAACATTTAACATCTTGTAACCAATTATAACTTAACCAAGATCGAATGCTGTAAGCAGACGTGAATTTTTGACGTTTATTTTTGCCGTATAACGACGAAATAACATTCATGTTATTGCAAATATTCAGATAACAGGAGACGTATCAAATGCAAGTAAACAGAATGGATTTAAGACTGTTTATATGTCACGGTTCAGGGATACCTAATGGGTAGATCGATGTAGCTGAGTCTCGGGCTCGAGCCCAAATCCAGCTGCATATTGTTTTTAGTCCTGCTGCGTTAGATAAACTTGTCTGTCGTATGATACTTTCTCTCAAAATTGGGAATATATTCCAAGTTAAAGGGGGAGTATGTCGCAGTTTGTAGATATCTGACAAGGTAGATTGGTCTTGTCCAATACAGTACCTAATGATAGTCGATGGTCAAGGTTTGGCTGCATAATTTCTAGCCCAGTGATGGGGTTAATTTTTATTTGCTTACCTATCCAATGGAGATGCATCTCAGGGGTGAGAATTAACCTGTCTCTGCACCATTCTGTCTGAAAATGAAAGCCTTCTGATTTAATCTTTGCCAGGCCCCATTTTCAGGTTATTTTCGGCAAGCATGAAATTCTATTTTTGAAGTTAATACTGTCAAAATGTTAGTCGCCATATAACCTTTCATGTGTTGGTGCGCCTTAAAACCAAATTCAATTCCATAAATGTGAGACATAACTCTCCTATGGCTGTGAAAAAACATTATGAACCTTGTTACAACTTGAAGCAAGCGTAGGTAAACATAATGGATTAAACAATTTGTGTGGGTGGAAAGGTGATGGACAAAGTATGATTTTGTACGGAGTCGAAAATGTGTGCAATAATTTTAAATATTAATTTGCTTTTATACTGTCTTTACATTTCTTCGAAGATTGTAAATAGTTATAATAGAAATATTGTGTGTGATACAAAATGCTAGAAATTTGTACAGCCAAACCAATATTTAGAGGTTACTTTATGAATGTAATAACTTCTGAACAAAAAAACCTTCATTTAGAGGGGCACCAGTCTTAAAGGCCTTAATTTGTGTATCCTTTGAGTGGACTCTTTGGAAACTGGTTCCATGTTAAGATGCTCTGCTTTTCGACATTAACAGCAGGTTGGGCAAATAAATTCTCCTATTCTGATTGGCCGATTGCCTTTTTGGATAAATATACAGGATAACCAAAGAATTATGACATCTGAATCAATTGTTTACATGCAATTTGTTTCTACCGCAGAAAAACAGGATAAATTATATAAAAAAGTGGGAATCAGATTTCTGATTACATTCTTATAAGCCTTCCAAAAAAAAAAAAAAAAAATCTTAACATTTTGTGGGCAGCCATTACCGTACCTTAGAAATTGAAAAAGTTGCAAAAAGTTTTATTTAATCCCCAACCTTCAGTTAATGTACAGAAGCTTCGAGTATCGGAATATAACTTATGACCAGTCGATGGCCTCGTAACTAAAGTTGTAATTTCTAGTTCTTGCTCTTATACCAGTCTCTTTTTACAAGTTTTTTGCTCAGATGATTTTGTTCATTCTTTAGTATGTATTCATAAATACGGATGTTGTATTCATAAATACAGATGATGTGTTGCGGGTTTGAAGTTGATGAGAAATACGGGTATTTTGTTTGGTAGTGTTATGTTTGTTGAAAAAGTTGTTACTTGGACAGATGAACTATTTTATATACGATACATTTTAGTTATACAGAGAAAGGTTTGTGTACTGCATATGGTGAACACTAAATGAGCAATATTTTGTGTGCTGCATATGGTGAACACTAAAGAAGCACCATTTTGTGTGCTGCATATGGTGAACACAAAATGAGCAATATTTTGTGTGCTGCATATGGTGAACACTAAAGAAGCACCATTTTGTGTGGTGCATATGGTGAACACAAAATGAGCACTATTTTATGTGCTGCATATGGTGAACACTAAAGAAGCACCATTTTGTGTGCTGCATATGGTGAACACTAAAGGAGCACCATTTTGTGTGCTGCATATGGTGAACACAAAATGAGCACTATTTTATGTGCTGCATATGGTGAACACTAAAGAAGCACCATTTTGTG
This sequence comes from Cyrtodaria siliqua, assembly GCA_037043455.1. Lineage (NCBI taxonomy): Eukaryota > Metazoa > Mollusca > Bivalvia > Adapedonta > Hiatellidae > Cyrtodaria > Cyrtodaria siliqua. Next base: position 490,408 of record JAWPHD010000024.1, on the reverse strand, counting down.
TGCTGCATATGGTGAACACTAAAGGAGCACTATTTTGTGTTGTACTTGCAACCATTGTTAGTGGTAAACATTTTGAAATAAGTTGTTGGAAAATACAGTTGCAGAAAATTCAGGTCAGATGAAGACTGGTTATAAATTGCATAAAAAACATAGAGTTGTTGGTGGTATCTATTAAGTTTACCTAAGATTGAAATTGTTAAAGTTTGAAGTTGAAATGAATAATAATACAAGTTATATTGTGTCGAGAGTTTATTGAATGTTTTATACATGTATTCTACCATCATTATTAAAGTCTGACATGGATGAATACACGTGTTAGTTAAATTCTGTTGAGTTGATTAGGTGCTTTTTACATAAAACAGAAGTTATTTCAGATTGCTAAGGAGAGATGAGGTGTTATTGTGGCGTATTACGTTTAGTTATTGGATAAGTTTTTATGCATAAAAACATGGTCACAACAAGTGCGCATTATCTAAAAAAAAAAAAAAAGAACTTAAGTTTCACATTCTGTGATAATTGGTACTGAAGAGAGTTAAACTCTACATTAAAGTTGCCTTGCACATGCATAAAATGTTTGGTAATACCAGCTGCAGTTGTAGATATTGGCAACGTACGTGATTATCAGATTTAAAACACATCAGGGAAACACTGCAATCGTACAATTTAGGAGTAGTTACATCAGAATTTGCACCAACTCTGCTATTCTGCAGGTGTCAATGTTTTATGCCCATTCAGCATAGTTTTTTGCCGATGTATATGGAGAATGGTTCATTACCATTGGTGCTGTGCTGTAAAGGGTTTTGTGCTGGTGCGCAGTAAAATCCAATTAATTTCTACTAATGAGTAAGCAAGTAATCTTCCTGCTGTATAACTTTTACTTCTCCATTTTTAACACTGAATAATATCTCGGAGCTTGGGGTAAAAAAAAGAATTTCATTGTTAAAAATTAAGCATATTTTGTTGGTCGATATTTATGTATTTTTTTAAAATGAAAAGTGCCTGTTGTTTGATAAATATTGTTGATTTATCATTTAAAACATTTTCTATTTTGTTCAAGTTTCTTTTATTGTTTGTGATATTTATAAATTTGATTATTGTTTTTTTAAGTTTATTACTGTAAGGTGTTATAAAACATTTTTTTCTAAATACCCAAAAGCTGTGCCACAAAAGATTAATTACTCCCCGAAAATCATTATAGTGTAAACATTGAAATTTCAGCTCACTCCACTTAAATTATTGACTTAAATTTGGTGTTTACAGTAGAAAAAATGAGAGAAACAATATATCAGTTAGGGCCTTAAGGACAGTCTATAACAGTATGACGGTGGCTGGCGTGGCCCAGTGGATAAGGTGGACTGGAAACCAGAGGACAGTCTATAACAGTATAACGGTGGCTGGCGTGGCCCAGTGGATAAGGTGGACTGGAAACCAGACGACCCGGGTTCAAGCCTCACTGACGCCACTGAGTTTCGTCGCTGTGTTCGTGGACACACTTAGCCATAGCCTATTCAGTTGGATTGGGACATAAACCAGATGGTCCATTGTATCGGAAGCTATCCTCTTTAAAGAACCATATGAATCTATTCGGTAGTAAGAGAAGGGCAGGTTTCCGCATTCCTGTGTATCCTCCCCTCTGTCTGGGGTGGCTCTGCATTCCTGTGTATCCTTCCCCTCTGTCTGGGGTGGCTCTGAATAACCTATACTGTGTTGATGAGCCGTTATAACAGCCTGCAAGTGTTTATACAATAAAGCATAATATGCACCTATTAAATATGTAAATTTAAGACATTAAATACCTAAATTTAAGAATGCACTTTAAAGTATGCATAGCTGAATATGCATCAAATTATTTCTCTTAATTCAAAGTAAATGGCAGTAATTAAGGAAGAATGTAACAAATGGATTTTTTTTGCCAGGCTAAATGATACATTTGTAAACAGCGTGTGTTGTCAACACGTTATTTACATGTATATACCTAATCAACAGTTTGTTGACACATGGTGTAAATATTATCACAGACATTAATAAACAGATAAGAAACTTCCTATCTAAACCAGTGAAATAGCCAAAATATCACGTGGCACCTTGACTTTTTCTGGCAGAAAAACAATAAACGTGGCTGCAGCGTAAATGGAGTGTCTACAATAGAATTTGCAGCAACTCTGCAGTTCAGGGTGAGAAGGTTCTAGGCCCATTCTCCATATTTAATCTCAATGTACATGGAGGATGAGCCTGACATGTTCATTCCTGTTAGGCGCCATATAACCTTTCATGTGTTGTTTTAATTCTTCGTTTAGCAACTGGACACCTTTCAACTGCTGTATACTTTATATTCCCCTTCAATACAACTCGAGGGGGCGGGGGGCGTCCGTGGCCGAGTGGTTAACGTCTCTGACTTGAAATCACTTGCCCCTCACCGCTGTAGGTTCGATCCCTCAGGTGCCTAGGAATCTTTATGTGAGGAAGCTATACAGCTGGCTTGCGGAACGTCGGTGGTTCTACCCAGGTGCCCGCCAGTGCACGAAAATTGCCCGGATGGGCACCTGGGGTCTTCCTCCACCAATGGAAGCTGGAAAGTCGCCATATGACCTTAGCTGTTGGCGGACTATAAAATCCAATTCAATTCAATTCAATACAACTCCAGATAATATTATGTCAGAATATGATTTTGTAAATAAACATATTAATTATATAATTGTGATTGAATTTATTTTGTAAATATTGAAACATGATCTGAATTGTAAATATACCATTGTTGTTCATTAAGCTGTTATAAGGCCAAGAAAAAACATGTGTGTTTCCACTAAATCTACCTACCAGTATCATATTTTATTGGCCCTACCCAAGGATTTTTTAGCACTATTAAGGTGGAGATTCCTGTTCAATACGGCTTATATAAAAAATAATTTGAAGAAAAAAAATACCTACCTACCCTTATTGTTCCAAGCTAATAGTGGAAACAAACATCTTTTTTTCCTGGACCTGAGTGTATGTTGTCTGCATAAGAGCAATAATACTTGTACATATTTAATATCAGCATCTACACGGATATAGCTAGTCATCAATCTACTGGGCAATAAAGCTTTTTATCATATACTTCCCTATAAATACCTTGTTTTTGAATATATGATACAACATATTTAAGTCATTTCAATCGGATTTAGTTATCAGCAATAAGCTTTATCACACGCGTGAAATAAAGGGCAAAAAATGGCATATCACGGAAACCGAATGTTCTTTATAACTCTTTCAGCGGAGTGATACGGAAATTACTGATTAGTTACGATTTTATATGATTTGTCACACATATGGTTTGTCGTCTGCATTCCATCCTGTTTTCGCACTAGACTATTGGCTATACATCTAGATTTCGCACTAGACTATTGGCTATACATCTAGATATATATCTACATGTGTACGTTGAACTTTGACCATAACTCAGAGGACATGGCTTGAATAGTAATGCTAAGAAGATGAAATAAAAGAGAGGATAGAAGTCGAATAAAGAAATAAATAAGGCATAATACACGGACCATAAACTTAAGAGTGTTTAACATAATTATAATAAATTCAATGATATAGAACCATCCGTGGATAAGAAATAACCACTTATGACCATTCATTTTCTTAATTATACAATTTCAAATTCAATGGCATTCATTTTAATTGGAACTTAGGAAAAAAATAAATGTGTAGATCTACGCAACCGACGTGAACACATCAGAATGGGATTACATCTGTTAATAACATTATTGTTTTCTCCCTGAAAGCTGAAGTTGACAGTTCAGCAAAGTCATTGATGAAGTATATGATAAATAGAATAAAAAATGTTTATTTTCATATCATGCCCTGGACCCATATCAGCCCTCGAGCTAGAGCTCTCGGGGCTGATATGGTGTCTCAGGCCTGATATAGGGTGTGATATAAAAATACCCATTTATTATTCTCTATATATCGTGGGTGAAAAAGTCATATCAATTTGGGAATTTCCGAGTCTATTTATACTAAAGGATATTCGGCTAACTATATGAACCATATTACGGACAGAGCTTATTGCTTTTTCTGATTAGTTTGCGTTCATTTCCGTTCAAAGTGAAAGGCTGGTTTATTCAATAAGATAATTTAGCTATGGAACAGACAGTCGCAGTCAGACAAAGACAGTAATTTTGAAAACAAAAAATTCTGCGTGGGTTTGCTTCTCAGTGCAACAACAATTTTGTGTTTTATTCTGGCTGATTTATGTGTGTATGACTTCTTTTCACCCATGAAATATAGCTATATTTTATGGTAACTGCATACAAAGTGATATATTAAATGTATTATAGGCAAGTATGGATAAAAAGAATAAAAATGGATATTTTCATATCGCACCCTATATCAGGCCTGAGACGCCATATCAGCCCGAAAACTTTAGCTATCGGGGTTGATGTGGCGTCTCGGGCCTGAAATAGGTCGTGATATGAAAATATCCATTTAATATTCACTATGTTGTACTAGTATATTAGGTTATATCAACATGATGTTGTATAAGAGGTTTATATCAACATGTTTATAGAGATTTATGTTGGAGTTAGAATATCAATATCTGTTGTTGATTGCTCAGAGTGTTCATTAATTGAGGAGTGTGACAAAAAACGTTTTTTGAAGTAGTAAAATTTGTATAAAAAATATTGAAACAAAAGGGGGGAAAATGGTAGAAATATTCTAAATGGGGGGAAATATATTTTTGGATATGGGAATGTGTGTCACCTCCTCTAGAACTGGAGCAAGGAGAATGTAGACATAATTTAGTCCCATTGTCATGCATTTATCCAATTTCAGTTGATCAGTTTGTATGGTTTATACTAATATCCATTTTTCATTGGGTGTTTCAGGACGACTACTAATGATATCAGATTTGATTAAATTTGGGTAACGTATGCATGGACAATGCGGCATTTTTGAAGGAGGAGGATTTAACATTTGGCATAAATTCATCACCAAATTATTAATTGCCTTCTTTGCTTTTCACTAGTTCAGAGTACAAATTTTCAGATGTTTCAGTTTTAAATAAAATGAAACTACGGAATTATAAATTAGTTTCTGACTCTTTTTTTTTATCGCAGGAAAAGAAATGAAATAGCTTTAAGATTTTTTGAAATTAAAAATTGCTCCCGCACCCACCTCTCTCACCACCTCTGTCTAGACATTTAACATAGGACATTTCTGTCTAGACATTTAACATAGGACATAAACATGTTAACCATATTATATGCTTTCAAAATAAATACTTTGAGATAATTTAGAAAATTTGAAACTATGAAAATTCAATCTCTGAAGCTAGTGAAAAAGAGATTAACGTTCTCTCCAGATATTGAATGTTGCGACCGAAAGTCTTTCATGTAAATATGTTTGAAATGTTCATCTAGTCTACCTTCACTTAAGATTAGATCATAAACTGAACTGTTGTTACACATCATTTTATCTACACAATTGAATAAAAATGAAGCATTAAAGAGACACCTGGCAATCTTGATGTTTTATAGGTCAAGTCAACACACTTATATTCAAAAAAGAGTAAACGTCTTCCATTCTCAAAAATCAAGGTGACTCGTGTGGTTCCGGGGGCCCCGTTTGTTCCGTGTTAAAGAATAGGGCCACTGCATATCCTGTTGGAGGGGTAGGCAGAAGGGTTGAACCCCCAAATTCATATTCATTTTTTCATTTTTTGTTTATGCTCATTAAAGGTCTTCATCATGACCCCTGCATTGTTTCAGGTGCCATCTTGCTCACATCACTAAGAGCAGTGGCCGAAAAATAATAACGGACGTAGCATAAATGGAGTGTCTACATTAGAATTTGCAACAACTCTGCAGTTTTGCAGGTGAGAATGTTCTAGGCCCATTCACCATATTTTATCTCGATGTACATGGATGATGAATGGGACGTATGCGACTGCATCAAACAAAACATGCTGCTGCTCGCACCTGTCAATAATGATGCTATTAGCTTCATGGTAAAGTTGACCAAATTATTGCACTGGTGTATTATGTATCAAGGTCAAATGGCTATACTTGTTAGAAATGTTTCACTGAAGAAGATCCCTCTATTATTATGTAAATGTCTCAAATGTACTCGAGATCAGTACTGGTTTGAGAGCAGATTACAAAATTGGATCCTGGTCAACAAGACTGGATTGGATGGAAATTTAGTACTCGCAACTTGTTAACTGTTTTTGTGTCGCCTTTTCGAAGAAAAATGTGATACATAGAGATCACTTTGTCGTCCATCCGTCAGTCAGTCCGTCACGAAAACCATTATTATATGGGTTAAATAGTCATTTTCTTCACAAAAACTTAACGTTGGCTATAACTTCCTCAATTCTTTTTATTTCTTCATCAATCTTTCAATATATACTTGTCATGACAACATGGACTAAAATATAAAGGTCGAGGGCACATTGAAGGTCATTGTTTGGGTTAAATACTCATTTTTTTCTTCGCAAATACTTAGTCAGGCCAGTTTGTCAAGGTCATTTATCTGGGTCCAAAAAACCTTGTTATACTGACAAAGCGCTGACAGGCGACACACGTGTTCCGCGGAACACCCATCTTAAGTCTTAACATTTTACGTATTGGAGACAAACATTTTTTAGATCCTTGAAAAAAAAAAAGCCATAAACAGATCTAATTTATAATTTATCAAAAATAAGGGATCAGTACCGAGTTCTTCCGAAAATATGATGTTTAAATAAGAATTTGCTAACATTTATTTATTAACAAATTAACATGATTAACACTGTTTCATCTTGGTATAATACAATTTTATGCAATTTTAATTAAACTATTGATGTGTTTCAATTTAGAGAAGTTGTTCTTTTATGAATTATTGTGTACTTTAATATTGTCCCGTTGACTTGGCTTTTAGATAATTGTTCATTTTGCGCCAAATAATCATCCTCCAAAAAAGGAAAATGAACAAAAAGATACCATTTCCATTCAAACCTATAGAAATAACATGATTGCAATGAAAAAAGAAATGTCATATCTATTGAAAACTTGAAAACAATATGAAAGTATACAATAAAAAAATCATTGAATTTGTTTGGCAAAAACTACTTGAAACTCTTTTTGGCACAGGACGACTCGCAAGCTAGGCGTGCATCCTTTGCCAAAACTTGCTCGTTCCAAGTAATGTTTCGCCATACAAATTAAATAACCTGTTAAATCATCTAGTTATTCAGTGTAAATATCCATGTGTGTTTTATCATCCTTTCTTGCATGTTCACACGGTGGGGAACCCGATTTTTGTCGCATGATATTTTGGATAGGGTTCATTTCAAAATTGACCGATTTTTCCTCGACTCGTGTAACAAAAGTGTTTTATTTTCTTTCATGCTGGACCCAACGGCATGCAACAAAGTGCACTGCACATTCCCCGCATAAATCAGTTGAATACACGTATGGAGTTAGTAATTGTAATATTTTTAGAAAGAAAATTGAATAAAAGTTAAAAACAAATTAAATAACCAACGAGCTGAGACAGACTCATATCTTTTTTGTAGCATGTGTACTTAGTAACACTGTGACGTCATAGTGACCGTACTCAATTCCAATATCCGGTAGTTGTAGTATGGCATAGCCACGCCCCTTTAGTTACCCTAAATTAAACTATTTAATGCTCTGCATTCATCAAAGGAAATGTCACCGACCATGCTACAAATTGTTTTCGATCCGTCAGTGAATGATAACTAATGGTGACGATGTCACTAAAATCAGTTTTTCACCACTTAGTTTAAAATAATAAGTTGTAGTAGTCCTGATATTCTATCATTTAATTACTCATGGTGTCATAGTTCTTTTCTCTTTTTACGTATAATGTGTCATGCCTCTTTAACCATCGTATCTGTTATCATTCTATCCCATCGGCTGGCACGCAGGGTTTATTTTTTTTTTATATATATTTTATTCAATTTTCTTTCCAAAAATATTAAAATTATTAGGATGTGCACATCGGAATCGACTAAAATGAGTCCGATTTGACTTAAGTAGAATTTAACGATTGTATTAATTGGCCTGAACTTTTTACGATCAACTGCAAATGTAAACAATTGACTGACAACTGTTTGCAATAAATGTTATCCTAGAGTGTGTGCCCTATCGGTTATTATGTGTGCACCCTATCATTTCCGGGGTTCCTGCATATTCTGGTTAAAAATCGAGTATTATCATGCTTGAAAGGAGGTACATGTCTTAGAATAGTTCCAGGCAACTGGCGGATAGTAGATACATGTCTTAGAATAGTTCAAGGCAACTCATAGACTAGTAAAAACTAGTCTAAATGATCGGGAGAATGCATATATTGATCGATTTATGGCAGAGATGTGCACCCTACAACAAACAATTCAGTGGTTGCTGGGGACAGACTCCGCAACGACAAATATTTGGAAGAATCGGACTTCATATGTGTATTCAACCGATTTATGCGTGAAATGTTCACTTTGTTGGATGCAATTCGGTCCAGTATGAAAGACAATATAACACTTTTCATACCTGAATCGAGTGGTAAAAAAGGTCTATTTTGAAGTGAACCCTATCCAAAATATCCTGTGACAAAAATCGGGTTCCCCACCGTGTGTTCGGAACAATGCATACTTTAGAGTTTTTATATATTACTTTGGAAAAAGAAACTTCAGATATATTCGAATATTTTTATGGTTCGCTCAACAGAGCTGTCGTGATTGTTAATTTAAAGGGACACATAGCAATTTGGAAGTATATTTATGTTAATTTAAAGGGACACATGGTAATATTAAGAATTTATTTTAGCATTGGCATTAGTTACTTGTGCTTTATTTTTTATTCATTTACAACATTTATTAGTACCCTAGGGGACTAGGATTTCTCATTGTCCATCTTTCCGTACACAAACGCTACCTTGTGGGACTAGGGTAAAAGGTAAGGATCATATTTGTACACTATTTTCCAATGAAAATTATATATTTAACCACACAAGCCCTTAAGTTGTGGGACTGAAAAAATGCATTGAATTAGTCGCACAAGTATACAAATGTTAGAACGTCCGCCCGTCTGTCAGTCTGACATTTTTTGTTTGGGATATAACTTCTTTTTCTATCATTGGATTCCAATAATATTATACACAAATATTCACCACCATGAGACATGTATCGTGACTAATGCTATGACTTCTTTATCATTGGGTTCCAGTAATATCGTACAAAAGTGTTCACCATCATGAAACAATTTGTCGCAACATATGCCTACATTCGAGGTCAAGGTCACTTATAATTTGAAGAGTTTTGCTATAATTGTCTGAGCTATAGATTCTTTATCCATCATTGGATTCCAATACTATTATACACAAATGTTCACCACCCTGAGACAATGTGTCTATCAAAGCAAGGTGCCTATTGTCAAGGTCAAGGTCACACACATTTTGAAGGTTGTTGCTATAATTGAGACTCACGGTTACACCTAAACCCGTCGGGGACATGAATTGCTTGCAATACAACTTCACCTTGTTATGTTACTTCACTTTGAAGCTGGAAGTGAAAAATAAACTTAATGTTTATGTTACTTCTGTTCATTTTTTGGCCAAAGGTTTAAAAATATAATTTGTAAGTTAAATATTCTAAACTCTATGGAAGAATAACAGAGAAATATAAAAACTCCAAATACAAACGTTTATTTGATTAAATGCAAGCAGGATAAAACTAAAAAAAAATATATGGGATACTGGACTAATAAATCAACGTACTAATTTTAATGCAGATAAGCGATTAAAGATTGCCATGTGTGCCTTTAATGTGTAATTCTCATTAAATAGCTTCTAGTATATTGAAACACAGACATGATAGTAAGCAGAAAGGGAACGTCCTATCTTAACCTGTAAAGTAGCCGACATCACATGGAGCCTTTACTTTCCTTTAAAAAAATACTATCATTATGGCTTTAAATCTATTAAAGTAACCATCCCGCCTATTTAACGACAGAATTACACTCCAAACCATTAATCAAGACTATCCAGATGTTCAGGTCATATAATAATGTATATGTGCCGATTAAAAGTATAGGTTTATTAACAGGTTTTTAAAATACTTGTTATTGAATATGCGTAAAATGAATTGTGAGTTCACAGGTAACTCTTAATTCAACGCTACAGTTTTGGGGTTTGGCCCGTCTGGTTAAAGCCGTTTAAATTGTGTCTATAAAGCTTGCATTCTCGAAGGTTTGTAATTTATATACCTCGTCGTCGGTAGGTTATCTATGTTGTAAAATTTGGCTGATGTTGGCGGGATAGCTTTAAGGGTGAAATAGTGAAACTTTCCGTTGAATTCTTATTTTTCTCAAAACGTTTAAGGAAAGTTCCATAATCAAAATGAGAAATACATTTGTTGTAGGTTTTAACGTACATGCATACAACTCTTCACATATGTTTAAATTTAATTCAGGCAATATTTTGGGAAATCTCCACACTATGCCACGTGAAATTTAAATGTAAATAAATTCCACAGTTACCTTCCTATTTGTTATTAGGTCTGTGAGTGAAATAATCTATCGATTAATAATCACTGATCAGTATCATGAACTTGTTACTCTTGTTTTCTATTAGCATGTTTAAAAAGTGACTATTTCTGTGATTCTGTAATCAACTTGTGATATTTGACATATTTACTGATTTTTAGAAACTTGCAGAATATTTTTTCAGCGTTTGTATATACGGTCAATTGATAAATAGTCTTGAAACATTAAAAATTATTCACGACCATAAATGTTGTTTTATTTTTAGCTCAACTGGCCAAGGGCCAGCAGAGATTATGGGATGGTGAGTTGTCCGTCGTATGTCGTCCGTCCGTCTGTTAACTTTTACCTCGATAAGACGATATGGCCTTCATTTTTCATTTGATCTTTACCAAACTTTAACATATTGTTAATATCAATGAAAGCTCGGACAAGTTCGAAAAATCAGCCAGATTGGACCTGTAAAAGCAGAGTTATGGCCCTTGATTTAGTTAAAAATGCTATATTTTGCCTCGAGACGATAGGGCCTTCATTTTCATCCGATCTTTACCAAACTACCAGATTGGTAATATCGATGAAAGCTCGGACAAGTTCGAACAACAGCCAGATTGGACCAGTAACAGGAGTTTTGGCCCTTGATTTAGTTAAAAATGATATATTTTGCCTCGTTAAGACGATAGGGCCTTCTTTTTCATCCGATCTTGACCAAACATTACCACATTGTTAATGTCAATGAAAGCTCGGACAAGTTCGTAAACCAGCCAGATCGGACCAGTAACAGCGGAGTTGTGGCCCTTGATTTAGTCAGAAGTTCTATAGTTGGCCTCGTAAAGATGGTAGGGCCTTCACCCGATCTTTACCAAACTGTACCAGATTTTTAATATCGAAAGCTCGGATAAGATCGAAAACCAGATCGGACCGGTAACAGTGGAGTTATGGCCCTTGAGTTCGTTAAAATATGCTATATTTTGCCTCGTTAATACAATAGGGCCTTCATTTTTCATCTGATCTTTACCAAACTTTACCAGATTTTTAGCTGGGAGCTTATGGGATGCAGAGTTTGTCCGTCGTCCGTCGTTAACTTTTGTCTCGAGACAATAGGGTCTTTATTTTTCATCTGATCTTTACCAGATTTTAACAGGTTAATATCCTTGAAAGCTCGGACAAGTTTGAAAAACAGCCAGATCGAACTAGTAGCAACGGAGTTATGGCCCTTGATTTAGTTAAAAATGATATATGTTGGCTCGTTAAGACGATAGGGCCTTCATTTTTCATCCAATCTTTACCAAACTTTACCAGATTGTTAATATCAATGAAAGCTCAGACAAGTTCGAAAACCAGCCAGCTCGGACCAGTAACAGCGGAGTTATGGCCCTTGATTTAGTTAAAAATGCTATAATTTTGCCTCGTTAAGATGATAGGGCCATCATTAGCTCTACTGGCCGAAGGCCAGCAGAGCTTATGGGATGCCGAGTTGTCCGTCGTCCGTCCGTCGTCCGTCCGTCCGTCGTCCGTCCGTTGTTAACTTTTGTCTCGTTAAGACGATAGGGCCTTCATTTTTCATCCGATCTTTACCAAACTTTAACAGGTTGTTAATATCAATGAAAGCTCGGATGAGTTCGAAAACCAGCCGGATCGGACAAGTAACAGCAGAGTTATGGCCCTTGATTTAGTTAAAAATGCTATATTGCTAAATTTTGCCTCGTTAAGACGATAGGGCCTTCATTTTTCATCCAATCTTTACCAAACTTTACCACATTGTTAATATCAATGAAAGCTCGGATGAGTTCGAAAACCAGCCAGATCGGACAAGTAACAGCAGAGTTATGGCCCTTGATTTTGTTAAAAATGCTATGTTTTGCATCGTTAAGACGATAGGGGCTTTATTGTTCATCCGATCTTTACCAATCTTTATCAGATTGTTAATGTCGTTAAAAGCTTGAACAAGTTTGAAAAACAGCCAATTGGACCACTAACAGCAAAGTTATGGCCCTTGATTTAGTTAAAAATGCTATATTTTGCCTCGTTAAGACAATAGGGGCTTCATTGTTCATCCGATCTTTACCAAACTTGATCAGATTGTTAATATCAATGAAAGCTTGGACAAGTTTGAAAACCAGCCATATCTGACTAGTAACAGCGGAGTTATGGCCCTTGATTTAGTTAAAAATGCTATATTTTTCCTCGTTAAGACTATAGGGGCTTCATTGTTCATCCGATCTTTACCAAACTTAATCAGATTGTTAATATCAATGAAAGCTCGAACAAGTTCTAAATCCAGCCATATCGGACTAGTAACATCGGAGTTATGGCCCTTAATTTACTTCAAAATGATATATTTTTTCTCGTTAAGACGATAGGGCCTTCATTTTTCATCCGATCTTTACCAAACTTCACCAGATTGTTAATGTCTATGAAAGCTTTGTCAGGTTCGAAGAACAACCAGATCGGCCCAGTAACAGCGGAGTTATGGCCCTTGATTTTGTTAAAAATGCTATAATTTGCCTCGTCGTTCGATAGGGCCTTCATTTTGCATCTGATCTTTGCCAAACTTTACCAGCTTTTACGACTGTCTTTTTTATATTATTATTAATTTTATTTTAATTATTATTATTTTTTATTTTTTATTTTTTTTATTTTTTTTTATTTTTTCATATTTTTTTTTTTTGGAAATTATTCCTTTGTATATATATATATATATATATATTTTTTTAGCTCTATGTTGGACCAGTCGTACCAGTAACAGAGGAATTATGGCTCTTGATTTAGTTAAAAATGCTATATTTTGCCTCGTTAATACGGTATGGCCTTCATTTTTCATCTGATCTTTACCAAACTTTACCAGGTTCTTTAGTTATGGCCCTTGATTTAGTTAAAAAGCTGTATTTTGCCCGAAACTTTCAAAAAAACGTAAACGGCAGTCACTCTCTTCATTGATGTTATAAGAGCCAACATAGCCAGTAGAGCGTCCACAGGCCCTCTTGGGCCTCTTGTTTTTCATCCGATCTTCACCAAACTTTACCAGATTGTTAATATCAATTAAAGCTCGAACAATGTCGAAAACCAGCCAGATCGGACCTGTAACAGCGAAGTTGTGGCCCTTGAATTAATCTATATTTTGCCTCGTTAAGACGATAGGGCCTTCATTTTTCATCCGGTCTTTACCAAACTTTACCAGATTGTTAGTATCAATGAAAGCTCGGACAAGTTTGAAAAACAGCCAGATCGGACCAATAACAGCTGAGTTATGGCCCTTGATTTCGTTAAAAATGCCTTCATTTTTCATCTGATCTTTACCAAATTTTACCAGATTTATTTACTTCTTTTTTATTATTATTTTTTTATATTAATTTTTTAAAAAAATGTTTTAAAAAAATGAAAAAAAAATTGTTTGGAGAATTTCTTTTATTTTGTTAGAATTTTTTTTTCATTTGAATTTTTTTGTTGGAATTTTTTTGAAAAAAAAAGTGTTAGTATCTTTTTATTTTTTGGAATTTTTTATTTTTTGTTAAATTATTTTTTGGAATTTTCTTTTTAATTACTTTTTTTGGATTTTTGGATTTTTTTGGAATTTTTTTTGTTCACACTTGGGATTTAACAAAACTTAACAGGTAGCTATGATGTCTAGTTGTGCCTATTGCATTTATTTCAGGTTCGTTGATTTTTGATGGAGTTACAGTCTCTTGACATTTACTTTAAATTTCTTGTCAACGCTACTCCTCCTAAATGCCTTGTTGGATTTTGACGAAACTTGGCAGGAAGCATCGGTAAGATTTCTAGTTGTGCATATCACGCTTTTGTTCCAGTTCGCTGATTTTTGACGGAGTTATGTCCCTTTGACATTTCTTGTCAGCGCTACTCCTCCTAAACGGCTTGTTGGATTTCTACGAAATTTGGCAGAAAGCCTCAGTATGATGTCTAGTTGTGCAAAGCACGGTATATCAATAAAATTTTGGACAATTTCGAAAAACCAGCTAGATCTTTTTAGTAACAACAGAGTTATGGCCCTTGAGTTGTTGAAAAATGCTATATTGTATTTTCCTTATTAAATCTTTAGTTACTTCATTTTTATCTGAAGAGCTGTTTTAGCAAGTAGCGCGTCCACAGGCACTCTTGGGCCTCTTGTTTTGCTTTATTTTTGTTTTTATTCTATCTTCTTTTTTTTTATATTTTTTTTTTAAATTTTTTTAATCTTTACCAAACTTTACCAGATTGTTAATATCAATGAAAGCTTCGACACATTTGAAAAACAGCCAGATTGGACCATTTACACAGGAGTTATGGCCATTGATTTTCTGGAATATGCTATATTTTGGCCTCGGTAAGACGAAAGGGCCTTCATTTGGACGGATGTCAGTGATACTTTTCAGGGATGATCAGTACCAAGCCTAGTTGTACATATCGTCACCATGTTCTGGTTGAATGATTTTTAACTTTGTCTGGACTAGTTCTCCTGAACCTCTCGCCAGATTTCAACGGAACTTTACAGGGATGATCAGCACCAAACCTTTAAAGTTTATTGATACACAAACATTTTCTGGGCTAATCCTCCTGGACCCCCTGGCTGGATTTCAGCAGAAGTTGACAAGGATGATCAGTATCAAGGCCAGCATTAAAAAAATGTGTGTTTGCTCTCTCCTGATCCTAGTTGTGAAAGTTGGGTAGGTAGGTAGGGAAATTCTTTTTTTTATTATTGAAAGAGATTTGTTTAAAGTTTGTTTCCGTTTACAATTACAAGTACTATGCATAAAGCATATTTATAATTGACCATCTTTTAAACTACTTTGAAGTCTAATAATAAACATTTTAACATAGACTACTCAGTATTTAAAAACTTCAAATACAACTTGACATTTAAAAAAGAAACACAAAAGAGGATATAAATCTCATAATTCACTAACCATTTCGACTAGTAACAGAAGATATAAATCTCATAATTTCACTAAACATTTTGACTAGTACTGAGTTCATAGATTCAAAATAATGCATTTCATTTCAAAATGTTCTATGTATTAGTTTAAGTGGACTGTTTATATCCAGCGCAGAAAATCTCTGCGGAAAGTCCACACATAAGAAAATCAAACGCATGTCGGAGGATGGCGCATAATCTCGCCATTCGTAGACGTGTATTTTATGCACTAATACATGTATGGATCAGTTTGTGTTTTACAGGCATATTTACAAAAAGCACATACTTGTCAAAAATGTCAATGCAGAACTTAAATTGGGGGGGAACCTGGTTAATATAAGTACACAAATATATCGTAGATTTAATAAACCCATACTTTTTTTCTGGCATAGGATGCGGCCATTAGCACTTTAAATGCTGATGTCTGTGGTGTGTCCAAACAGTTTTGATTTTCTGATACACTGTCGCTCCTTTTCACATTAAAGTTTACATATTTCAATGACTTGTCAAACTCTTTAACAATTCGTATTTCTTCATAAAAATCGGGACAACTGTTCAGAACCCCCAAATTTGCTGCTGAGACTAACCGACACAACATCGCTTTCTCTCGATTGAAAGTCTGCGTCCGACAATAAATCTTCGTACACGTCCTTCCAAGTGTTTTCTGATTTCTATAAAAAATCGGAAAAAAAGATTTTCAGTCGGCGGCTTTTTAGTGAGTCGGTCGGGAGAGAGCAAACAAACAATCTTTTAATTTTGGCCCAAGCCTAGTTATGCATATCGTCGCCATATTCCGGTTGAATGATTTTTGCCAGTACCTTTAATGAACATGAGAAAAAGATTAAATGGTCCCTGTCATTAAGGACTGATGAATATACTAGGTATTATCACCAGGGACTGATGCATATCCCAGGTCTCTATCACCAGGGACTGATGAATATCCCAGGTCACTATCATAAGGGACTGATGCATATCCCAGGTCTCTATCACCAGGGACTGATGCATATCCCATGTCTCTATCACCAAGGACTGATGCATATCCCATGTCTCTATTACCAGGGACTGATGAATATCCCAGGTCACTATCATAAGGGACTGATGCATATCCCAGGTCTCTATCAACAGGGACAGATGCATATCCCAGGTCTCTATCACCAGGGACAGATGCATATCCCATGTCTCTATCACCAGGGACTGATGAATATCCCAGGTCACTATCATCAGGGACTGATGCATATCCCAGGTCTCTATCACCAGGGACTGATGAATATCCCAGGTCACTATCATAAGGGACTGATGCATATCCCAGTTCTCTATCACCAGGGACTGATGCATATCCAGGTCTATCACCAGGGACTGATGCATATCCCAGGTCTCTATCACCAGGGACAGATGCATATCCCATGTCTCTGTCACCAGGGACTGATGAATATCCCAGGTCACTATCATAAGGGACTGATGAATATCGCCGGTCTCTATCGTCAGGGACTGATGAATATCCCAGACACCTATCATCAGGTAATGATAAATATCCCAGACTCCTATCATTAGAGGCTGATGAAGATCCCATGTTTCTATCACCAGGGACTGATGAATATCCCAGGTTCCTATCATGAAGGATTAAAGAATATCCCAGATCCCTATCATCAGAAACTGATGAATATCACAGGTCCTTATCGTCCTTATTGTGAAGGACTGATGAATATCCCACACCCCTATCATCAAGGTAATGATGAAAATACCGGACCCGTAGCATCGGGGACAGATTCATGTCAGGGACTGATGAATATCCATCATCAGGGACTGATGAATATCACAGGCTCCTAATATCCGTGACTAATGAATGTCACAGGTCCCCTATATTTAGGACTGATTAATATCCCAGGTCCCTATAGTCAGGGACGTGAATATCCTAGGTCCCTTTAATCAGGGACTGATGAATATCCAAGGTATATGTCATCAGGGACTGATGAATGTCACAGGCCCCTATCATCAGGGACTGACGAATGTAACAGGTCCCTATCTGCAGGGACCGATGAATATCCCAGGTCTATATCATCAGGGACTGGACTGATGAATATTAAGGTCCCTATCATCAGGGGCTGATGAATATAACAGGACTTTATCATCAGAGACTGATGAATTTCAAAGCTCAAGGTCGCCAGGACCTTATATGGAAATACGTATCCTGCGTGATAACTTTGAAACCAGTACACCAACACTCTAACTTCAGAGAAATATTGTCCTAGATAAGAGGAGGAATCCCTTTGTGGAGTCAGTAGTCAAAGGTTAAGGTCGCCATCACGTATTCCGGACGATAACTTCGAAACGAAACACTCACACTCATGAAACAGCAAATGTACATTGCGCTAGGTAAGAGGAGGAACACTATTGTTTTGGGGTCAAAGGTCAAGGTCACCATGACCTTATATGGAAATACGCGTTCGGCGTGATAACTTGAAACCAAAATACCCACACTCATGAAACTTCATAGGTGCATTGCCCTTGGTGAGAGGAATCCTTGCTTTTGGGGTCAGCAGGCAAATTGAAATTGAAATTGCCCTTGGTGAGAGGAGGAACCATAATGATTTTGGAGTGAGAAGGTCAAAGATCAAGGTCGCCATGACCTTATATGGAAATACGCATTCCGCGCGAAAACTTCGAAACCATAACACCGACATTCATGAAACGTCCATTGCCTTCGGTAAGAATAGAAACCCTGCTGGTTTTTGGAACAGTAGGTCAAAGGTGAAGGTCGCAATGACCTTATATGGAAATACGCATTTCGTGCGATGACTTCGAAACTATTACACCCACACTCATGAAATTTCAAAAGTACATTGCACCTGATTAGTGAATGAATCATGGAGTCAGCAGGCAAATGTCAAGGTCGCCATGACCTCATATGGAAATACGCATTATGTGCGATAATTTGATATTATGAATCTTCATAGGACATTGCTTTTGGTGAAAGAAAATACTCGATTGTTTTCGGGGTTATTATGTCAATGGTCAAGGTCACTATGACCTTATATGGAAATACACATTCCGCTAAATAACTTTGAAACCATAACACTTACACTCATGCAACTGGTGGAAAGAGGAACAGTATTTGGTACTTTGGTAAGAGGTGGAACCCTATTTTTTCTGAAAATTATTAGTGTGTGTGTGTGTGTGTGTGTGTGTGTGTGTGTGTGTGTTGCGGGTGGAGGAGGGGGCGGGGGTGGGGTCAGTCAGTCAAAGGTCAAGGTCGCAATGACCTGGAAATTTGCATTCCGAGTGATAACTTCGAAAGCATAACACCCACACTCATGAAACTGCCTAGGTATATAGCCCTTGGTGAGAGGTGGAACCCTGTTATGTTTGGTAGGTTAACGGTCAATGTCCTTATGACCTCATGCGGCAATATACATTCCACGCGATGCCTTGATAAAACTTCATGGTACGAGAAGGAACCTTGGTGCTTTTGGGGTCACTAGGTCAAAGTTGAAGGTCACCAATACGTATTCCAAGTGATAACTACAGGAGTATAACACTTACACTCATGAAACATTGCCCTTGGTGAGAGGAGGAACCTTCTTGCTTTTTGGGGTCACTAGGTCATGGTCATCAACATAAGTCCTCATATGGACAAACGCATCCCACATGGTAACTCCGGGCATATAATACCCACACTTACTAAACTTCATAGGTGCATTGTCCTTGGTGAGAGGAAGAAGCCTATTGCTTTTGTTAGATCTACAATTTAGAAACTTTATAGAAATAGTATCCGTTTTAAAACAACGACCCCTATTGATATGGTTAGTAGGTCAAATGTCAAATAACCTGATCATGAAGAAGAAATCCCGGCTGTTATCCACGAACTATATGACTTACACTCTTAAAATTTAACACAAATACCATGCACACAGAAATGTTTTATTTTATTTTGAGATTAGATTTAAGCTCCGCTATTAAATATTCCCGTTGACATCCCACCGCACCCCGTTACTATTTCAGCACATTTAAAAATGGCTTAAATATACCAATATATTCTTATTTATGGCTTAAACCAAAGACAATTTACAAGGAAATGTTTTAATTTATTTTTGGCTTAGATTTAAACACCCGCGCCTCACCGCCACCCACTCCCCCACCCCACCCCAACACCACCACCCCCATACATTCACCCACTCACCTTAACAATAACGCGAAATTTGCGTTATTTATTATTTATTTATTATTTCATGAAAAGGTATCATTACATTTAAAAGGGTAAACAAACATTGAATAAGCATTTCAGTAAAATATATATTGTTATAGAATTTCCAAAAAATCAGCAATTTTAGTTATTTTTCCAATTTTTAAAAAAAATAATACACATTTAAGGATTCAAAATACGGAGATGTATACGGAGCATGCATTTGAGAAAAGTTTGGTGCTTTTGTCCGGCTACCGGTATACCAGCCCGTTAATGGTTTGTATTGTTGATGACCGGTATACCAGCCCGTTAATGGTTTGTAATGTTGATGACCGGTATACCAGCCCGTTAATTGTTTGTAATGTTGATGACCGGTATACCAGCCCGTTAATGGTTTGTTATGTTGATGACCGGTATACCAGCCCGTTAATGGTTTGTAATGTTGATGACAGGTATACCAGCCCGTTAATGGTTTGTTATGTTGATGACCGGTATACCAGCCCGTTAATGGTTTGTAATGTTGATGACCGGTATACCAGCCCGTTAATGGTTTGTAATGTTGATGACCGGTATACCAGCCCGTTAATGGTTTGTAATGTTGATGACCGGTATACCAGCCCGTTAATGGTTTGTTATGTTGATGACCGGTATACCAGCCCGTTAATGGTTTGTAATGTTGATGACCGGTATACCAGCCCGTTAATGGTTTGTAATGTTGATGACCGGTATACCAGCCCGTTAATGGTTTGTAATGTTGATGACCAGTATACCAGCTCGTTAATGGTTTGTAATGTTGATGACCGGTATACCAGCCCGTTAATGGTTTGTAATGTTGATGATCTTGAAATAAAAGTAGTACACTGAACCTTATGAGAACGCTGTCTGGGACACCCCTGGTAGTTATATACAGCTGTCTGGGACACCCCTGATAGTTATATACAGCTGTCTGGGACACCCCTGGTAGTTATATACAGCTGTCTGGGACACCCCTGATAGTTATATACAGCTGTCTGGGACACCCCTGGTAGTTATATACAGCTGTCTGGGACACCCCTGATAGTTATATACAGCTGTCTGGGACACCCCTGGTAGTTATATACAGCTGTCTGGGACACCCCTGATAGTTATATACAGCTGTCTGGGACACCCCTGGTAGTTATATACAGCTGTCTGGGACACCCCTGATAGTTATATTCAGCTGTCTGGGACACCCCTGATAGTTATTACCAGCTATATCGTCATCAAAAATCATTTCCATACAGTATGGTGGGGTTTTTTAATTTCGTTTTTGAAACCGAAAGTTGAATTTGACTATATAAACGGCCACCACCCCACCCCTTCCACACCCAACCACCCACTCCCATCCCCCACCCCCACCCCCACCCAACCCCCTCCTCCTCCCTAAACTTCGTTTTATATACAAATGATATCCAAATCGCCGACCCGTTAATGGTTTGTAATATTGATGACCTTGAAATAAAAGTGCTCGAATAATCTAGTACACTGAACCTTTTGAGAAGTAACGCTTTGACTGGGATACCGATAGTTATAAATAGTTACATCGTCATCATAAATCATTTCCTTACAGTATTGTAGGTTTTTTTTAATTTCGTTTTTGAAACCGAAAGTTGAATTTTGACATTTGACTATGTACACGGTTACTGTGTACCTAACTTGTGCCGCTATATACACGGCATTGTGAAATTCTATACGCACAATAGTGATTCTAAATTCACAATACAGCGTACATGTAACGATTACAACGTGTCAACTTTTGGAGTGGGCGTTTTCTCTCTGGAAGCACTTGACTTTTCGTCCGTTTCATTGTGTATGGTTAAACTGTCACTTGGCATTACACCTGATTTATCTGTAGCTGATGCTGATATATAACGACTGAACAATGTCTGAATGTCAAATAAATCAGCCTATTATTCATCTCTCACTTTATTCACCTGCAATAAACATACATATATTATTTTTTATATTATTATGCCTTATTCAATCTCAAGATAATACGAGGGGCATTCAATATATTCTGTCACTAATGCGCTTCCGTAGAAAACCCCTTATATTTATGCACTGAAAACTCGTGCATTTGAAGGCGATTTCACCAACTACGTACATGCAAAATAGCGGTTTAATCTGATAACAATTGACGGAGATATCCAGTGTTGAATAGTGGCTATATTTCAATGCTATCATGAAAAGTGAAGAAAAAATTGAAATTAGGGCTTACATTAAAGCCAGGGTTGCTTTAAAAGTACCTGCACAAGAGATTTATGCTGAACTGTGCCGTGTACATGGCAGTTCTGCCGTGACATAGAGAACGGTTTTTCGTTGGGCTAAGACATTTCAAGGGGGTAAACTTAGCATTAAAGACCGTAACCTTCCTGGCAGACCTGTTGTTGCAGCAACAAAGGAGAACATTGATGCTGTGAAGGCCATGGTAGACGAAGATGGGCGGTATACAGTTTCTAAGATAGCTAATAGTCTTGGCATCTCAGAAGGTACAACTCATCACATTTTGACCAACTGTTTGAAATTAAAGAAGCTTTGTGCTAGATGGGTCCCTCATTTGCTGTCATTTAAACAAAAGGCCAAACGCTTAACATGTGCTAAAAATCTTCTTAAAAATATGAAAATTGTCATCCTAAAAAAAACTCTGAGTTGCTCACTGGAGATGAAACGTGGGTGTACTATTATGAGCCCCAGCGGCGGATAAACAATAAACAATGGTTGGGTAAAAATCAGGCAAGACCGGTTATTGCAAAACGAACAAAAAGCGCTAAAAAGGTTTTGTATGCAATTTTCTTTAATTCCAGTGGCCCTGTGGTACAAATTCCATGCAAACAGGGAAAAACCATCACGGCCAAATTTTACAAGGACAAAGTTCTCAAAGCAGTCAAAAATAATTACAAGAAAAAACACCCAAGTAAATTTTTGAATGGCATCCAGCTGATTCATGACAATGCCTCAGCTCACAAAGCTAAAATTGTGCAGTCTTTCTTGGAGCAAGAAAAAGTGGTACAGTTTGAACACCCACCTTATTCTCCCGACCTTAGTCCCTGTGACTTTTTCCTATTCCCTTTGCTAAAGAAAAACCTCTCTGGTAGACGTTATGCTTCCAGAAGTGCCCTTGGTGCCGGAATATTTCAGTGTCTCAACAGTATACCAAGGGGAGACTACTTTGCTGCGTTTACGTCATGGATAGCGCGACTCCGAAAGTGTGTATCTGTTCAGGGAAAATACTTTGACGGATTGTAATAAGAAGTTTTTTTATATTTCCAGTATCTGTTAGTTCAGAATAACAGTGACAGAATATATTGAACCGCCCTCGTAATACCTCACTAATAGTAATTCTGAGGGAAATTATGTGGTTTTGAATAAAACCACCACATATAGTATTGTGTTTATTGTTATGTGATTTGCATTGTAGTGTTAATTTGATTTATAACATGTTGATTATTTAGGAACTTATACTTTATTCAATGTGAGTAGTTTGTTCTCGGGATAATATTTGTATCACTAATGTAAGGCTGAAAAAAATGGGGTTTTACGTTCCATTAACATGTCATATTGGGACAGCAACCTGAGCGGGACATATTAGATGAAGGTTGAACATGGAAATATGATAAGTGACCGCAAACGTGTGTAAATTATCTCAAAAGTAGGCCACTGAGCTACCTTTTCTTCTCTCTAATAGTTTTCTATTGTATATGAATTGAATTGGATTTTATAAGTCGCACCAACAGCTAAGGTCATATAGCGAGTTTCCCGCTTCCATTGGTGGAGGAAGACACCAGGTGCCCTTCCGGGCAATCTTCGTGCACGGGCGGGCACCTGGGTAGAAATACCGACGTTGCGCAAGCCGTCTGGATAGCTTCCTCACATAAAGATTCCTAGGCCACTGAGGGATCGAACCTACAGCGGTGAGGGGCAAGTGATCTCAAGTCATCTGGACTATATTTTTAATAGATATTATATTAATAATAGACTATATTAATATATCATCACGGACGGTAATTTAATTTTATATTAGAATTTAGGATATTATTTATATCACGTTGTTTTTATTGTAATCGTAGGAAATGAAGAGAAATTGGATTGTTTATATCCTACTATCTATATTCGGGACGGATGTATGTGTATTTGGGTGGATTTTTATGAATTTTGGTGGTAACCTAAAGTGTGTAAACTAAATCAATGCATTCATGTAGTGAACTAATACGTCTTAATTTACTGTTTCTTGTAACCACCTGTAGATAGAAAAATATTAGAGTGATTTTGAAGGGACACACGGCAATCTGACGTTTTTATTAGCACATAGATTTATTGATCGGTATCATTTTGACTTGAAACTCGCTTACATATAATCAAATAAAATGTTCGTTTTTCAACTTGTCTTTTTTTCCATAGGTGTAACATACTATTATTGGATTATAATCAACAGTTAGAAATATAATTTGCTTTGAACTATTCTACGAATTAATATTATTATTTAAAAAAAAAAGTTAGAAAAACTAGCAAGACGCCACGAGTTTTATAAAAGTTATGATTGCCGTGTGTCCCTTTAAAGGAAAGTTGTGAAAATGGTATTTTACTAATTATACTATTGGAGTGAACAAATCCAATATGGTGTCGCCAATATTAATTATTTCTATAACAGAATGGATTCCTGCGATGAAAGCTCTAGTAGATGTCAATGTATCTCTAGGTACGTTTACACGGCCACCGTGCAGTTAGCAATTATCATATTCTATACCCGGTGATCGTGTGTATAGCCTTGGTCGCACAAATACGAAATACGAACACTACTGAGTTTGGCCAGAGATTACGTATCGTTAGCACGAGACAACAAAATGGCAGAGGGTGGACGTGTTGTTACAAGAAATGAGGTTTGCTATCGTTTTAACTCCGCACGACTTAAAATGATTTAGAACGTTGCAACGTTTTATTAGCTGCTTATCCGTGTTTTTCTATTTCAGCAGTGAACATCTTAATTCACTGATTTCACCGATTCTAAACTATCTGCTGTACCCTATTGTAATTCTGATTATATTGTAATGATATGCAGTAGCATGTTATGTATATTTCGTATACTTCCTTTGGTGGCAGGTTAATGATGTTATAAGTACTTTAAAAAACAATGACAATACGCAGGCACATTCTCCTTCCGCCTACTTTCGTTTTAAAATCGAAAGTAGAGGATACGCACAAATTAAACGGAGGCAAGGGAAGAGATATCAGGGCTCTCCCTTCACTTTGGGGGAATGGGGCCAGGGCATCAGGAAGGGGAATTTTGCGTTGTTTTCATATCAAAGGGGAATTTCTAAGAAACACAAATTAGTGTGGGTTTTTAGCTCACCTGAGCCGAAGGCTCAAAGGTGAGCTATTGGGATCACTCTTCGTCCGTCGTCCGTCGTCGTCCGTCCGTCGTCCGTCGTCCGTCGTTAACTTTTGCTTCAAACGACTTCTCCTCAGAAACCGCTTGGCCAATTTTGACCACACTTCACATGGTTGATCCTTAGATGAATGCTTTTTAGATTTGTTAAAATTAGGTTAGTACGACAACCAAGATCAGGCGCGTAGCTGGGCTGAAATTGAGTGTACGCACCAAATCTAGGGGGGTCCGGGGGCATGCTCCCCCGGAATTATTTTTTTGGCTATATAGCCGGAGGTGCGTTTTTGTGCAATTTCACGACTATTTAATGGAAAAAAATACAACAGAAATTACATAGCTTATTCCTCATTTTATCTAAAATGATCACCAGAGTCCCGTTTTTTTAGACCTGACATAATCTTGACATAGTCGTGACTCAGTGTAAATGTTACTTTGAATGACTAACTCGACATTCGATATATGTAAATAATGTTTAGGCCTACATAATACATGAACATAATTTAAACATTTGAAAAGCTATGACTATATAAGAGTAAACTCGGTCCACAGATATATTCTGGAAACAAAGCGCTTCAAACAGTAACTATAACTATAACTATAACAATGTCCTATAACGCAGGCTGACCCTATAAGAGTATTCTTCTGTCTTTCACTGACATCTTATCATTTCAAACTCATGAAACCTATTTTTTGTCTCTCTCTCTCCTCTCTCTCTCTCTCTCTCTCTCCTCTCTCTCCTCTCTCTCTCCCTCTCCTCTCTCTCTCTCTCTCTCTCTCTCTCCTATATTTATGGTAATATAAAACTGGAATTCAACATATTTATTTTAAATCAATTGTTCACTATGATGTTCTTAATATCATGTTGTTCATAAAATATGTTTAATTTAACACTTTAAAGTTAACAATAGTCGATTAAAACGATTTAATTTTATTTAAACACCATAACGTTTATCGACAGGGCTTATACGTGAAACAATAAAGCTAGTCGGCGATCTTTTTTTCTCGCAAATTCGTCAACGACATGATTGGTGTCAATGTCTCTGTCCCTGTGGATATTCATGAGGCCGAGTCCTGACAACCTACCGGTGCTCATTGTAGACCTCAGATATGTCTTCAGACGCCGCATGCTGCTGAATGAGCGTTCAGCAGTAGCAGTTGATACTGGCATGGCAAGGAGGATGTGAAGACAAGTCGTGACATTTGGATACAGTTCTCTATTTGTTATGGCTAGAGTATCGCCTAATGTGCTGGGTGTCACAGTGTCAACTGCCACAGCATGTCGTGCCTTCCATCTGCTTACTTCCCTCTTAAACTCATCTAAGTCGTCTGCGGCTAGATCATCCTTAAAGGCGTCATATATTGCCCCAACCCTCTGTTCTGTAAGCTGATCCAAGGAATTTGGTATAAGGAATTGAGCATTAAATCGCTCACCGTCCTCAATAAGTCTGTCGGATAATTCCACTAGAAGGTGGTCTACAAAGGGAATGTACATATTTCTCTTCCAATAATCCGAAATAGACTCAGCTGGCACGTTGGGGCGATGTTGCTGGCGTTGATTAGTTCGTCCCCTTGGTCTGCCCGGCTGTACATCAACCGATTGAGCCATTTCTACAGCTTTCGCATATAGCGCTTCCCATACCGTAATGTCATTACGCTCTTCTGTTACCTGATGAGCAACGGTTGAAGCCTCCTTAACAGCCTCGATTAAGTCACATGATTTGTTCTGTAACATTTGTGATAAGGGGACTAATCCTGACAGCACATGTTCAATTGCCACAAGACTTACTATGAATCCAAACTGCGTGATAGCTAGTTTGAATGGGCCAGCTTTGGTGTCGCGATAGTTTGTACATAGATCGTCTAGTGTTTCAACCACGGTCGTATAAGAACATTTGAATGTGTTTAAAGCGTCCGCTCGTGCCGCCCATCGTGTTTCACACAGAGACTGTAACTTGGTACGATGTTCCATGGCCGCCCTACTCTCTGCATCGTTGGTCAACGTTTCCTGATACCGTAGGAGTCGTTTGGCTGAGTAGTTGAAAGAAAATGCCACTTCTTGGACAGTTGTCATCATGTTTCTAGCCAAAGGTTCTTCTGACGCGTGTATGATTGCTAGGTTTAAGCAATGCGCTTTACAGTGCGTATACACAGCTCGTGGTAGTTCTTGTCTTATACGGGCCTGAACGCCACGATACTTCCCGGACATGTTTGACGCGCCGTCGTACCCTTGTCCCCGCATCTTATTAACATCAACGCCAGCAGCTCTTAAGTTCCTTAAAAAAGCCGTAGACAGCGCTTCTCCTGTTGTAGCGTCACATTCCGCAAAGGCAATAAAGTCCTCTCTAACAGCACGAGTATCACCATCAAAGTATCGTAGACAGAGAGACATTTGCTCCATTGTTGAAGCATCTGTTGCTTCATCGGCTATGAACCCGAAGAATGGGGCCTTATTACAGCTGTCAACAATTTTAGTTTTAATCTGTTGCCCACAAATCTCAATTATCTCATTTTGGATATCTGGTGAGGTGTACATAGTCCTAGGATCACCATTTGTCAAGTGGTCTTGAAGTATAGTGTTGTATTTAGCCTGATATTGAAGTAAAGCTCTGAAGTTTCCATGCTCATCCTCGTGACCTCGTAAAGATAGATTTTGCTTTCCACATAGAACAATCGTATCAACAATAGCTTTCAGAATTTGTCTATTTCTTTCCACTAAGGTATTGTAGGAGGTAGACATCGAACATATTATGTCTTTCTTTTCACTATTCATTATACTAATGAAGTTCTCCGCTGCCTCAATAGAACTGATATGAACATCACTGGTTGTATGGGTACCAATAAGCCTACCAATGTTGCTGGGGTCGGTGGCAGCCGTCGAAACTAGTGACTTCTTAACTTTACCTGCAACATATGAGTTGGTAATGTATCTAATGATTTGTACACACATACATTTACTAACACCTGCAGAAATTATGCATATTTATGATAATTTGTGACAATTTACTAGTCAAAAAGCTTAATTTTACTGGCTTTATAATTGATTTTCTAGTTTTAATTTGAAAAAATACAAGTCGTCATTTGTGAACATCATAGATCCAGATCAGCCTGTGCATCCACACAGTGAAGAAATTGCACAAAATTTGCAATTTCTCCTTTTGCCACAATGTTTTCCACTTTTAGTCATAGGTTATCCATTCAATTATAGAGATTTTCCATTTTTTGACAAAAACTGTTTTCTGTCGTCTGCTGCAGAATTGTAGTATGAGGGAAAGGGTTAATATATCATATCAACTTGTAAAGATTATTGAACAGACTCTGAGAAGATGAACCTGAACCACGCCAACTTTGCTCATGTATATATATAGTATCTTTGACGCTATACACGTTTTCCATGTAACTCCAGGATAACGCTTTTTTTTGCAGCAGACGACTTTGAACATATTTGCCAAAAAACAGAAAATCTCTATAATTGAATGGATAACCTATGACTAAAAGTGGAAAACATTGTGGCAAAAGGAGAAATTGCACGTTCTGTGCAATTTCTTCTTTTGTCACTATGTTTTCAAAAAAGTCATCTGCTGCAGAGGCTTCAGAAAGCGTCTATATGAGGGAAAGGGTTAATCTGGGGGCGAAATGGAAAAAGTTTACATTTCCCAGTGCTGGAGGGTATAATCTTATAAATGGGACCGACGGACTCAAATAAACTTATGCGGTTAAAGGGAATACCAAATGCCTTTCAGGACGTACCACAAAAACACATAATACGACTGCGCTCGATCCACGGTTCTTGGCATTCACATTCGTGTGCCCTATTGACTGCACTACTGAAATATCTGGCCAGAAGGATGTGCAAACCGTATAAATGTAAATTATATAAAATGAAAAAAAACTATGACAAATAGTTTCGTGTTTGGGTTTTCATTATATTATACTTATTATTTCATTTTTACCTGCGAAAAGGTGACATGGGGCACAGTACACTCCACCAGCAGATGTTGAGTATCGTAACCATGTATTACTAATAAACCAATGTGACTGGATTTTCCTATACTTTCCGGTAATGCACCTGCAAGTGAAGAATATGTACAGTTTGACTTCAGTAGCTCTAGAACCAGGCCCCATCATGGCATGTTTTCGAAACATCTCATCATTGAGATTTTCCTTAACTCAAATTCCTCAACATTTCAAGCAACTTTTATAAGTTTCATTAAAATTCTTAATAGACCTATAAATTATATAATATTTGCAAAAGAAATCTTATTTTAATGTTAAAGTGTTCTAATTTACCAAACTCAGCTACATATCAAAACTTAAAGAATTTATAGTCAAATGAAAATGTGAGAAATTTAAATTGAGGTAATTCTTAACTTTGAAATGTTTGGAGAAAAAGGGGCTTAGGGAAAAACGTAATACGACGAACGATAAGCCAGATTACACATTATGGTGTAAGAGTTGCCTCCCTTTAATTCAAAATTTGGCCAGCATTTCCCTTAGTTACGGGTTCAATAGGTTAATCCGATTCCATGCGAGTCTGACGAATCCATTGTAATTGATTGATTGGGGTTTAATGCCGTTTTTAACAATTTCTCAGTTCACCTACTCATGCATGGTTTTCTCACACCAATACTCCACACAACAATCTTCCCAAGCAACTGGCTCCTTTTCCACATAGACTAAGCCCTTTGGCGGAAGACGAATGACGCATGTCGCATTGACTTGTCAATCGTCGGAAAGAAAGTTGGCCGAGCCGGGATTCGAACTCACAACCCCTGGATTGACAGCCCGCGTCGCTACCGACTGAATCCATTGTAAACAAATCGATCTTACATTATAGATAATAAATATATTTATGTTAGATTACCTGCTTGGAAAATCAAACTGGTGCACGGTGTCCCATTTACAATTGAGAAGGCGCATCTTGTCATTGTTGTTATTATAAGATACGGTTTTATCAAATACATCTTGATAAGGAGGCTCAAACTCCGTTTTATTATTAGAGGTCGCCATACATATTGGAATTTCCCGCGATGTAAACAAAGGGGATAAACTCTTTTAACTCGGGATATAAACATTCGGACTACCTCGGTGATGAAGATGATGAAAGTTTACGTAATTACCCGAGGAGTCCCGGTTAAGGATATAAAGTGACACTCGTATAATTTCGGCTGATTCCGTGATCATTCTCTCGGTGTAGCTAGTAGGGCGATTTTGTTCAATGTGTTCCGAACCATAAAGGAGGCAATAATACTGACGTGGCACATGCAATTAAATGTTTTAGAACAAAAAAAATTTCTAAACATTTATTGTTTCTGACTGTTTACCCCTAACCCCCCTAAGGTCTTAATTTTTATTGCATTTTTCGAGAAAAAAACCTTTTTATTTTTTCAATTTTCAAAAAAAAATGTACGCACGTGCGTTAGTGCGTACGCCTAGCTACGCGCCTGAAGATGGCCGCCATTACCATATATGGTCAAAACCTTATACAATCTTCTACTCAAGAACCGCCAGACAGATTTCGACTGTTTTTCTTTAAATATGACCGCCAACGGCTAGACTATCAAGTTTGTTCAAATGAAGTCCCCGGGGTCAAAAATGGCTGTGCCTCGGGGGTCCAAAGTTTGTATATTGAGATTTTGCATGTTTTTCATAGATTTATATAGGAAAAAACTTTAAAAAATCTTCTTCATTGAAACCACAAGGCACAGGGGTCTCATGTATTACATGTAGCATCAGATTATGGTCCTCTACTAAGTTTGTTCAAATGGTGACCCTGGGGTCAAATTTGTCCCCGCCCCGGGGGTCCCAGTTTTACATAGACTTATATAGGAATTCTTTTTTAAAAATTTTCTTCTCGGAAACTGCAAGAGCCAGAGGTTTGATATTTTGCATTTACTATAAGCTTATGGTCCTTTACCAAGTTTGTTCAAATGGTGACCCTGGGGTCACATTTGGCCCCGCCCAGGGTCACATGTTTTACATAGACATGTACAGGGAAAAACTTAAAAAATCTTCTTCTCTGAAACTGCAAGAGCCAGAGGTTTAATATTTTGCATTTGCTATAAGCTTATGGTTCTCTACCAAGTTTGTTCAAATGGTGACCCAGGGGTCACATCTGGCCCCGCCCCGGGGGTCACAGTTTTACATAGGCTTGTATAGGGAAAAACCGAAAAAAA
The DNA here is from genome assembly GCA_037043455.1 of Cyrtodaria siliqua. Lineage (NCBI taxonomy): Eukaryota > Metazoa > Mollusca > Bivalvia > Adapedonta > Hiatellidae > Cyrtodaria > Cyrtodaria siliqua. The sequence goes on along the minus strand of JAWPHD010000024.1, from coordinate 459,225 downwards.
TCTTCTTCTCTGGAACCACATGGAACGGAGCTCTCGTGTATTACATGTAGAATCACTGCGGCTTATGGTCCTCTACTTAGTTTGTTCAAATGGTGACCCTGGGATCAAATTTTGTCCCCGCCCCGGGGGTCACAGTTTTACATCGATTTATATAGGATTTTTTTTTTAAAAATCTTCTTCTCGGAAACTGCAAGAGCCAGAGGTTTGATATTTTGCATTTACTATAATCTTATGGTCATTTACCAAATTTGTTCAAATGGTGACCCTGGGGTCACATTTGGCCCCGCCCCAAGGGTCACATGTTTAAAATCTTCTCTGAAACTGCAAGAGCCAGAGGTTTAATATTTTGCATTTGCTGTAAGCTTATGGTCCTCTACCAAGTTTGTTCAATTGGTGACCCAGGGGTCACATTTGGCTCCGCCCCGGGGGTCACAGTTTTACATAGGCTTGTATAGGCAAAAACTGAAAAAAATCTTCTTCTCTGGAACGATATGGCACCGATCTCTCCTGTATTACATGTAGCTTCAGCTTATGGTCTTCTACTTAGTTTGTTCAAATGGTAACCCTGGGGTCAAATTTGTCCCAGCCCCGGGGGTCACAGTTTTACATAGACTTATATAGGGAAAAAAATTAAAAAATCATCTCGGAAACTACAAGAGCCAGAGGTTTGATATTTTGCATTTACTATAAGCTTATGGTCCTTTACCAAGTTTGTTCAAATGGTGACCCTTGGGTCACATTTGGCCCCGCCCCAAGGGTTACATGTTTTACATCGACATGTATAGGGAAAGACTTAAAAAATCTTCTTCTCTGAAACTGCAAGAGTCAGAGGTTTAATATTTTGCTTTTGCTATAAGCTTATGGTCCTCTACCAGTTTTGTTCAAATGGTGACCCTGGGTCACTTTTGGCCCCGCCCTGGGGGTCACAGTTTTACATAGGCCTGTATAGGGAAAAACTGAAAAAAAATCTTCTTCTCTGGAACTGCAAGAGCCAGAGGTTTAATATTTTGCTTTTGCTATAAGCTCATGGTCCTCTACCAATTTTGTTCAAATGGTGACCCTGGGTCACATTTGGCCCCGCCCCGGGGTTCACAGTTTTACATAGGCCTGTATAGGGAAAAACTGAAAAAAATCTTTTTCTCTGGAACTGCAAGAGCCAGAGGTTTAATATTTTGCATTTGCTATACGGTTATGATCCTCTACCAAGTTTGTTCAAATGGTGACCCTGGTGTCAAACTTGGTAGCAGTTTTATATAGACTTATATATATAGGAAAAAAACAATCTTCTCTGAAACTGAAAGAGCCAGAGGTTTAATATTTTGCATTTACTATTAGATTATGGTCCTCTAGCAAGTTTGTTCAAATGGTGACCCTGGGGTAAAATTTTACCCCACTCCGTGGGTCACAGTTTTACATAGACTTATATAGGAAACACATTAAAGTCTTCTTCTCTGGAACTAAAAGAGCCAGAGGTTTGATATTTTGCATTTACTATACTCTTTTGCTCCTTTACCAAGTTTGTTCAAATGGTAACCCTCGGTTCACATTTGGCCCCGCCCCAGGGGTCACGTTTTACATAGACTTGTATAGGGAAAAACTTAAAATATAATCTTCTCTAAAACCACAAAGCACACCTCTCATATGTTACATGTAGCCCTGGGGTCACAGTTGGCTCTGCCCAAGGTGTTACTCTCTAGCACCTTCATTTTGTATTTGATCTTTACCAAACTTTGTCAGTGTCTTAAACTGTCTATATCAATGTTGTTATACACAACAGAGCCCACATTTCTTGAACAATCTTAACCAAACTTGCACAGATTGTATATGACCATAAGATAACGAAGAAGTTCGATAATGTGCCAGTACTCAGGTGATCTCTTTAGGGCCATCTTGGCCCTCTTGTATTGGTTCAAATTAACTCAGGTGAGCGATATAGGGCCATCATGGCCCTCTTGTTTATTATTTAAGTGGTACCAAGAAATTGCAAATTGTATGCTGTTTTCCTGTTTTGGAGTTAAATTTTTTCTAATATTTTCATTTATTTGTTATCATTGAACTGACATATGCATAAGTTGTACATATAAATAAAATGTGTTTAGACAGTTAACTCTGTCATTAGAATAAATCTGAAGTTGGACAGCATATATATATTGCGGATTTTCATTGTTTAAAGTAGCTATCCCGCCAACAATTTACAACATACGTACACCTTGTCTAAACCTACAGACGACGAGGTATATTATATAACTTACATATTTTGACATTCCGAACACTATGGACGCAATATAAACGGCTATAACCAGCCAGGCCAAACACCAAAACTAAGAGTTACCAACTCACAATTCGCATATTCAGTCACGGGTATTTAAAGAAACAGTGAAGTGCAGTTGTGTCGTTATTTTCTTAAGAATCTAAAATGTTAAGCTTTAATTCGTAAAATATGCCAAATCAATCAAAATGTGGTGTTTGTATAGTGTACAACTTAACGTTATCATATAGAATGAAATCGGGCGTGTAATGCTTTAATATCCCTGTTGCGTAACCATGGGTAGCACTTACATGTATTACTGTTCAAAATAAACTTCCTTGTAAATAAAGAAGCCATTTTAGGCTCATTCATTATGTTTGTAATTTAGTATATATATATATATATATATATATATATATATATATATTGTTAAGTCGGACCCCTTGACCCCAACGAACAACCTGATACAAACATGAATGAGGTGTATGTTATAATATATAAGTCCCCTACCGGTTTCAAGCTTACCTCCCGTCGTTCAGTATGTCTGTCCTCCGCAAAAGCTGGACCTGCGATTGTGGATACAAGGGACACACGGCAGTCTTGATTCTCGCGACGTCCGGTTAGTTTTTCTACATAAATATTTGCAAATCACTATCACTAATTATTTGACTAGTTAAACAAACTGCTTTTTACGGTGTCCTGTTAGGGCCATCTTACCATCGCATCTAATCATCGACCATCGCATCTTACCATCGCATCTTACCATCGATCATCGCATCTTACCATCGCATCTTACCATCGACGATGGTCGATGGTAAGTTGCGATGGTAACATGGCCCTAACAGGACACAGTAGCTTTTGAATATTACTAATTGGTGATTATATTGCACCAATAATACACTTAAAACTAAGGTAGGGTAATGAAGAAAGAAAAAAATATATGCGAGCAGACTTGAAGTCAAAATGATGCTGGATTAATATTTCGATGTGGTTATTTTGAAGCTTGATAACTGCTTCAAGATTGCCGTGTGTTCCTTTAACACCTTGAGATCTGTGCATTACATGTGTCATGTGTTTTAAAGTATCGGTAGCTATTCCGCAAACAACAGCCACATTTTACAACATATGCTCACCCTTTCTAAACCTACTGACGACGCGGTGTGTACATAACTAACACATTCTGAGAATCTGAACTCTATATAAATGGCTTTAACCAGCTGGGTCAAACCCCAAAACTGGAACTAAGAGTTACCTACTCATAATTCATTTTACGCATATTCAATCACAGGTATTTTAAGAACCCGTGAATAAACCTATACCTTTAATTGGCTTATCGATTATGACCTGAACACCTGGATAGAGTTTTGATAAACGGTTTGGTAGCGTAATTTTGCCGTTATGTGATGGGTTAGTGCCTTGAAGGGCACTGAGGGTCTTATGCACGATTAATTTTCCAATGTTGTCACCTGGCTACCATTTTCATTTATGTCTAAGCATTTTACACTGTTTCTTTCATGGAAAGCACTGCAACTAGGTGATGGCTTTAATTCATATCAAAAAGGGAACTGAATATTTTAGCAAACTTATTTCCCGTTCACACTTTGAAATGTGTTAGTGATGCGGGAAGTCGTGGGTTCGATCCCCGGCCGTTCAGCATATAAAGGGTAGAAATATAAAGAGTAGGGCTAGGTCGCCAGTTTAATGTGACTGGGGTGGAGAATCTTGCTATATGTTCACTGCTACAAGTGGACACCGTCGTGATATGACTAAATTTTGTTAATTGCGAAGTTAAACCACACAAACGCACGCACGCACGCACATACGCACATACAATTTACCGTCTATAAAATTATCGGTAAGTATTAAGGTTATGTCCTCATATATATATATAAATAATGAGCATCTCCATGCCATGTTTTATGCGAGATTTTATTCACATAAAATAAATTGCGGCAAAAGGAATTTCTCACGCATGCGTAGATCGTCGATGCTCAAATTCAAGTATTGGTCGCACACAAGACATTTCTCAGAAGGCTTAAATACAAATACTACCTTTCTAAATTAATTCGGGATTTTTTCGAGAATCGCACGCCTGCATTACCGGAATTCCTCTGCCTTAATATCTCGGTATCGCCAAAGCAATACTGGCTGTATGATTCATGGGCGTGCATTGAGAGCTCGACTTTAAGTGTGAAAATGTCGATTCCTACGTATGGCGGGAGCTCCACCAGTACAAACTGACGTTATAAATAGCCTAACATGTGCTGAATATGCCATAAAACACCTTTTAAACAAACAAAATCCGGGGTCATATATGATTTAAATGCGAGTCGTCTTGTTATAAGGGTCCCGTTGGATGAAAAACATTATACTATTCCAATTAATGTATGATAATAGCTTAGTCATTAAAGAAACTCATGATACTCATTGACCTGTATACTGACATAAGTCCTATTTCCAGATGACCCTGTTCGTGGTGGTTATAGTGCTTGCCATCTGTAACCTTGGTGGGACCGAGCCTCCTCCTGAGAACGATAGCGTTGAAGGCGTCTGTCAGAATCAGGAAGAATGTGGGGGTCCAACCGCAACAATAAGCTCCATGGTATGACAGCATTAACGTGATGTTCGTGTTCAATCAAACAAGCGTATACGTTCATCCTAACTTACATCTATTTGTTGAAGAGTTAGTTGTGAATTGATTCGCATTTTTGTGGCGTTTATGCGATTTTAAGGGCCGGTAGATAATGGCAATTTCCCATTCGTAAATTTGCCATTTACCTCCGGCGTTTAAAACCGCATAAAGGCCGAACAAATGCGAATCAATTATTATATACTCATTATTTTCCCGTTGCTATAATATCAGCAATAACGTGCCTTGGGTGAATGATAATGATAAAAAAAGCAAGAGAGACAACTACCGTTAGTTTATTTTCTGACCGTGGAAAAGCCGGATGTGTGCAGTGCGTGCGCGCATTTTGTGCAGCGTGCGCGCAGTTTGTGCAGTGCGTGCGCCTTTTTCTATAGAGACACATTGTAGGCGTGCACAGGCGAGCGTCGGCCTACTTGAAAAATGAAGTTTATTTAAGAATCGATTCGCACGTTTTCGAATGGCAAATTCACCAAAAAGATAATTCATGGAATTCAAAAACGTATAAACGCCGATTCGCGAATCAGTTTTTATATTTACATTATTTTCCCGTTGTAACGTCTTGGAAGGTTGGTAATGATACATACGTGCAAGAAAGATAAATATCGTCAGTGTATTTTCATATGACGGATTAGCCATTTTCTATCAAGATACACCGGCTTTATTCGATATTAGACCCTATTTTTCTGATTGGAAAGTATCAATTTATTGTAAATATAAGTAGTTAAATCAGTTAACGGTTTTTTGACGTTATGGTATGCACAACAGAAGTCCTCTACGACATGGGGACTGAGGACGACACTTACGTGTATATAGCAGTATAGGGTCAAATACGACGCTATAATCATAAACAAAATGGATATAAGAGTTTACAATTTTACAAACATGACACAAAATATATTTTCCTTACACCTACACCAGCTTGCTTTATTATCTTTTAGCTTGCCTGACTAACATTTTGGAATATTATGCTGTATATACCATTTTCTGTAATTGCTTGTTATAAATTATATTCGACCTTCCTCTACAATATTATAGTTATATAAAGAGATTTTATTGCATTTTTGTCAGCCTTCCTAGAATATCTCAGTGTCCCGTGATCTCATTTTTCCAGGACCGCGATGACATGGCGATGGAGACTCGACAGTTGTTTCACACTATTGCTGCAGTGGAGCTGTATCAAGCACAGATCGAGATCGCACATTACCTCGAGCTGGGCTACCTAGGGGTCGCTAACCATCCTGATGTGGCCAAAGAGGTAATTTCAATACTGAACGATATAATACCATACCAACTGCCGTTATAGTATTTCGCCTGATATAAAACTCATTATCGACCGGCAATCTAACCAGTTAATGTTATAGTCTTAGCCTCGCATCCAGACCAATTGCCGCAATAGATCATAACCGCTAGTGTTCGTCCGGCAAGCTTCCAACTTCGCCCAACATTTAGACCAATTACCGTATTAGCTCATTACCGCTACAGTGTTCGTCTGACAAGCAAACCAATTACCGTTAGTCTTCGCCCTGCATCCATACCAATTGCCGTAATAGTTCTCAACTTGCATTCAGATCAATTTCTGTTTAGATCTTGACAAAAACACTTTTCATAAAACTTGCATTCCAATCAATTTCTGTTTAAATCTGTACAAAACCACTTTTCTGAAAACTTGCATTTAGATCAATTTCTGTTTAAGTCTGGACAAAACCTTTTTCTGAAGAACACACATCAATAGATATATGAACTGCATACACATTTATGTATTCGAAACAAGATGGAGAAACTAACAAAATCCCCATTGTTTGTGTCGCTGATTATCTAAGTTTTTTCCCCTCAGTTTGATATGCTTTAGTTGGTATGGTGGAAATTCGTCAGACCAATTACCCCGTTGTTCGGCATTTAAGCGTACTGGGTATAAGTGGAAAAACGGTATTATTTTCACTACTTATTATATTTCTTTTCGAAAAATCTTTCATCTTTTAACTTAAGGAGGTTGGCTGGGAAAGGACGTAGTGATGAGATTTTTTTAAATTCATTTTTAAAGCTTCTTTGGTATAATTTAGATTCAAAATTATCATAAAAAGGCTAGGTCACCACATTTTTTTCCCCACTAGACGTCATTGAAGAAGGCACATATTTCTAACTTCAACATTTCACTAAAAAGAGGAAAAATATAGTCATTGAACATTTTCACATCTGTTTTCATAACATTACGTTTATCGAAAAACAACAATTAATTTTCGATTCGATTCGATTTCGAATCTTTCAAATCATACGGAAAAAATATGAAAAAAAAAATTGCTTAAAATTTGGTATGTTACCATCTTAAATCCAACATTATATCCATATCTACTAAAATGGAAAAAATGAAACAATTCTGTTGTCAAATAAAACTGATATAAAAAATAAAATGTTTAGACTTGAAGATGTCAAAACTTGCCCAGCCAACATCCTTAAGCCAACTTTCTACATTAACTTTGATTTTAATGTTATTTTTATTGAACCAAAATTTCTTCTAGGTGCGACTGACTGCGCATGCGGCTCGTACTCAGCACCTGATGACGTCAGGGTTGATGAAAAACTTTAAGGTTACTGCTGGACATATTGTCAGAACAATGATACCCATGATCCTCGACGCCGTCGACTTGCAGGTACATGTCTGCACAACAGTATTTTAAACACTAGAACAGTACGAACTGCACTGTCATGACGTTTATATGCAAATATATCATATTTGCCATGGTTTTCATATTCGTGTTTTGCTAAGGAAGATTCGTGACCTCAATACGGGAGTGTTTTAAAGTATACATTTTTTCTCCCGAAACGTCAGTGTTCGAATACGGGAGTATTTTTTAAAGCATACATATTATCTCCCGAAACGTTTATAATGTTCCCTACCAATAATATTACTACTTGTATTTAATGATAATATTAATTTATTTTAACAATTTAATATAATAATACATATAGATTATACATTATACTTACTTCCTTTTATTGTTTTGATTTCCCATTCATTTGTTAAAAAGTCGCTTATTTTGTTATTATCGATACAGTTCACATTTGAGATTAATTGGCTATATTTACATCGCTATTGCATTTGCTACGATGAATCTTATTCGACACAATGCATTTAATTTTCCAATGAATACCATTACCTTCGGAATACCTCATGCATACATGTGATACCTCACGGCGTGAGATGAAATCTCACGGAATTCTAACCCTCCTCCCGGCCCCACGGAATTGTGTGAAAAACTCCCGTAAAATTGCTAAAATCGATTTTTCGAAAATCATCGGTCTATTACCTGCCAACTTGATGTTATTGTCTCGCGATTCGCGAGACCGTCACGTGACATTCCTAGATTTGACCTGGATCAATAGCCTGGGGGAAAGTGGGTGAAACTGTTATTTGCAAACAGTTTATTGGCTTAATTGATCTTACCAAAGGATTAGCAGCACACTTATGAAGTCTTTAATGATGTAATTAAACAGGTTAGATACCACTTGAAACAAATTGCCGGCGTCATTTATTTACAAGGTTGTTAAAGTGAATAGCGAAAACGAAAGTAGACTTTGTCAACTTGAAATTGATGAGTATGTATGATTTAATTAAACACAATTGAATTGTGGGGAATAGGGGTGGGTATCTGAAATAAATCGATCAAGATGGGGTCTCAAACATTTTTAATCAAGATGGGGTGTTTTTCAAGTTAATTTTTTTTTTTTCTCGAATCAATTTACTCGCTGATAAGCAGAAATAGAATGAATTCAAGAATGACAACTCCTACGAAATTTCGTACTTCGTACTCAATTAGATTCGTACTATTGTATATCGAACTCCATTTGATTCATACTATCGGTTATTTTCCAGAGTGGAAGTTAGTATGCAGCCAGCTGCGCAGCCGTCTTTTGCACGGCCGTTTTTGAAAAATCGCGGCCAATATTTGGTGGAGTGGGTGGGGTAAAAAAATGAAATATTTTTTAGTTTTTTTTAAACTCTTACTTTCTCAATATTTTTATGTTTTGTAAGTACGAAAATATAACAACAAACTTTAAAGGGACACTGTCTGTAAGTATTAAAGTAGATTATTGAGCATAACCAAACAACAGCGAAATGAACAGCGAACATGTTTATCATTGGTTATTAATTAAATATTGTTTGAAAACTGTTTTTACTCATTCTTGTTATCTCCCCTGACATAAATGAAGAAACTTGTTTAAAAGTGTATTTTTAGGTATTCGTTTATGGAATTTGGGTATGAAATACTGCTCGCGCGCTAAAAATAGTCCGCGAAAAAACCTCCCAGATTTTTGCATGAATCTCCCTTAAAAAAATCACTAAACTCCCAGATTGAGGTCCTGAAAGTATCACATGTATGCTCATGATATGCCCTTTAACGGTTTTCATTGGATGATGGGCGGAGCTTAACTAAATAGAATATTGCGCATGAGGGGTGTGTCTAAAATATTGCCGATCATAACGGCTGTTACATTTTGCTCCATAAATATCCCCGTATAATAAACTATGTTTTCGAAATAAATAGTAAATCTGGCGTATATAGAAAAGAAATCAACGCCATTTTAAAGGAAAATATTTATGTAAATATAAGGAATGAAATGCGCTCTTTTGGTTTTCATTAGGTTTTGAAAAATATTTGGGTGGTTTAAAGTGTGTGGAGTCCGAAATAAATTTATATCATTAATTATTAAGTGTAGAGTTGTCAAAAAGTCGTCTATTGTTTTAAAGATATATATTTTGTTTCGAATGTATTTAATATAATATCAACATAGGGCACGCACAAAGTTTGGACCAAAATTATCAGTTTGTAGTTATTATGTGTGTTTCCTTTAGGACAAAGATATAATCATCGATTCATTCGGCCAGATCATCAAACTGGCTGAGGACATGAGGCAGGAGGCAATGAACACCAGACAAAGGTAGCTTTGTGAAATATTATTATGGTGATACATATTTGCACATATCATGTTTAATGGAATCTTGTTGTCACTGTGCGCATCTATAATCTTAAAGAAAGCGCTAATGCACATGTAATGTAGAAGCGGCAATCAGCTACTCAATCTGTAGTACTGATGACCTTGATTATTCATCATTTCATGTTGAGGGTTTAAATCCTAAATCCTCAAAGGACGGTAGTGTTTGATGTTTTGTCATAAAGCTTGTCTTGCCGTACCCTTAACAGTTAATTCTTGTTGCTCTGGCTTCTGCCAAGTCATTGAGTACTTGTTTTATGGATTTCTAGGCTTTTGTATATTCATATATACATGATCATTTATGTGTTGTACTTATATTGTCTATTCATGCTGCCTTCTTGGCCTAGGATATCTTTATTTATTTATATATCCCGTTTTATTGAGATGACAATAAGGTAAGAGTGAGGTTTGGTGCACGCTAGAACCTGGTTTAAACCCCCCAGCGGCCTGTTTTGTCACTGACCGTTCCAAGGCGGTAGCCCAATTGTCAACCATTTTATGTCTTTGGTGTTATGTTTGTGATGTCATATCTTGCCTTTTATACATCTTTGTAATGTAATCATTGTTTGTTTCTGTGCATGTTTTTGGTTGACTGTGGTCCTTAAATGCTACATTTCCTGTTCGACGTTTATATCGACTTTTGTTAGTTTATTAAATACCATTTGGTACACATTAAGAATTTAAATCCTAGAACGAGGTTTAAAGCGCCAACACAGACTGTTCCAAGGCGGTAGGCCTTTTGTCAACCCGTTTGTGTTTGTGATGCCACATGCCTTGCCTCTTAATAACATTGTTTTAATGCATTTGTTTGGTTGACTGTGTTCTGTGAAAGCTACATTTTCCGTTCGACTTTTATACATACTTTTATTGGCCCGACGTTCCACTAAAGTTATATACATAAGACTATAAGTATTTTCTTAAGTCATTCCCGTTCATTGAATATAGAATGCCGTCTTTCAGTTATTAACATTGTTCGAATGAGATATATTTGTAGTGAGGTTGTGTGCTGTGCTGTTCTATGATTTTCAGATATTTGCACTAATGTTCGTTTGTTTCACATTTTATGTAAACTTCATGTTATGTATACCCCTCCTCAATTTCCTTGTTTCCCCCGTTCTGTTATCTATGTGATTCATTTTTAAGATCTCTTTCATAAGTCAGTTTATATTGTGAGATTAAAAGATATCTGCAAAAGTAGATTTATCAGATTCATCTACTGTTTAGATTAACCTAATTAAAACGTATTCTTCATTACTATTAATAAGTTCCGGTAATAATAAGATCTGGTAGTTTAACTAAATACGACGCCAATTAAAATAAAAGCTTACCTAAGATGGGTTTTTTTATTTTGCAGTTACTATGAAATTCAGACCAAAGTACAGGAAAATCTAGCTCTAGTGAACAAGAAGAACAAGTTCGTCGTTAGTGAACAAGAAAGACTAAAAGTTGAGGTTGAGCGAGAGACGAAACTAGCTAGAAATGCTAAATTGGCACAGGAAGAACTGGACGAGGAGAGGAAAAAGATGGAAGAAGAGTTGGCAACTCTGAGATCACATAGAGATAGGTGGATGGATCAGACAGGTAATTTAGAACACGTAGAGATAGGTGGATGGACCAGACAGGTAAATCAGAACACACAGAGATAAGTTGATGGATCAGACAGGTAAATCAAAACACGGAGATAGGTGGATGGATCAGACAGGTAAATCAGAACACACATATATAGATAGGTAAATCAGCGCCTCCAAATAGTGTACACGTTTACGGGTATTGGATATATGTATTTATATGTTTCATGATATGTATTGATGTTACATTGCCTAGATGTGGATTTGTATTTGTATGCTTATTAAAATACTCTCTGTAGCCAATGTGTTTTCTTACCTACCCACCTAACAGTCATACTAGATTAATTTTATACTTGTGTTGTGAAACAAACCACGATATGATAGAGAACAACAACGTTGAACGGACGAAATAAAATAAAATAAGACTTTGTTGCTCGACATAGTTATTCCCTCAAGAAATCGACTTTCTAATTACATAAACTCATTTTTAATACCCATAATAAACGTGCTAAAGGCTTTTTGATTGTTTTGATAGACATTGCAGTCTTATTACATACCACATTTTGCTGATCATGAACTATTTTGGCTATAGAGATGTCAGGTAAAGCGATGGGAGGTGACAGGACATTTCTGGATGCTACAATTGTTCCCACACCATCAATTATTGGAACTGTCGTAGCTACTGGCATTAATATTATTAGCAGTATCTTCGGTGGAAACAAAAAGGAAAAGCAGGTAACATATACCTCACACAATTATATATGTTCATGCATGAATTGACAGATACAATATTAGTATTGTAATTCAGCATATGCGAAATGGAAAAATGAAATTTAGGAAAACTAAAATAAATAACTAAGCTGAGAGACTATGCCGCATTGCAATCTATAAGTTAACGCTTATATAGTATACTTATATTTTAGTCCGTAAACACGCGCTTAATTAAATGGCTTTTTGTGTCATTTTTAGCTCACACTATGCCATGGTCTGTTGTCCGTCGTCCCTCGTCCGTCCGTCGGTTGATATTGATGAAAGCTCGGCCAAGTTCGAAAACCAGCCAGCCAGAATGGACCAGAAGTTAACACTGAAGTTATGGCCCTTGAATTATTGAAAATGTTAACTTTTTGATGTCAACACTCTAGCACCTTCATTTTTCATCCGATCTTTACCAAACTATACCAGATTGTAAATATTAATGAAAGCTTGGACGAGTTCAAAAACAAGGCAGATCGAACCAGTAATAAAGGAGTTATTGCCCTTGAATTAACGAAAAGTGCTATATTTTGTCTTGTCGATACTCTAGCGCCGCCATTTTGCATTCTATCTTTACAAAACTTTGCTAGATTGTTGATATTGATAAAAGCTCGGTCAAGTTCGAAAACCAGCCAGATCGGACCCGTAGCATTGAAGTTATGGCCCTTGAATTATCGAAAAATGCGTTAACTGTTTGATGTCAACGCTCTAGCACCTTCATTTTCCATCCGATCTTACCAAACTTCACCAGATTGTAAATATCAATGAAATCTCGGACGAGTTCGAAAACAAGCCAGATCGGACCAGTAACACCGGAGTTATTGTCCATGAATTAACGAAAAGTTCTATATTTTGTCTTGTCAACACTCTAGCGCCTCCATTTTGCATCCTATATTTATCAAATTTAGCCAGATTGTTGATATTTATAAAAGCTCGAACAAGTTCGAAAACCAGACAGATTAGACCAGTAATACCAAAGTTATGGCCCTTGAATTATCGAAAAATGCGTTATTTGATGTCAACACTCTAGCACCTTCACTTACCAAACTTCATCAGATTGTAAATATCGATGAAAGCTCGGACGAGTTCGAAAACAAGCCAGATAGGACCAGTAACACTGGAGTTATTGCCCTTGAATTAACGCAAATTGCTATATTTTGTCTTGTCAAAACTCTAGCGCCTCCATTTTGCATCCTATCTTTACCAAACTTAGCCAGATTGTTGATACTGATAAAAGTTCGAGTTTGAAAACCAGCCAGATCGTACCACTAACATCAGAGTTATGGCCCTTGCTTTAGTTACAAATGCTGTATTTTGACGCGCTAAGACGATAGGGTCTTATTTCTTCATCCGATCTTTATCAACCTTTACCAGATTGTTACTATCGATGAAAGCTTCGACAAATGAAAACCAACCAAATCGAATTAGTAACATCGTAATTATGGACCTTGAGTTAGTTAAAAAATGCTGTATTTTGCCTCGTTAAGACGACGGGGCCTTCATTTGGCCGGATTAACGAAACTTTGCAGGGATGATCAGTACCAAGCCTAGTTATAATATCGTCTCCGTGTTCCGGTTAAAAAATGATTTAGGCGGAGTTATGGCCCTTTAGCGGTTTTAATACACAAACCTTCTCTGGACTAGTTCGCCTGAAATTCTGGCCGGATTTCAACGAAACCTGATAGGGATGATCAGTACCAGGCCTAGTTGTGCATGTCATCGCCATGTTCCGGTTGAATAATATTTGGCGGAGTTATGGCCCTTTAAATGTTTTAATACACAAACTTTGTCCGGACTAATTCTCCTAAACCCCTGGCCGTATTTCAGCGAAAATTTGCTGGGATGATTAGTACCAAGCCTAGTTGTGCATGTCATCGCCGTGTTCCGGATGAATGCTTTTTGGTGGCGTTATGGCCCTTTAAAGGTTTTATTACACACATTTTGCCCGGACTAGTTCACCTGAACTCCTGGCCTGATTTCAACTAATCTTTGGTGGGGTGGGGGATGATGAGTGTCAAACCTAGTTGCGCATGTCATCGCCGTCTTTCGGTTGAATTTTATGACGGCATTTCTTAATATAAGAGCCATTTTCAGCCACAGTCTCTTGTTAGCACATGTTAGGCCATATAAGGTCGATTTCTTTGTGATAGAAGCAGACCAATCCATTTTTTGTGTGGGTAGAACCACTACTGTATACCTCCCGCCATCAGTAAGTTATACAGTACTAGTTCTACCCAGGAAAATGGAGTAGTCTACCTCTACCACAAACAAATCCATGTGGCATAACATTTGCTAAAAATGACTGAAAACACCAATCAAAAACAAACAAATACATAATTATCCAAATATATGGCTCAGAGGATGCATGGATGACAGCAAAGGTTACGAATCAAGCGTTTGACTCCTGGGTCCAAGGTCAACAGGTCAAATTGGCCAAAATGATCATTACAGCCACAGTTGTCAACAATATTAATAAAACTTCTTTGCATTCTTATTGTTTCCGTGTCACCTGAACTTCATCTATGCACCCCACCCACACCCCCGCCCTAGTCTTTTCTAGTCTTTACGCTGATTCCCATCAATATTTTTTAAGAGAATAAACAAATGGTATCTAGTAATAGTAGTCTATTTATCACTATTACTCATTTTTATGATAAAGTAGTGGCGTTGCGTCCAAGAATTTAACTCCGAACTTTACCTATAACTGTTTTCTATTTTGCGTATTTCTTCCTCAACATTGACAACAGCAATAAACAAGTATCAAATAAACAAGTGTCATAAATTTATTTGTTGTCTGTTTTTTTTTCTTCAAATTTAATAAGTTCTACATATTTATTTGGTTCTACGTTCAACTATATTACACTGAAAACACGGCAGTTATTTTCGTTTATGCTCCATTATTTACGACTATACACTTTTTTGATCATTCTTTTAGTTCAACAAAATGATGGACGCATTAAAAAGCAGTCAGGACGCTGTAGAAAGAACTGCTTCACAAAAACGAGAAATCCTTTCTCGTATGCAGGAACGACGCAAGGAAGCACTGGAGAGATTGCAGACAGTGAAAGCGCTTAATCTACAAACGGGTATGGCGATGTGTGAATAGCATTATTATTATTATTATTATTATTATTAGTAGTAGTAGTAGTAGTTGTAGTAGTACTAGTACTAGTAGTAGTAATAGTACTAGTAGTACTAGTAGTAGTAATAGTAGTAGTAGTAGTATAGTAGAAGTAGTAGTAGTACTAGTAGTAGTAGTAGTAATAGTAGTAGTAGTAGTAATAACTAGTAGTAGTAGTAATAGTAATAGTAGTAGTATAGTAGAAGTAGTAGTAGTACTAGTAGTATTAGTACTAGTACTAGTAGTAGCAGTAGTAATAGTAGTACTAGTAGTAGTAGTAGTAGTAGTAGTAGTAGTAGTAGTAGTAGTAGTAATAGTAGTAGTAGTAGTAATAACTAGTAGTAGTAGTAATAGTAGTAATAGTAGTAATAACTAGTAGTAGTAGTAATAGTAATAGTAGTAGTATAGTAGAAGTAGTAGTAGTACTAGTAGTAGTAGTAGTAGTAGTAGTAGTAGTAGTACTAGTAGTAGAAGTAGGAATAATAATAGTAGTAGTAGTAGTACTAGTAGTAGTAGTAGTAATAGTAGTAGTAGTAGTAGTACTAGTAGTAGTAGTAGTAGAAGTAGTAATAGTAGTAGTAGTAGTAATAGTAGTACTAGTAGAAATAGTAATAGTAGTAGAAGTATTAGTAGTAGTAAAAGTAGTGCCGTAGTACTATTATTATTAGTAGTAGTTAATAGTAGTTGTAGTAGTACTAGTATAAGTAGTAGTAGTAGTAGTAGTATAGAAGTAGCAGCAGAAGTAGCAGTAGTAATACTATAATAATAGTAGGAGAAGTAGTAGTAATAGTAGTAGGAGAATTAGTAGTAATAGCAGTAGCAGTAGTTATTTTACTCATAGAGAGGGTTGTCATTTAATTTTAATTGACCGTTTTTAACAAATTTGTTATTAAAGACCGAGATAACGTGCAACATATTGTCAAACAGCCTATTATGAAAATGAGAACCACCGAATTCATTGTTTGGAGCTTGGGTAGAAGATTAGTGTAGAAATGAAAATAGTATTATAATGGAAATGTTCACTGTCCTTTCTTGCACACTTCCAGCCAGTCTAGGAAACGCAGAAAGTCTGGCTGAAGCTTCTGCTCGTCTGGGAGACGTTGACCGACAATTTACCAGGATAATTGAGTTTTGGGAGAACATGGTGGCTATGCTGAAATTTCTACAAAGCGACACACAGGCTGGCGAAGTTTACTTGAAGAAAATCGAAAATCCCAAATATGCAGAGAGATTCAAGTCATCCATTGGTAGAGCGGAAAAGGTAATGCCAAGGTGCATTTAATAAAGTTATTGGTATATAGTTTGCGAATCGTTTGAATATTTTCAATTAAAGGACCCTTCAGACAAAAAAGGAACTATCTTTAACTTAAGAAAACACACACGTTATGAGTTTGTTTCAGAAATACCATGTACTGTGTTATGAACTAAACTAATGGTTATTGACAGGACCAGCTTAAAGAAGTCCATCAGTCAGCCAGCCATTCAGTCAGTTAGTTAACATGTATTTTCTTTAACGGGGTGACTCAATTGTTGGCGTGCGTAGTGGTAACATATGCGCTCAACACACTTTTATTAACCAGCCTCGAACATCTCTAAACATCCTTTCAATTTATATTGATCATTTACTCCACAGAGTTGGAAGTTCTTTGGACGTATTTGTGGCGACTATGTACAGGCCTGCGAACACGATGAACACGTGAGCATAAACACGCTCTACAACTTCTTGTCTGCACCTATTGACAGCATGGGGAACCAGGCGCGCGAAAAGCGCATGCGCGAACTCGAGTTCAAAATTGAGGAGAATATTCAAGACGAAGTAGTCGAGTGAACGTTTGATGAATCAAGATTTTATACAGCTTTCTGGCGACCTGATATACTTATGGTTGTAAATCCAAAATACTAATCCCTATCTCACATGGATGAAATCATAATGGATTATTTTTCTCCCATTCTACGCTTAGTACAGGCATAACACAATACGTAACTTCAATAACTGTATTTGATTAACGCTAGAATAAGTGTGACGTCATGACGTCTCAGGTAAGATTATAAGAATCCATATCATGAGTATCCATGTGCGATAGGGAAATCTCACCTGAGGGTCAGAATTGTCGAGTTCCTGGTTGCAATTCTTATCCCGAGGGTGAGATTTACATATCTCATATGAGGAAAACAGATATCTCAAATGACTAGTAATTGGAGAAAACTAAACCCGTTAGCATGTTTAACTCTTTTACTCGTTTATTACACACATACTAATCATGTTTATTGATTTTAAATACTACTATGCACATTCCATAATATATTTAGTTGATGTTGTTGAATGGTGCCTTGTTTTGAAGTGTGCATGTAGATAAAATGACTTGAAAACTCACACTGATCACCTCTTGAAATATACTCCACAAAGGTCACTTTTCTGGAGCGTTGTCTAGAAATATACGTCACAAACATCACTTTTCTGGAATGTTGTCTTGAAATATACTTCACAAAGGTCACTTTTCTGGAACGTCGTCTAGACATATACGTCACAAACAGCACTTTTTTGGAATGTTGTCTTGAAATATACTTCACAAAGGTCACTTTTCTGGAACGTCGTCTAGACATATACGTCACAAACAGCACTTTTCTGGAATGTTGTCTTGAAATATACTTCACAAAGGTCACTTTTCTGGAACGTCGTCTAGACATAGACATCACAAACAACACATTTCTGGAATGTTGTCTTGAAATATACTTCACAAAGGTCACTTTTCTGGAACGTCGTCTAGACATAGACATCACAAACAACACATTTCTGGAATGTTGTCTTGAAATATACTTCACAAAGGTCACTTTTCTGGAACGTCGTCTAGACATAGACATCACAAACAACACATTTCTGGAATGTTGTCTTGAAATATACTTCACAAAGGTCACTTTTCTGGAACGTCGTCTAGACATAGACATCACAAACAACACATTTCTGGAATGTTGTCTTGAAATATACTTCACAAAGGTCACTTTTCTGGAACGTCGTCTAGACATAGACATCACAAACAACACATTTCTGGAATGTTGTCTTGAAATATACTTCACAAAGGTCACTTTTCTGAGGCGTTGTCCACTTTTCTGAGGCGTTGTCCTGACATTAATGTTGAGTTTGTTTAAAGTCATACAATTACCATCATACCCATTACTATGTATACATACCCATTACTATGTATATTAATGAGATGAACGTATATATACCCATTACTATGTATATTAATGAGATGAACGTATATATACCCATTACTATGTATATTAATGAGATGAACGTATATATACCCATTACTATGTATATTAATGAGATGAACGTATATATACCCATTACTATGTATATTAATGAGATTACCCATTACTATGTATATCAATGAGATGAACGTTATAATAGCGAACTGACATACATGGTCATGAACAATATGTTTTCGTTGCAATGGTGGTAACATATCCTATGTTTGAATTACATAGCGCCGAAGACTGAAATGACGATTGTAACTGTAACTGTTTTTGATGCTGGTGATGGTTGGTTTAAGTCTTTTAATTGTATCTTCATTCATTGCTAGTTGTATGTGTTTATTTTCGTTTGGTCAAGTATCAATGCATTTTCATGTGGACATATCAAGGGTACTTTATTTATGTTTTGTATATTAATCCATGCATAACCATGGGTACATGTATCCTGCATTATCATGGGAACATGTATCCCTGCATTTTCCACATGTGGTTTACGGGTTGCAACATGAGTGGTCGCAGAAAAAGAACAACATGGCACCATTACTATGTATATCAATGAGATGAACGTATATATGTTTTCGTCGAAAGTTTGTTTTCAGATCCTGTCAAAGTTTGTTTTCAGATCCTGTCCATTTACTATTATATGACATGTCTACATTTGTTGAATACATATTGTTGAATGTAGGCAAAGTTTCGAAATGTCTATTGTTTGGATAAGTTAAAGTGGGAGAAAGAAATCACTAAAAAGAAAGATAAAAATAAGATCTCAAAAATAGCTTTTTTTACTTGCCGTTCGTTATAATAGCGAACTGACATACATGGTCATGAACAATATGTTTTCGTTGCAATGGTGGTAACATATCCTATGTTTGAATTACATAGCGCCGAAGACTGAAATGACGATTGTAACTGTAACTGTTTTTGATGCTGGTAATGGTTGGTTTAAGTCTTTTAATTGTATCTTCATTCATTGCTAGTTGTATGTGTTTATTTTCGTTTGGTCAAGTATCAATGCATTTTCATGTGGACATATCAAGGGTACTTTATTTATGTTTTGTATATTAATCCATGCATAACCATGGGTACATGTATCCTGCATTATCATGGGAACATGTATCCCTGCATTTTCCACATGTGGTTTACGGGTTGCAACATGAGTGGTCGCAGAAAAAGAACAACATGGCACCAGTTTTAATGGCATGTCTGCAACAGAAATTGCAGTAAGTTTCATCTGCAAATGAGAAGGCTACAAACCCATTTAACAGAAGATTAATAATAGGTTGACTCTGGAATGGTAATTTCTGTTTGCACCATGGTTTGGTTAATCGTTATCCCCTAGTTAGCTCAGTATGTTTTTTCGTTTTTCCATTCCTTGTCAGCTGTAAATAAACAGTAAACTATGCTATGAAGAGAAATCTTCACCATTAAGAAACCGAAAGGGAGGGAGCATAACGACCGACCTCGATTTCTTAATGGTGACGATTTCTCTTCATAGACTCTATCCTATACATAGTTTATTGTTTATTTACAGTTGACAAGGAATGGAAAAACGAAAAAACAAACGAAAAAACATATTGAGCTTTTAGCGTTTGCAATAGGTATTATCGATTGTCTACAGGTCACACTCTAAACCATGAAGAGCGCTGGTAGTAAAATCTTCATGAATAAATGGTGCAAGTATTTGAAATTCTGAGCCATCTGAATGGTTTAAAAAGTAGAGTAAACACTAAAAACTTTGAGCGTAAAATAAAGTTAATGCTATATTGTATATATACTGATACAAATAAATTTAGCAAGTAAATAACAGATACTACTGTGTGTTGCAGCGGTCATGAACAATGTAGTTACATGCAACATAATTATCAAGTTTTATGCAGGATAATCGTTTAAAACGATATGTGCGGGGGAAAAATAGCAACATGTTATAATTTACCTGATGTATAGAAATTATAAGTTCGTTCTTATTTCAATGTAAAGGGAGGTAATTTCAAAATTACAAAACGTTAGTTCGTTATTTCATAATAATGGCAAGGTTATACCCATTTACGTGTTTACGCTTTTTAGCACTTTAAACCCAGAACAGAACTTTTATCTAATGAAAAGTTGCCATGTTATTGATAATATTCCTATTCTTTTAAATGAAAACTGCTGTTTTAATGAAATGGGAGATAACTCTGATAAGATGGCAAAATATATGTACGCTATGTCATGTAAATGTGATCAAACACTTCACATAATAACTTACACTTTATTTAAGCTAGAGGTGCAAAAAGTAGTTATAAACCTTTTTATTTTTCGGTATTTGATGAGACAAAAATAAAATATTGTCTTGTCTCTTGCCTGCTACGCTCTGTGAGCGTACACTGTCTTTAACCATAGTAACACTATATTGTGTGAATATGATCTATTTGTTGTAACTCCTCTTGTTTGATATCCGTGTTTTACTAAGATTATTATTTTCTACTTGGAAAAATTACTGTTTTAAAAACTTTTGCTCTTCCAAAGTTAATATATCCACTAACCGTCCTACCCGATCCACCAAACGAAACAATTAAAGAAATAAACGATATTATGTTCAAATTTCTTTGGGACAATAAACCAAGCAAAATTAAAAAAGCCACACTTATACAAGATTACGAGAATGGGGGTATTCAAATGATTGATATACAGAAATTTATATACTCTCTTAAAGCCAGCTGGATAAAAAGGTTAATGGACAATACAGCCGGTCAATGGAAACAAATATATTTATATGAATTAGAAAAATATGGAGGAAATACAATTTTTGAATGCAACATTAATGAAAACGATATCAAAAAAATGTTCGAAAAAAAACTTTTTTTATAAAATATACTTAGTGCATGGGAAAAAATAAATAAACACGCTGAAGTTAAAACAGTAAGCAAAAGTATAATATGGAATAACTCGAACATAAAAGTAAACGGCAAACCAATATATCATAGAGACTGGCTTTATAAGGGTATAAAATATTTTGAACACATATATGATTATAGACGCAAACAATTTTATAATTTTGAATTTTTTGCTTACCTATATGACATACCACAGAAAGATTTTCTCAAGTATACATCATTAATATCATTTATTCCCCAAAATTTCAAAAAAAAAAAATTAAGAACAAATCAATGCACAAAACGTTACACCAAATCTTTTAGAAAAACTTCAAAAATCCAATTATACAAACAAATGTTTGTACAATCATCAATTACGAAACGAGATTAACAATGATATTATACAACAACACAGTTGGGAACAAGAGTTTCAAAACGCTAATCTAGAGTGGATTTTTGTTTACACTATACCAATATTTTCAACTATTTCAACAAAATTGCGCAATTTCCAATATAAATATCTTATGAGGATTGTAGCAACCAATACAAAATTACTGAAATTTAAAATTGCTAATTCTAATCTTTGCGATTTCTGTGCAATGCAAACAGAAACAGTAAATCATTTATTTTGGGAATGTATGCATATACAATCTTTCTGGTCAGATTTGCATAGGTTCTTAATTACACATGACATACATATTAACATGAGTTTGCAAAATATAACCTTTGGTATAGTTAATACGCAAACACATGTAAATGTATTGAATTTCATAATTATAAATGCAAAATACTTCATTTACATAAACAAATGTAGGAAAACCATTCCAAGTTATTTAGGTTATAAAACATAATTATTTAAAAGTATAGAAATCGAAAAAGAAATTGCTCTTAAAAATGACAAAATAAACATAACAGCAAATGGAGATCCTTTCTCCTAAATTAATTTTCATATCTTGTTTTTGAAAGGGAAAACGCACGTCCATAGTTACTCTTTAAAAATAAATAATGTTAAACATCACCTTGGCTGGTATTCTTTTTTTTTTTTTTTTTTTTTTTTTTTTAATATTATAAATTTATTTATTTTTTCATTCTTTTTTCTAATTACACTTTAGTAAATCTTTTTTTCTAGACTACATTTCTCTCCATAGTTTTTTTTCCTTTGTGGTATTATCACAGACCTAATAACAACATTAATTAATATGTCTGTGGTATTATATAGTATTCAATGTGTTGACATTGTAATTCCCAAGTAAGCAAATTGATTGTTCTTGAA
Organism: Cyrtodaria siliqua; assembly: GCA_037043455.1. Classification (NCBI taxonomy): domain Eukaryota; kingdom Metazoa; phylum Mollusca; class Bivalvia; order Adapedonta; family Hiatellidae; genus Cyrtodaria; species Cyrtodaria siliqua. The sequence goes on along the minus strand of JAWPHD010000024.1, from coordinate 436,513 downwards.
AACTTTTTAAATTTAATATATTTAGTCATTGAATTCTGTATAATATTTCAGGAAAATACTTTTCCTTTTTTTATTTAAGAACCAACAACTTTATTCCAACAACTTGTATTAATGGAACATTGTATAGATATTTTTGTTACATATATATGTGGAAGATTCCAGCTCCTTTTTCTTCTTTCAACAAAACGAGAAATAGAGCCATTATTAGTAGTCAATTTTAAATAAAATAACTTACAAGCATAGGCACATTCAAATGAGTAAATAATGAAAATACATAATGCGATGGGTATTGTGTATTTTTTGTTGTTGTTGTTGTTTTGGTATTGTTTGTTGTTGTTGCTGAATTTCTCTCTTTTAGTATGAATGGTAAAAATATAATCCATTTAAAAAAAACAACATGATCGGGCAGAAATCTTCCACAAAAACCAAAAACATCGTAAGTCTACACTTTATTATATATGTTTTAAATCAAAATGTATATATAAACCATGTATGAAAATAATGTTGAAAATAAAGATATTATATTATAAAAAAAAGATGATTATTATCTGATCAAATCCCAGCGCCATATGTTTTCGAAGGTGTAAACTAATTGTACTGAACAAAAAACAATGTATTTAAAGGGACACACGGCAATCTTGATTTTTTTAAAAACTCACGGGCGTCCCGTTAGATTTTCTCGTAACTTGCATTCGTTCAATCATTAATATTAATTGTAACAATAGTTCAAAGGAAACTGTTTTTACATATTATTGACTTTTGATAATATTGCACCAATAATATATTAAAAAATGTGTAAAATAATGAAGAAAATAAAATTCTCAATTTTTTTATTTAATTATATGTAAGCAGTTTTAAAGTCAAAATGATTACAGGATTAAAAAATCACTGTTCTAATTGTAATGCCTGATATAAAACTCAAGATTGCCATGTGTCCCTTTAAAATCGAAAAAGTAAAAATACTTTACAAAACGTTCCTTAAATAAAAGTTAAACCTGATCGACCTTACTTTTTTATATTTGTAAAACACACACCGTGAATGACACACCTTGAATGACCGGGAAACACACACCGTGAATGACCGGGAAACATACACCGTGAATGACCGAGAAACATACACCGTGAATGACCGGGAAACGACCGGGAAACATACACCGTGAATGACCGGGAAACATACACAGTGAATGACCGGGAAAAACACACCGTGAATGACCGGGAAACACACACCGTGAATGACCGGGAAACATACACCGTGAATGACCGGGAAACGACCGGGAAACATACACCTTGAATGACCGGGAAACATACACAGTGAATGACTGGGAAACATACACCGTGAATGACCGGGAAACACACACCGTGAATGACCGGGGAACATACACCGTGAATGACCGGGAAACGACCGGGAAACATACACCATTAATGACCGGGAAACTTACACAGTGAATGACCGGGAAACACACACCGTGAATGACCGGGAAACACACACCGTGAATGACCGGGAAACATACACCGTGAATGACCGGGAAACATGCACCGTGAATGACCGAGACACATACACCTTGAATGACCGGGAAACGACCGGGAAACATGCACCGTGAATGACCGGGAAACATACACAGTGAATGACCGGGAAACACACACCGTGAATGACCGGAAACATACACCGTGAATGACCGGGAAACATACACCGTGAATGACGTGAAATTACGGCATGTTTTCGACGATGACAAATATTGGGAACAAGCATAATTGCACGTTATCAAAATATGGATAAACACCCAGCCATCTGGTATGGCTTATGATTCCTATGTTTTTAAAACTCTAAAAAAGAAAGAACTTACTGTAAAAAATCTACCAGCGGCAGCTGACCGAATCAGTTACGCACGTCGCGTCATTTATAACAAAGGTTTAAACAGTTGTAGAACAAAATCGAGTGTGGGTTACTATATGTATACATTTACGCTGTATTAAAGGATTGGACAAGGCTTGGACAAATTCGAAAACCAGTCAGATCGGATTAGTCACACAATAGTTATGGCCCTTTTTATTGTACTGAAAATGCAATATGCTGGGATTCAAAGCCGCAGCGTTGAGAGGCGAAAATGTTTACAACAGCATCGTTAACCACTCGGCCACGGAGACGCCACGTTTGATCAGTATCAAGCCTAGTTGTGCATATCGTCACCGTGTTCCGGTTGAATGATTTTGGCAAGGTTTATAACACAAACTTTGTCCGGACTAGTTCTCCTGAACCCCTGATTTCAGCGAAACTTGGCAAGGTTGATCAATATCAAGCCTAGTTGTGCAGACCGTCGCCGTGTTCCAGTCGAATGCTTTTTGGCGGAGTTATGGCCCTTTAAAGGTTTTAATATTCAAACTGTGTCGAGATTAGTCTCTTCTGAACTCATGGCCGGATTTCAGCGAAACTATTTAGGGGTTATCAGTACCAGGCCTACTTGTGCATATCATCGCCGTGTTGCGGTTGAATGATTTTTGGCGCTATGACACTTTAAAGGTTTTAGTACACAAACTTTGTCCGGACTGTGTTCCTGAACCCCTGGTCGGATGTCAACTTTGCAGGGAGGATCAGTGCCAAGCCTAGTTTTGCATATCATCAGTTATTGCCCTTATACACAAACTTTATCCGGACTAGTTTTCCCGAATCCTTGTCTGATTTCCTGTGCAGGAATGGTCAGTATCAAGCCTAGTTGCGCATAGTGATGTCGTGTTTCCCACCACAGACTCCATATAGCCAGTAGAGCGATACAGGCCCTCTTGGGCCTCTTGTTAAACTTATCCGAGCTGTCATTGATTTCATTAATCTGGCTAAGTTTGATAAAGATATTGTACAAACTTAAGGTCCTAGAGGGTTCATGCGACAGAATATGGCATTTTAGTAAAACAAAGGTCATTACTAGGGTGTAACGATTGCAATATAGCTGTTTTTCAAACTTTTCCGAGATTCCATTAATTCTAAGACTCTGACATATTTCAAAAAGATCATGAACGCCATGGTATCTCGACTTGGAAGTGAGGAAGTGTCGATTCTTACGGATGGCGGGAGGTGTACAGTACCGGTTCTACCGAGGAAAAGTGGGTGGTCTGCCTCCACCACAAAAAATAAAAACAAGGGACATAACTCTAGTGTTACTGATCCGATCTGGCTGGTTTTCGAACTCGTTCGAGCCTTCATTGATATTAACAATCTTTTTTCGTTTCGGGAAGACCAAATGATAAATGAAGGTACCAAAGCGTTCACAAGGCAAAATATGGCATTTTTCAGCACATCAAGGGCTATAACTCCGGTGAAACTAATCCGATATGGCTGTTTTTCCCAGCATGCATTGAGATAAAGACCCTCGCAAAGTTTGGTAAAGATCCTATTAATAATGAATTAATAAATGAAGGTCACCCAATATCACTAATAAGGCGCCAATTGAAGTTCGAATTTATTTTTTTTAAAGTTTAAACTAACCTCTTATGCAAAGTCTAGATTTTTCTTAATCATTTTTGAAATGTTCAACCGCGCCCTTTCTTAATTAAACAAATTCCAATCTGACAAATTATGCATCTTTTATGTCTAACACGTACGCGATCATTGACTACATTAGGTCAATGACTATTTTTATTCTACATAACAATATAAAATTGTGTGATTATGTTAAGTTTATATAGATGTCATGGTAACTAAAACATTGCCTTAACTTGTTTTTCTCTTTCATTTGTGGATTCTGAGTTCAAACGAAATGATGACATTGAAACTTAGTTCCACACATTGCTGTAGTTGCTGCTAAAGCAGCATTATCTAATTCCAAATTACCTTATACTGATTTTAAAAGTTGTATTAACACTTAAATTCGTAACATTTGGAAAGCCGCTTGGGATTTGTCAGTTAACAATAAACTCCATTCAATTAAACCGTTACTCGGAGAATGGCGTACAATAAACTCCATTCAATTAAACCGTTACTCGGAGAATGGCGTTCTTCTAGTAGACCTATTCGTCGAGAAGAAGTTGTCCTAGCCCGGTGCAGGATAGGGCATGCACGTTATATTCATTCATATTTATTACATCTTGTGAATGCGTAGACGTTTATGGCAAGCCAATTGTCCAATAATTACGTGAACCCAGGTTTACGGTCGAAAAACTAGGATTAACGATCGATAAACTAGTTTTTTTTTAACGTAAACGCATGTTAACCTATACTTTCGAGCGAAAACATAGGATAACATTCGTAAACCATAGTTCACGCTCGTAAACGTAGGTTTACGCTCGTAAACCCCGGTTCACGCTCGTAAACATAGGATAACGACCGAAATTCATAGTTCAATCGAGAAACCTAGTTTATCGAACGTAAACCATGGTTTACGGTCGATATACTAGGATTATCAAAACAATTATGAATTTCGGGCGTGAACATGGGTTCACGATCGTGAACATATGTTTACGACCGTGAACCTATGTTTACGACCGTGAACTATAGTTTACGACCGTGAACCATAGTTTACGGCCGTAAACCATAGTTTACGAACGTGAACCTATGTTTACGAGCGTGAACCATAGTTTACGGACGTAACCTATGTTACAACCGTGAACTATAGTTTACGCTCGTAAACTATGGTTTACGGCTCGTAAACATAGGTTCACGCTCGTAAACATAGGTTTACGTTCGTAAAACCGGGTTTATCGACTTGTAACTATGCTTTCGGACCGGTATCTGTGATTTACGAGCATAGACAATCACGAACGTGAACCATAGTTTACGAACGTGAACTATAGTTTACGAGCGTGAACCTAGGTAAAAGACGTTTATGGCAACCCAAGTGTCCAATAATTACGTGTTCACGGTCGAAAAAACTAGATTAACGATCGATAAACTAGTTTTTTCGAACGTAAAACCATGTTTATCGAATACTAACCTATATTTTCGAGCGAAAACATAGGATAACGGGCGTAAACCATGAACATTGGTTTACGACCGTGAACATAGGTTCACGCTCGTGAACATAGGATAACGACCGAAAATCATAGATTTGTTCGAGAAACCTAGTTTAACGAACGTAAACCTAGGTTCACGTTCGTAAACTATGGTTCACGCTCGTAAACCCAAGTTCACGGTCGTAAACATAAGTTCACGTTTCGTAAACTATGGTTCCGCTCGTAAACATAGGTTCACGTCCGTAAAACTATGGTTCACGGTCGTAAACCTAGGTTCACGTCCGTAAACTATGGTTCACGGTCGTAAACCTAGGTTCACGCTCGTAAACTATAGTTCACGTTCGTAAACTATGGTTCACGTTCGTGATTGGGTATGCTCGTAAATCACAGATACCGGTTCGAAAGCATAGTTACTAGTCGATAAACCCGGTTTTACGAACGGGAACCTATGTTTACGAGCGTGAACCTATGTTTACGAGCGTGAGGTGAACCATAGGTTACGAGTGTACATAGGTTCTCGTTCGTAAACTATGGTTCACGGTCGTAAACATAGGTTCACGGTCGTAAACATAGGTTCACGGTCGTGAACCATGTTCACGCCCGAAATTCATAGTTGATTTGATAATCCTAGTATATCGACTGTAAACCATGGTTTACGTTCGATAAACTAGGTTTCTCGATTGAACTATGAATTACGGTCGTTATCCTATGTTTACAAGCGTGAACCGGGGTTCACGAGCGTAAACCGGTGTTCACGAGCGTGAACCATAGTTTACGAACGTGAACCTATGTTTACGACCGTGAACTTGGGTTTACGAGCGTGAACCTATGTTTACGAGCGTGAACTATGGTTTACGGACGTTATCCTATGTTTTCGCTCGAAAGTATAGGTTAACATGCTTTTACGTTCGAAAAACCTAGTTTATCGATCGTTAATCCTAGTTTTTCGACCACGTAACTATTGGACAATTGGCTTGCCATAGACGTTGATCCTAGTTACTACAATGTTAATCATGTTGAAAGAGTTATTTGAAACTATAGATTTTAGTCTTGTTTTAGATTTCCTGAAAGAAGTCGGACTATATTAATCATTATAATATGTTCTTATATATATATTTACTTATTTATATACCCGTTGACGGGCTTTTGTTGATTTACATATACACTACTCAACTTTTATAATCGGTCACTTTTAATAGAATTATATATCTTTTAATCATTCATATTTTTATTTGAAATTTTAACTGGCGTCGTTTAACAAATATCGCTAGCGATTTATAAAACTTAATCTAAACATGGGTGACCGATTATAAAAGTTGAGTAGTGTGTAGTTTATATTACTACCATATCATCACTTATTTTAAATAGTTGTATCTTTATATATTTACATTATTTTTTAATTACTACTTCATTTCTTCATCTTTCATCAGCCGCCTGCATAACAAGGCCTATATCTTTTCAGCGGAACTTAAGCCAATTGAACTTGCCTTAAAATTTATATTCAGGAATCTGATGATGACCATTTTGTAATCTTTTCTGACTCCCTTTCATCTCTTCAAGCTCTGGGTAATATGAAACATGATAACCCAGTTGTGCTTCAACTTTTAGAAAAGTACAATTCTCTTATAGTTGATAATGCTATTATTTTCTGCTGGCTTCCAAGCCATGTAGGAATACGTGGTTATGATAGAGCTGATAGTACTGCTAAAGCAGCATTAGTTTACATATATCTAATGCTAAATTACCTTATACAGATTTTAAAAGTTGTATTAACACATATATTCGTAATTATTGGCAAGCCGCATGGGATTTGTCAGTTAACAATAACCTCCATTCAATTAAACCGTTACTCGAAGAATGGCGTTCTTCTGATAGACCCATTCGTCGGGAGGAAGTTGTCCTAGCCCGGTACAGGATAGGGCATACACATTATACTCATTCATGTCTATTACAAGGTGAGCAATTACCAGAATGTATACACTGCTTTGCACCATTAACGGTCAAACACATCTTGTTGGAATGTGTAGACGTTGATCCTATGCGTCAAACGTACTACAATGTTAATACTATGACCGAGTTATTTGATGCATTGTTTTAGATTTCCTGACTATATAAATTAGTATAATATGTTCTTGTATGTGCTTGCTTATTTATATACCCGTTTTCGGGCATTTGTTGATTTACATATATAGTTTATATTACTACTATATCATCCTTATTTGTAAATAGTTTTATCTTTATATATTTACATTAATTTTTAATTAAACCTTCATTTCTTCATCTTTCGTCAGTTTTTGGGCACAATATGACCTATTTATGTGTCGATGTGCCGTAAAACACCATTCATTAATTCATCTTTCATCAGTTTTCGCGCACAATATGACCTATTTATGTGTCGACGTGCCGAAAAACACCATTCATTCATTCATTGCTGTAGTTGAACAAATAAACGTTACAAATGATACCAAGCAAATACTCCAATGCGATACAGTGAATATATCGGTCAAATTACCAAAACGAATATATCACAACCAAGAAACAAGTCATGCTGGTGTCTTTGACCCTTTTGCATTCGAATATTATCTCAATTTCAACACACCGCTATAATATAACGTATGTATTAACAAGTAATAATAGAAATGTGGATTTTAATTAATATCAGATTTTATAGCACATGATGGAATTAGTTGTGATATCCTATACTGAGCAAAGTTTTGTATTGTAAAGATTTTAAATTATCAGTTATATTTCGAAAATGACTAAATCGAAAGCAGAAATAACAATTATTAATAATCTTGTAAAGACAGTTGGGTTTGATATAATATTGCAATAATTTTGAATGCAAACTAACTTGAATAAATTCAGAGGGAAGTATTTAGCTAAAAAGTATGGGAAGTATACTTCTTTAACTAATGGAATATTTAACAGCATTAACTGTTCATTCATCATTAATCATGTTTGACGGTAATGTATGTACCTCTAATTGGAAGAACTATATACCACTGACAGCAAGTCTATACGGATGGATTAGTTGGTTAGCAGTCATGTGTTCAACAAAATGTTTTTTGTTTGTCAATTGGAAATGCAAAAACGTCTTAAACTAACATGAATGCACAGATAAAGTTGGTAACGTACGTATCTCTTCTCTTACATGACAATCAAACTCATACACTGTCTTATAAAAGGATGTTATAGCTTGGAAGCAAACATATTTTTGAATTTTTCTTTCTCCTCATCAGAAATGTTAAAATAGTTTTTGGGACTACCAAGACTTTATTAATCTATCTACACTCCATGGGACTACCCAGAAGGAGTAATAAAGATAGTTTTACAAGGGATCTGTGTGTGGTCCATCCACATGCTATCCAGTATCCGTGGCCATTTTTGCATGTTCTTTGCATGACACATGAATTTCACTTCATAGACACCTATATCTCTGTCTTCTGTTTGACCGATGTATTGTTTACTAAATATAAAATGCATCAACATACTACTGCCAACTTGTACGTTTACGTGGACTGTTGTGGAGTTAACTGCAACTGAAAGGTTGCTCATCTGAGTTCGGTTGAGGAGGCCTTGTGTGATTTTATCAACGCTGTCAGTGATTTATTCACTTTCAGTGATAGTTTGGATACCTTAGATTATTTGTGTGCAAATATAGTTCTGTTCATGGCAGATATCGCAGTTGCCTCCTCCTGTAAGGAACAATGCAAAATAGCAAGAGGTTTCTCGGACTTGTGTTATATTATGGTATACCTCCGGCCAGCATTTCATATTAACTTTAAGCGGCTTTGATGACAGTAGGGTAAGTGTGAGGTTTGGTGCACCCTAGAACCGGTTTAAACCCCCAGTGGCCTACTTTGCCACTGACCGTTCCAAGGCGGTAGCCCTATTGTCAACCCTTTTTGTGTTTGTGATGTCGTTTGCATTTATTATTGCTTTTGCCTTCTTGTTTGTCTGTTTGCGTGTTTGTCTCTGTGTTTTGTGGTTTACTGTCCTCCTTGAATGCTACTTTCCCTGTCCGATCTTTTTATATTTCTTTGCACCGATCACTTTTATAGCTTCTTGTTTTGTTTTAGTTACATCATTATATACTTATATGAATTAAACCCCTTTCATACTAGATTTCTCTACCCTTGCATAGAACTCCGAGGAATCGTGAAAACAGCATTACCATGTTTTATGGCATCGTTTGTCATTCTGTTCTGTGGTGCCCCCAAGACCGTAACGTGAGCTCAAAGCCTCAACATTATATATGGTTGTATATGGCTTGCCATGGTGTTGACAATTATGAGCTCTAAAAGATGAGTCGGTCAATAATGAACAACTCTCAGTTGTTGATGTATACGTTTCAGAGAAGGCATAGCATTGTCAAGAAATTTGCTAGACGAATGAGACATTTCATCAGTGACAACGACGCAGCTTCAGTGGGGCTTTACTACATCCCCCTCTCTTTAGTACACAGCAATTGTATGAAGTTTTACCATGGACCGATTGCAGTGACCTGTTTCAATTTCGTCGAGAAACCAATATGAACATTCTCGGAATTTGCAGGATAATTTCATCTTGGGGGAGGTTTACTTTTAATTATTTCCTAAAGTTCTGAAAGTTCCTCTTCTGTATTTGTTCATTATATTTTTTTCTACCGGGATGCTACAATTGCCCTGCCTTAATCTCTACTTTTCCTGGAATGTGCTTTGTGTTGTTTTCTGTAGACCTTTTGCATTTGGTCATTCTCGAGCGATAGAGACATGTAACGTAAGTATCGATACATACGTTACCAAAATAATATTAACATAGTATCGATACAGTATCTATTTCGTTTAGACTTTCTTGGTAAGATGAGTGTTGTATCATTTTAAATAGTATACCATCCATTTATAAGAAGCAAAATCATATTTATTTATTAAGCATTCAATTAAGTCAAACATGTTTATAGAATGGGAATCATAATGTGTGGATTATGTTAATGACCTCGCTTCATTTGAAACAATGTTTGCTTTCTATAAGAATTGTTTCCCAGAAATATAAATAGTACCATCTGTATGTACATTGTAGAAATGACATGGGCACGTGAAACAAAAAATCATATCTTAAATTATGTATGTCCCGAAAGAATAAAACATAACATAATAACGTAATATTAACAACTTGTGCAAGTTTGGTAAAGATCAAATAATAAATGAAGGTGCTAGAGTGTTCACAATGCAGAATATGGCATTTTTTCATCAAATCAAGAGCAATAACTCCGGTGAAACTAATCCGACATGGCTAGTTTTTGAACTAGTCTGAGCTTTCATTGATATAAAGACACTGACAAAGTCTGATATAGATCAAATAATAAATGAAGTTGCGAGAGTGTTCACAATGCAGAAATTCATTTTTCAGCAAAACAAGGGCCATAACTCTGGTGTTTCTGATCCGATCTGGCTGGTTTTTGAACTTGTCTGAGCTTTAATTGATTTAAAAATGTTACTAATCCGATATGGCTGGTTTTCAAACTTTTCTGAGCTTTTGTTAATATTAACAATCTGTGCACATTTGATAAAGATCAAATGATAAATGAAGGTGCTAGAGTGTTCACAATGCAGGATATGGCATTTTTCAGCAAATCAAGGGCCATAACTCCGGTGAAACTAAACCGATCTGGCACTTTTTTTGAAATTTTCCGAGCTTTCAGTGATATAAAGACACAGGCAAAGTGTGGTAAAGATCCGATTAATAATGAAGGCCCTATCGTGTTCACAGGCAAAAATTAACGGACGTCGGACAGCTCTCCATCCCATAAGCCCTGCTGGTTAAAATGCTGAGTAGTCGTTTAAAATTAAATATTTTACGACGACGGACGACGGGCGAAGAGTGAAACCAAATACTCAGATGAGCTAAACAAAAAGCTAGAACCATTCATCGGCTGGTTTATGTTGCCTGCGAAGTGAGTTCTACAAAGTAAAAACAGAGAAGCAGTTTTTAATCACTTAATGACCATCATACTGATATCGTTATTCATTTTGTGCATCTCGTGTAAGCTTTTTCTCTACATCTTACGGTGTCAGACCAGTCAGGAATTACTTCCGGGTCGTGAGGTGTTAAAATAGTTCCATGTAAAAACTCAAAGTGTCTCATTTGCATGTGTTTCCCTCAAAATTGATTTTCATTTCACAATTAAATTTACCCTGATGTTAAAATGTCATGTCTGCTGTCACAAATAACAAGTATTTTACTGTGTTTTTCAGGACTATGTCTTCGGCGCGTATGAGCACAGAGGTTAGGTAGAGATGCGGCTTTGACATGTGTGTAGTTCAAAATATGCATTTTGTATATGAATGACATGAACTGCTGAAAAACTGAATCGGTGTTTTTTCCTGGATATAGGACAATTTGAGAGCCAAAGATGTGTGATTCACAGGATTAAGGTGTATATAAGTGAACGAATATTGTGGAACGTGTGACTGAGCCCTAAACAGAGCTTAGTTTGCACTGTGTTCAATGGTCTGTTTTTAACCGGTCTGATACCTAGATCTCAGCCAGTTGAAAAACATTAAAGTTGAATGGCGAAGTGAGTTTCGGTGTTAGGAACTTGGGATTTCACATGGGAACAGCTTCAAGTCATCGAAACATGAATTTTGATAGGAATTGTTTTCCGTAAGTCAAGTTTTAATTTTAATTTAATTTTAAAAATAATCGGAGTTTAAATTGGTAGCTGTGTTTTTAGAAATGCTTGTATTTGTCCCGTAATGCATTGTACCAGTCTACATGTTCAAGGGGTTAATGCACTATTTTCAAACAAGGTTATTTTTAAGGACGCTGAACAACTTGAAAAAAGCTGAAAGAATTATCAAAATGCCATGAAAAATAAAGGAGATATGACCTATTGACAAGTTGCAAGAAAACATAAATGAAGGCTGCCATCTTGGAACGATGACGTCATCGCACCGTTTTACCATATATGGCATATTGACCAAATGTATTTTAAAGCAAAGAAAATCACTGCAAATGAAAAATAAACATACAATTTATACATTTTACATCTGTATATTTATTTTTGATCAATTTGCAGTGATTTTCTTTGCTTTAAAATGTATTTTGTCAATATGCCATTTATTGTAAAATGGCGCGATGACGTCATCGTTCAAAGATGGCCTCCTCCATTTATGTTCTTTGCACATTTTCAATAGGTCATATCTCCTTTGTTTTTTATGGCATTTTGATAATACTTTCAGCTATTTTCAAGTTTTTCAGAGCCTTATTAAATAAATAGCGTTTGAAAATAGTGCATCAAGCCCTTTAACCTTTCTGATCAAAAGTGTCGTCTGCTAAATACTTATTCTGCTATACTGTTTTTCTATACTGTTTTGCTTACTTGAAAACGTAATTTAAAATAAATTTTAATTGATTTTAAAAATGAAAACATTCTTTAACAAATGTAGTGAAAAGTTAGGTTTTCAATCTAAATTGCGTTTAAATGGACAATGCATCATTGGACTGGCAGTTCAAAAAATGGCTATGGACAGTTTAGGTACAGAGACCCAAGGGACCCGCTTAGTGCTGGACACCGAACCAGATCTGCACATCGGATGGCCCTCATGGTCGTGAACAAAAATCTTGACGTACCGCCATCAGTGCAATGCAGCCATTTGTGTAACAATAGCCTGTGTATCAACACAAATCACTTGGTTTTAGAAAATAATTACTGTAACAATAGTAGAAAGACATTAGGCGGGGACCCAAGCCTGAAAAAACGAAAACGTTTACCCGGAAAGATATACTCCTGATTTTTTAAATATTAACACATGGGGGACTTGTACATATGAAACCACTGTATGGACTTCTGGCATACTTTGCATTTCGTAACAGCATCGCGATTTCTACGGTAACCCATTCGTACCAAGCCAATATATGAAAATCGCTGAACAAACAGTCAAAGGAAAATAAAGAAATTTGCACACGTCTTTTTCGGCAAATACAGTTCCAGTATTTGAAACCTATATGTGTATATGAAATATCAAACTACAGAATCAAGACCTGATTATGTTACACTTTACTAATTTTAACAAGAGTTATAGACCTTTTATGAATTTTGTTTTGTCTTGAGCCAGGGATAATGCGAATTTCTTCTGTTCACAATAACTGCAGTAAACGGTTTCCGATTTCCACTGAATGTTGTATGGTGTTAGGTCTTATACCTACAAGGCCTTTGACAAGTTCAATAATGAGTAAAACTGACACTTGCTTTAAAGAGTTATTACCCTTGGTTATTGAAAGAATAGGCACATTTTAGCTACACATTACTTTAGTAAACGGATTCCGATCTTCACAGTATTTAGTGTGAGACTTTATATGAATATGAACTTTGACAAGATGACAATGAGCAGAATTGACACCTGTCTTACTGAGTTATTGCCCTTGATTATTGCAAAAATGCAAATTTCAGCTTTCGTACGCAATACATTAACTAAATTGGTTTCGATTTTCACACAGTTTGGCGTGTAACTTTATATCAAACGGATTTCAGACAGATTAGACGAGTATCAATTTATTGCTCTAAATTGTCGAAAAATTTGATCGTCTGATTGTTTCCTACTTTCCTTTGAAATATCATCAATTACTGTGTAATATTCTAATTGAACAAAGAGGATATCGTCCTCTGACTAAGGAGTGTGATTGTTTTCACGATGATTGTAATAAATAGCATTTGATTTTCCATGTTTTTTGGGGTAATATTTTGTTTTGTTTGACAATGAGAAAAATTGAGGAGTGGTTTACAAAGTTATCGCCCTTGATGTTTGCAAATATTTAAATTTTAGACTGAGTACACAGCAACTTCAGTAAACGAGTTCTGATTCTCACTAATATTTAGTTGAAGGGTTTTGGACAAATACACCATGTGGACTTGTCACGTAGTTGTTTTCGAAGCATTTATATTCATATAAGATAATATGTTTTACACATATGGAACTAGCAGGCGCGTAGCTGGGCTGAAATTGAGTGTACGCACCAAATCTAGGGGGGTCCGGGGGCATGCTCCCCCGGAATTATTTTTTTGGCTATATAGCCGGAGGTGCGTTTTTGTGCAATTTCACGACTATTTAATGGAAAAAAATACAACAGAAATTACATAGCTTATTCCTCATTTTATCTAAAATGATCACCAGAGTCCCGTTTTTTTAGACCTGACATAATCTTGACATAGTCGTGACTCAGTGTAAATGTTACTTTGAATGACTAACTCGACATTCGATATATGTAAATAATGTTTAGGCCTACATAATACATGAACATAATTTAAACATTTGAAAAGCTATGACTATATAAGAGTAAACTCGGTCCACAGATATATTCTGGAAACAAAGCGCTTCAAACAGTAACTATAACTATAACTATAACAATGTCCTATAACGCAGGCTGACCCTATAAGAGTATTCTTCTGTCTTTCACTGACATCTTATCATTTCAAACTCATGAAACCTATTTTTTGTCTCTCTCTCTCCTCTCTCTCTCTCTCTCTCTCTCCTCTCTCTCCTCTCTCTCTCCCTCTCCTCTCTCTCTCTCTCTCTCTCTCTCTCCTATATTTATGGTAATATAAAACTGGAATTCAACATATTTATTTTAAATCAATTGTTCACTATGATGTTCTTAATATCATGTTGTTCATAAAATATGTTTAATTTAACACTTTAAAGTTAACAATAGTCGATTAAAACGATTTAATTTTATTTAAACACCATAACGTTTATCGACAGGGCTTATACGTGAAACAATAAAGCTAGTCGGCGATCTTTTTTTCTCGCAAATTCGTCAACGACATGATTGGTGTCAATGTCTCTGTCCCTGTGGATATTCATGAGGCCGAGTCCTGACAACCTACCGGTGCTCATTGTAGACCTCAGATATGTCTTCAGACGCCGCATGCTGCTGAATGAGCGTTCAGCAGTAGCAGTTGATACTGGCATGGCAAGGAGGATGTGAAGACAAGTCGTGACATTTGGATACAGTTCTCTATTTGTTATGGCTAGAGTATCGCCTAATGTGCTGGGTGTCACAGTGTCAACTGCCACAGCATGTCGTGCCTTCCATCTGCTTACTTCCCTCTTAAACTCATCTAAGTCGTCTGCGGCTAGATCATCCTTAAAGGCGTCATATATTGCCCCAACCCTCTGTTCTGTAAGCTGATCCAAGGAATTTGGTATAAGGAATTGAGCATTAAATCGCTCACCGTCCTCAATAAGTCTGTCGGATAATTCCACTAGAAGGTGGTCTACAAAGGGAATGTACATATTTCTCTTCCAATAATCCGAAATAGACTCAGCTGGCACGTTGGGGCGATGTTGCTGGCGTTGATTAGTTCGTCCCCTTGGTCTGCCCGGCTGTACATCAACCGATTGAGCCATTTCTACAGCTTTCGCATATAGCGCTTCCCATACCGTAATGTCATTACGCTCTTCTGTTACCTGATGAGCAACGGTTGAAGCCTCCTTAACAGCCTCGATTAAGTCACATGATTTGTTCTGTAACATTTGTGATAAGGGGACTAATCCTGACAGCACATGTTCAATTGCCACAAGACTTACTATGAATCCAAACTGCGTGATAGCTAGTTTGAATGGGCCAGCTTTGGTGTCGCGATAGTTTGTACATAGATCGTCTAGTGTTTCAACCACGGTCGTATAAGAACATTTGAATGTGTTTAAAGCGTCCGCTCGTGCCGCCCATCGTGTTTCACACAGAGACTGTAACTTGGTACGATGTTCCATGGCCGCCCTACTCTCTGCATCGTTGGTCAACGTTTCCTGATACCGTAGGAGTCGTTTGGCTGAGTAGTTGAAAGAAAATGCCACTTCTTGGACAGTTGTCATCATGTTTCTAGCCAAAGGTTCTTCTGACGCGTGTATGATTGCTAGGTTTAAGCAATGCGCTTTACAGTGCGTATACACAGCTCGTGGTAGTTCTTGTCTTATACGGGCCTGAACGCCACGATACTTCCCGGACATGTTTGACGCGCCGTCGTACCCTTGTCCCCGCATCTTATTAACATCAACGCCAGCAGCTCTTAAGTTCCTTAAAAAAGCCGTAGACAGCGCTTCTCCTGTTGTAGCGTCACATTCCGCAAAGGCAATAAAGTCCTCTCTAACAGCACGAGTATCACCATCAAAGTATCGTAGACAGAGAGACATTTGCTCCATTGTTGAAGCATCTGTTGCTTCATCGGCTATGAACCCGAAGAATGGGGCCTTATTACAGCTGTCAACAATTTTAGTTTTAATCTGTTGCCCACAAATCTCAATTATCTCATTTTGGATATCTGGTGAGGTGTACATAGTCCTAGGATCACCATTTGTCAAGTGGTCTTGAAGTATAGTGTTGTATTTAGCCTGATATTGAAGTAAAGCTCTGAAGTTTCCATGCTCATCCTCGTGACCTCGTAAAGATAGATTTTGCTTTCCACATAGAACAATCGTATCAACAATAGCTTTCAGAATTTGTCTATTTCTTTCCACTAAGGTATTGTAGGAGGTAGACATCGAACATATTATGTCTTTCTTTTCACTATTCATTATACTAATGAAGTTCTCCGCTGCCTCAATAGAACTGATATGAACATCACTGGTTGTATGGGTACCAATAAGCCTACCAATGTTGCTGGGGTCGGTGGCAGCCGTCGAAACTAGTGACTTCTTAACTTTACCTGCAACATATGAGTTGGTAATGTATCTAATGATTTGTACACACATACATTTACTAACACCTGCAGAAATTATGCATATTTATGATAATTTGTGACAATTTACTAGTCAAAAAGCTTAATTTTACTGGCTTTATAATTGATTTTCTAGTTTTAATTTGAAAAAATACAAGTCGTCATTTGTGAACATCATAGATCCAGATCAGCCTGTGCATCCACACAGTGAAGAAATTGCACAAAATTTGCAATTTCTCCTTTTGCCACAATGTTTTCCACTTTTAGTCATAGGTTATCCATTCAATTATAGAGATTTTCCATTTTTTGACAAAAACTGTTTTCTGTCGTCTGCTGCAGAATTGTAGTATGAGGGAAAGGGTTAATATATCATATCAACTTGTAAAGATTATTGAACAGACTCTGAGAAGATGAACCTGAACCACGCCAACTTTGCTCATGTATATATATAGTATCTTTGACGCTATACACGTTTTCCATGTAACTCCAGGATAACGCTTTTTTTTGCAGCAGACGACTTTGAACATATTTGCCAAAAAACAGAAAATCTCTATAATTGAATGGATAACCTATGACTAAAAGTGGAAAACATTGTGGCAAAAGGAGAAATTGCACGTTCTGTGCAATTTCTTCTTTTGTCACTATGTTTTCAAAAAAGTCATCTGCTGCAGAGGCTTCAGAAAGCGTCTATATGAGGGAAAGGGTTAATCTGGGGGCGAAATGGAAAAAGTTTACATTTCCCAGTGCTGGAGGGTATAATCTTATAAATGGGACCGACGGACTCAAATAAACTTATGCGGTTAAAGGGAATACCAAATGCCTTTCAGGACGTACCACAAAAACACATAATACGACTGCGCTCGATCCACGGTTCTTGGCATTCACATTCGTGTGCCCTATTGACTGCACTACTGAAATATCTGGCCAGAAGGATGTGCAAACCGTATAAATGTAAATTATATAAAATGAAAAAAAACTATGACAAATAGTTTCGTGTTTGGGTTTTCATTATATTATACTTATTATTTCATTTTTACCTGCGAAAAGGTGACATGGGGCACAGTACACTCCACCAGCAGATGTTGAGTATCGTAACCATGTATTACTAATAAACCAATGTGACTGGATTTTCCTATACTTTCCGGTAATGCACCTGCAAGTGAAGAATATGTACAGTTTGACTTCAGTAGCTCTAGAACCAGGCCCCATCATGGCATGTTTTCGAAACATCTCATCATTGAGATTTTCCTTAACTCAAATTCCTCAACATTTCAAGCAACTTTTATAAGTTTCATTAAAATTCTTAATAGACCTATAAATTATATAATATTTGCAAAAGAAATCTTATTTTAATGTTAAAGTGTTCTAATTTACCAAACTCAGCTACATATCAAAACTTAAAGAATTTATAGTCAAATGAAAATGTGAGAAATTTAAATTGAGGTAATTCTTAACTTTGAAATGTTTGGAGAAAAAGGGGCTTAGGGAAAAACGTAATACGACGAACGATAAGCCAGATTACACATTATGGTGTAAGAGTTGCCTCCCTTTAATTCAAAATTTGGCCAGCATTTCCCTTAGTTACGGGTTCAATAGGTTAATCCGATTCCATGCGAGTCTGACGAATCCATTGTAATTGATTGATTGGGGTTTAATGCCGTTTTTAACAATTTCTCAGTTCACCTACTCATGCATGGTTTTCTCACACCAATACTCCACACAACAATCTTCCCAAGCAACTGGCTCCTTTTCCACATAGACTAAGCCCTTTGGCGGAAGACGAATGACGCATGTCGCATTGACTTGTCAATCGTCGGAAAGAAAGTTGGCCGAGCCGGGATTCGAACTCACAACCCCTGGATTGACAGCCCGCGTCGCTACCGACTGAATCCATTGTAAACAAATCGATCTTACATTATAGATAATAAATATATTTATGTTAGATTACCTGCTTGGAAAATCAAACTGGTGCACGGTGTCCCATTTACAATTGAGAAGGCGCATCTTGTCATTGTTGTTATTATAAGATACGGTTTTATCAAATACATCTTGATAAGGAGGCTCAAACTCCGTTTTATTATTAGAGGTCGCCATACATATTGGAATTTCCCGCGATGTAAACAAAGGGGATAAACTCTTTTAACTCGGGATATAAACATTCGGACTACCTCGGTGATGAAGATGATGAAAGTTTACGTAATTACCCGAGGAGTCCCGGTTAAGGATATAAAGTGACACTCGTATAATTTCGGCTGATTCCGTGATCATTCTCTCGGTGTAGCTAGTAGGGCGATTTTGTTCAATGTGTTCCGAACCATAAAGGAGGCAATAATACTGACGTGGCACATGCAATTAAATGTTTTAGAACAAAAAAAATTTCTAAACATTTATTGTTTCTGACTGTTTACCCCTAACCCCCCTAAGGTCTTAATTTTTATTGCATTTTTCGAGAAAAAAACCTTTTTATTTTTTCAATTTTCAAAAAAAAATGTACGCACGTGCGTTAGTGCGTACGCCTAGCTACGCGCCTGACTAGTTAAGTATGACACTCATGTTTATAGACAAATTGTTGGAATCCCAAATGAGAACGAAATTTGCAACTCTTGTTGCAGATTTGTTTTTGTTTTGTGATGTTAGAGGTTTCATTTTTAGTCTTTTACCAGATACGCTTAGGCAGATGTACTCGAAGCCTTTTATTATACCTCTTTGTATATGGATGATATATTGGACAATTACAACCCTTTCTTTTCTTTACTACATATACTTTCTTTCCAAAGAACTTCACCTCAAAAAAGCTAATATTGCTCATAGTTGCTATATCTTCTTTACTCGATTTACATCTCGCGATTGAAACTGAGAAATAATAAGCAAACTCTATGACAAGAGAGATCATTTCAATTTTGACACTGTTAAGGGCACGACTAGACAATATTAAAGACAACCAACGAACGTTACCGTCCATTCAGGATTTAGGTAGACGTCATCATAGGTCCACAATCTTTCCGGCGATCGCACAATCAAGCAAAGCGGTGAACTGTAAATGGGTCAACCACTAAACATGCAGTGCGTTGAAAAATAATAAGGTGACAACCTCCTTTGATTAGCCTTTAAACAGTGATCATTACCAAATATTTACCAGGATCACCATGTCTCTCTGTCAACGTCTTAGAAAATAGTCTGCGATTACGTCATAATTTGTCACATGACCATAGCTAAAATATCAAAATGGTTATCAGAAATCATCTCCGCGACCATGGGTCGCACTAATGCCATGGGGTGGTGCTGAGTGGTAAACAATCGAACGGAACTCCGTTTACTTTGGACATTTTTGATGAATTTAGGTTAGTATTTTAATTTTAGGTAGGCTGTACATAGTTGGAAGTTTGTTTTGCTTTTCATCTACTCCAGCTTTAATAGTGCTTCATTGAGTTTTACATCCGGACAAACCTTTGCAAAGGTTTATTATCATAACACTGATTTTCTTAAATTATTGTCAGAACTCTTCTGCTACGAGGTCTGTCACAACGTGAATACTATGGTGACTATATGTACAGACTTTTTAAGATTATTGGTCATTATCACATTCATACAATCTGTGTTAAACTTGTTAACAAACATAACAAAATAGGATATGACCCTATCATTCTGCAATGCACTGCGTGTTAAGATGTTGACCCATTTACAGTTCGCCACAATGATTTACAATTAATGTTGCGATGACCCGACATATTTTGAACCCTACGATGACTTCTACTCACAGGCATTTATTAGGATATATAGTAAAGAAGGCTAGAGAGAATATAGTTATAGTATATGTATATAGTAAAGGCCCTACCTCTATCCTTCTATACTATATATCGTAATTAATGCATGTGCTTCTACCTAAATAGGGCAAGGGATGGTAACGCCTAATTTTTTTACTTACTTTAATATTGTCTTATCGTCATCATTCCTTTTTTGTCCTGGCTTCTGACAAGTATTTGCTTTGTGGCTTTCTGGGAATTTCTATTCATATATACATGATCATTTTGTGTTTTACTTATATTGCCTACTAATTGCTATTAATACTTCCTAGTTTGTAAGGGGTTATAGCCTGGCTGGTCGAATTTTATTGAATGAAAATAAGGTAAGAGTGAGGTATGGTCCACTCTAGAATCTGGATTAACCCCAGCAGCCTTTATGTCACTGACCATTCCAAGGAGGTACCCATATTGTCACTGACCATTCCAAGTAGGTACCCATATTTCAACCGTTTGAGTTTGCCATTTAGCATACTTTTCTCTTTTCTATCTTTCATGTCTTTGTGATTGGTGTTTGTTTCAAATACGTGTGTTTGGTTGACTGACTGTGTTCTGTGAATGTTATATTTCCTTCTCGACTTTTATACCATAATTTGTTTCTGACGCGAAATAGGATATGGATCACATGTAGTGATACTTATAGTTTTAAACTGTAAACATGACTCTATTACACTATTTAATATATTGCGTCCCATGGATTAAGGCGATACAAACCGTAGGAAAATATTCAAGTTCATGATGTGTTTGAGAAACGTTGACAAACTTCTTAACCAGAAGTTGCATGTTCAATAAATCAGAACCTAGAATTGAAATTCAAGGTCACAGAAACACCAATGTTGGTTAATGAGCATATGTAACACAAGTGCAAATTTCAAATAAATCATTAGATAGTATTCAAGATGTTTTGGAGAAACTCTGTCAGACGTCATACCCAAAAACTGACGTCGCTCAATCGCCTTCCAACGAAACTAGTCAATAAAAACTCCGTTGTTTTTCTGATAAATACAATCATACGACTGTGACAAAATAGTGAACCAATTTGGAAGTTTACAATTTGATAAGACAGTAATTGCAGTAACTACTATTCTATTTTCAAGGTAAATTAAAGGTCCATAACTGTATTAAAAATCTAAAAGCTACCACCGAACGGATTCTAAATATCTGCCAGTATGTTAATGCTATTAAGACTTTACACTAAACGATATGGTTTAAACCCTACACAATTAAAGATAGTTGTTGCAATAATCATACTTTCTAAGTAAATTAAGGGCCATACCTCTATTCCAAAATGGCAAAACAATTTTATGTATCATAAATATTATTAACATATACTTGTATCCTATTTGTATATACAATTTCCACCCAAAATGTTGTTTAATTTTCAACAAAACTTGATTAATTAACATAAACTCAACATAAAAATGTATTTTCGTAGATAATCAGGGGCCATAACTCTATTTAGAAAAGACAAAGGTACACATTGATCGTAATGAAGTGATGTCTGTTTGATATAAGGCTTCACAGCAATTTTAGTTAAAATCCAAAATAAGATAAAGAAGTTATCAAAACCTTGCCCCTAAGCTTTACCCAAAATGTGCATTTTTGTTAAGTAACTCAGGAGTCATAACTCTATTCTGAAAAGGAGAAAATCGGCCTTGCTCGTAAGAAAGTGGCATCTTAACGACATAACGCTTCACAGTAAAGGTGGTTTTAACCGAAAACAATTTACAGAATTTAGTTACAACGTACATGAAAGCTTTAGCCAAAAGGTGGATGCCCGTCCCTCCTTCCACCCATCTGCACGCCATCTTCAATCCTTAAACCGCTTTTGATTAAAAAAAAATTGAAAATTGCATTCGGCATAAACAGAATATAATCAGGCGTGCTTATGTTTTATTTATGTACAAAACAAAATCATATCGCTAAAATATAAACTTGTACACATTTTTTCTTTGAATATCAATATTTTCTTATCACGTATGGGCTTCCGTAGATAATGCGATGGTGTTGCGAAATGCAAAGAATACCATTAATCCATACAGTGGTTTCGTATAGAGTACAGTTTCTGCTATTGATATGCAAAAAATCACGAGTATATCTTTCCGGGTAAACCAAAAGTGTTTTTTTGCACGATACGAGATGTTGGGTCCCTGCCTACATATTTCAGTCTCAAAAAGTGCACCGGTCATAAAGATGCGGAGGGACGGAGAATCCCAGGCTACCTGGGGGAGTTAAATGAATACGTTCCGATGATAAATTACGTTTACCGGAATTAACTTTTTTTCTTATCATAGGACATGCTTTGTTTATTTGTTGTTAATGTGTTTCTTACTCAGTCTTTTTACTTCTTTTATTTAAGAACCCTGTTTCGGCTAGCTTCAATCCATCCTCAGCACGGCTGCTACCGTGGACAGAGTTGTTTCCCCCCTGGACGTGTGTGTGTGCGTGTGTGTGTGTGTGTGTGTTGGTAAGCATTCAGTTTGGTGGTACGGGATGACATTCTGGTGTGTACTCGAAGTCATATTGTTTTTAGCATTTCTTTGCAGCAGACATATTGGTATGATTGCTGTAGCTGTGATCATCTGCAATACTAAGCATCATCAAGAAGTCCTTTTCTGTAATCTGGCTCCTGTACATCATTTTCTCTAAGTTTCGCACGATTGAAAGTTCGCTTATTTCTGTATGCGCTGGTAGTCTTGTATTTCTTATGGTAACTGGCATGTTTTGAAATTTGTTCCAGATAATGTGATGACTGTTCCAAAAGGGAACTTCCAGAGATAAACTGTAGTTTTCTTTTTACAGACTTCGCTAATGTGTTGTTTGATTTCAGGACTTGTGCTGCATGACGGCGGCCAAAATTTCTCGAGTAGTTAGTTTCTGTACCATGTTTACTGATTGCCGAAACAACTGCACGATTGAAAGCTTCATTTTTCTGTGTTGAAGTTTTTGAACTTACATTTCTGACAGCTGTCTCACTGAGTCTCATTTGTAGAATTACACTGACCCCCCTTTTGGTACGCAGTATTCAGGGTGTTTTAGGTGGTATTCAGTACGCACGAGCCTAGTACGCAGTACTCGCACAACACACTATTTAGTATTTAGTACTCACAATGTATTTTTAAAACCAAATATTTATCATTTGAATGTATTTTTTTTTTATAAAATGTAAATAAAGGTCTAATTTTGATAAACGGGCCTTCATTCGTCTAGCAGATCCAGACTCTTAGGTCTTTTAGGTCCCGCATTATAGAGTGCGCTTTCGACAGTTGAACACAGATACGTCCCCCTTGTTGGTGGCTACTAGAAGTCGGGACGATTTTAAATATAGTTAAAATATAGTGTGTGTGTGTGTGTATGTGTACGGTATGTCCAATAACTCTTAAACGGGTTGATACTTTGTCTTATATATGGTTTATTGCAACGCAGAATGAATTAATCTATGTGACACACACAAAGATAATCAAAAATAAATAAAAATAATTTAACTTTGTAATTTAGCAATAACTTTCCGGGACCTGATATCAAAAGTGATTATCATATATGAACCAGTCTTACTCATAATATTATTTTTCATAAACTATCGTGTTCCTATAATTGAAATTAGTATATATTAATGTAGAATGGTCTTACGGACATAAATATGTAAAAAAACGTTTATAGAATTATGTTAAAAAATGACTTTGTAATTAATGATTACTTTCCAGGACCGCCTAAAAATAGACAAGATTTTTGTCTAAATGACTTGGACCAGTTTCACTCATAATATTATTGCTCATAAACTATCGTGTTCCCATAATTAAAATTAGTATATGTTAATGTAAAATGGTCTAGCGGACATAAATATGTATTTTTTAAAAATGACTTCCCGGTACCGCCTAAAAATAGACAAAAGATTTGGCTAAATGACTGTGAGCGTTCTTATTCTTCTATAAAATTCTCAATAACGAACACACTTTTTTTTACTAAAATTGATTTATATAAGAGCAGAAGTTAGGGTTAAGGTTATATTTAAAAAATATATGTACATATATTTTTTATAACTCTGTTATTTAACATTTAGTTTCCGGGACCTGATTCTTTATTTAAATTTCTATCTAAGTTGGGTCACACATGTTTGCCATATGTATTTTGAATGATATTAAACAAGCATTATTTATTTTTTGTGAGTAGTTATACTAACAAATTAACAAACATAAAGAAGCATTTATGTAATAAACAATAAATTTGTCCACGAGACACGGATGCCACCCACTGAAAACCCTCTGCATTACTGTGACCTTGACCTTTGAGGCACTGACATGATTCTTGCACGAGACACACCTTCTCATTGTGATGAACATTTGTGTGAAGTTTGACGCATTAATTTCCTTCAGTAGATTTGGACTAATTAATGGCTGACATGAAAAAATGACCTTTGACCTCCAACTGTTACCTTGACCTTGGAGGCACTGACATGATTCTTGCACGCGACACACCTTCTCAATTTGATGAACATTTGTGTGAAGTTTGAAGCAACTCCCTTTAGTAGTTTCCAAGTAATGAATGAGACATGATTTCTTTTAAGATTTGTTGACCTTTGACCTCCAACTGTGACATTGACCGTTGAGACACCGACATGATTTTTACACGTGACACACCTCCTCATTGTGATGAACATGTGAAGTTTGACACAACTCACTTCAGTAGTGTCCAAACAATGGCTGAGACATTTACGATTTGATTACCTTTGACCTCCAAGTGTGACCTTGACCTTTGAGACAGGAACATGATTCTTGCGCGCGACACACCTTCTCAGTGTGATGAACAGTTGTGTGAAGTTTGACGCAACTCCCCTATGGGGGCATAAAACAATATTAAGCGGCTTTGTAATTAAGCATTAACGTTTCGGGATTGCATGAACATGTTCTTTAACATATACTGTTTGATAGTTTTTATAACATGATTAGTTTGCAATCAATAATTATCTTATCTTAATTTTTATTTTTTCTTAATATTTTTTATTTTAATATGTAAGTAACATATCGAGGGTATAACACCTTATTGTATACTTTTATATTGTCCCGTTTAGTTTGCATTGAGCTAAGTGTGAAATATATAGAGTTTAATAACCAGTGTTTTTGAGATACGAGTGCGGAGTTCGAGATTTTTTATCGGGGCCATTTCTCTACCGAGGGAGATATTTTCAGTATCTCAAAAACACTGGTTATTAAACTATATATTACATAATTTAAAATGATATTTTATAAATATTTCTAATGATTCACGCCTTTTTACACCAGTTTGTACGAGGACGCCAAGATGACGTTACGTCATCCAATACGACGTTACGTCATACAAACAAAACAAGTGGAACCGGAACTCTTCGTTAATTTCCGTAATCGTTATTTCTTAGTGGTGGAATCTGACGAAAACGTCCGTAAAACAATCGGAACGTCATTTGGCATTCCCGCCACTGACGGAAAAGGCCGAGCAATGTTCCGTACTGGAAAATATCTCCCACTGGGACATATTTCCCAGTAGAGGAAACGAGTAGATATAGCTTTTCTATTCCCAGTATTTCCTATACAAATCACAGACAAATATGTAATATTCTACCAATTTGCACACATTGATATTGCACCGGAACTTTTTCTCGTGCATGCTAAGAGCCGCGAAATAGAAATAAAGAACTACTTTCAAATAAAATAACGGAATGCTTCCTATAGCGTCAACAAAGAAATACGTGTTTTTTCCCCCAATCTTTTATGGCAGAAATTGATAAAATAATTGAAATGGTCACTCACCCAATGTTTTTAACGTTATCGAATGGTAAACAAACTTTAGAAAATCGCTTGATGTTTTTAATGACGTCATCCGACGTCGACGTCGTTTTCGCGCAAAATAATCATCCACACAAAATGAAACTGAATGACAAGATAGGAATTTCATCAAAAGCTATAAAAAATAACACAAATAAAATGAAAAGTAATAGTCATACAATTAACATCGATCGAAAACAATATGAAAGTATACAATAAAAAGGTTATTGAATTTGTATGGCTAAATATAACTTGGAACTCGTTGTAAGTGGCGCAGGACGACTCGCAAGCTCGTCGTCCTTTGCCAAAACAACTCGTTCCAGGTAATATTTAGCCATACAAATTCAATAACCTATAGTACTGTACTATATCTACACATCTATATAGGAAATATAATATAATAGAAGAAAAAGACAAGAAGTAACACATATACTCGTACAGTTTCATAATGTTTAATTCGTCAATTGATGAGTAATAATGTTACAAGCCTGTTGGATGTTTTTTTGTTTTTTTTAGATATTTAATCTTGTATAGGTATGATAGCAGAAAATGATGATGTCGTGTAAAAAGACTAGAAGAAAATGCACCTAGATCTATGAAATTTTTTTCTAAAAGAACTATGATGTAATTTGTGCTAAATAGTTTTCAGTACTCGGTCTCTAAAATAAGGAGTATTTAGTACTCAGATCTCAAATTAAGGAGTATTCAGTTTTCAGAGAGGAGGTGGGGGGTTACATCCTCATATGTTGTATGCCGAGTTAGGACATCGTCGAAATAACAATTAAATCCGAAATATTACGTATTTGTCTGTGATTTGTATAGGAAATACTGGGAATAGAAAAGCTAGCTCTACTGGGAAATATCTCCCAGTGGGAGATTTCCCAGTACGGAACATTGCTCGACCTTTTCCGCCAGTGGCGGGAAGGCCAAATGACGTTCCGATTGTTTTACGGACGTCGTCGTCAGATTCCGCCACCAGGGAATAACTATTACGGAAATTAACGAAGAGTGCCGATTCCACTGTTTTGTTTGTATGACGTAACGTCGACGCAACGTCGTCTTGGCGTGTCTTGGCGTTCTCGTGCAAACTGGTGTAAAAAGCCGTGAATCATTAGAAATATTAATAAAATATCATTTTAAATTATGTAATATATAGTTTAATAACCAGTGTTTTTGAGATACTGAAAATATCTCCCTCGGTAGAGAAATGGCCCCAATATAAGAACTCGTGTAGAGAAATGGCCCCAATATAAGAACTCGTTCTCCGCACTCGTTCTTATATCGGGGCCATCTCCGCACTCGTTCTTATATCGCGGCCATTTCTCTACCTCGGGAGATATTTCCTGTATCTCAAAAACACTGGTTATTAAACTCTATTATTGCCTTTTGGACTAAGATTAAAGTAGCTATCCCGCCAACAACAGACATATGTTATAGCATATGTTCATCGTTTCTAAACCTTAGAATGACGATATATATAGAGATTATTTAACTGCTGGGATCGATTATAGGGAAATCCTTCACGAGTGGTAGACGTGTGGTTCTTTCCACGAACGAGCGCACGCGAGTGTGTGAAAAAACAAAGCACGTCTACCATCAAGTGAAGGATTACCCAATAATCGATCCCAGCAGTTAAATGATCTATTTATTACATTTGAAATTACGTTTTCCAAACAAATATTCGCTTTATTGAATGTTATCGTCAGCAACACTTTGTTGACGTCACGCCTCAACGTCGCAACGTTAGTTATTATTGTGTTCTGAGTTAGCAACGTTAGTTATTATTGTGTTCTGAGTTAGTTATTAATATATAGCGATTATGAATATTCTTGCACTGAGAAATCCCGATCTTTCACGCATAGAAATGTAATAAATATATATATATAATTTAAATATTTTGATAACCTAAATTCTATAGACACAATACACTGTCAGACAGTTTTAACCAGCCATGCCAAACCCCAAAACTGGAGCGTCAAATTAAGAGTTACCGACACTTAATTCATTTTACGCATATTCGAAAACGGGTATTTTAAAGAAACCGTGAATAAACATTTACATTTAATTGGTAGATATACATTAGTATATGACCTAAACACGTGGGTATACTTTTGATAAACAGTTTTATAGTGTAAATTTGACGTTACTTGGCGGTTTAATTAAATCTACCGAGGTATCATCGTAGTGTTACGAGGCAATGTTCTATTCATCTTCACGTTGTTTTAGATGGATACATAATATCGTTAAATATTTAACGACTGTGGTTACTCCTATATCTGGATTTACCAGCAAGATTAAAGTGAAAGGATATGCGTTTACTCATTAAGGGCTATTGATCCGACATCTTGGAAAACATATCTAAAATGGATGGAATTTGGTCAATTTTAATATTCAGCCAAATGCATACTTTAGGCATGATAAATTCCAACCATATATTACAAGACAATAGTTCAGCACTACTGATGTAAACATAATATTAGAAATATTCTAGTATGGCAGAGTGTGCCCTTTATCTACATACCGTTTGATACAATTTTACTCAACGTTGTTGTTTTTTCTTTTTTTATGGGAAATAAGTTGGTCCAAGGAATTAGACCCAGAGCCCATGGAGTTTTATTGCAGTGGGAGACGCCAAAAGGTCTGTGGGTGTTTTCTTACTTGAAATTTTATGTTTAATTGAAAAACCCATTTCTTAAGTGCACCAGCATGCCCCAAAGTTAAAAAAAATGCAATTGAAAGCAACTATAGAGGACAGAAAATCAGGGTCTGAAAAATGGGGAGTATGGTTGAGTTTATGTTTATGCTATATGTCTTATAGCGTTAATAGTGTTCAAAATGGTATCAATGCATAGGTAATGAGGCAAAGATATTTCAAAAATGGTCGAAAGTTCAATTACGTGCAAAATCCATAATAAAATCACATTTTCCTTCCCATGTGTAAATATTTTTTTATGACAGTATATATATTCTATATTATTTTATGATATTTATTGATAATACAGAATATGCTGATATCGTGTAAATATAATTTAAATGTGGTGATATGACACGTACTTCCAAAGATCACTTTGATATGACATGGGGTCAACATATGAGTGAACTCATTAAATGGGAATATATTGAATACAATTACTTGTACCACTGACAAACTTGGTATTTATAGCAGATAACATTAAATGGTGTTGTATATATATAAAAAAGTATGGACTTTCAATTGTTAGTTGTCAAAACTAATATTTGGTATATTAAAGATTAATGTCAATGGGTTCATCGAGGTCAACAAGTTCAATTAAGTACACATATATGACAAATTAATATTTTTTGGCAGATATATAGCATACTATTGGTATACAATTCAAAGATGTCATCAAAAATAAAGATGATTAGCCGATATAAATCACATTCAGAAGTAAAACAGCGTAGATTAAAAGACCTTTGCTTGTGTATCTACAAATACTGAAATCAAAATTGGACTACTAAATACAAATGTGTTGTTACAACTTTTGATAACACAAGCTTCCCAATAGCTAGACGAAACATGTCAAGGTAAATTTCGGTAACCTACACTCAGTACTGTCTAATCAACATTGTCATCTTCCTCTATTTCTGATTCATCGGATGTTGCCATATCTTCCGTATCGTCTTCGGCAGCACTGTTACTATCGCTGTTTATGTCGTCAATAATGTCTTGGGATATCTGGGGTCCAGAAAACAACTTCATTGTGAACCGTTCATCTTCTATCCATTTCGGGTATAGCGCAAGAGGATCGGCTCTATCGGCATGCTTCCATAGCGAAGCCACTAAGTTGTCCGCAGCACCTTTATATGTAGGACTGATCTTGAACGTTGCAGTAGACTTGGATCAGCCCCTTTTTGTTTTGCCAATGGGTGACTTTGGTCTGTAAGGGTGTATTTTGTCCTGAATATAGTATATCATGCATCGTCTACACTAGTTAGAACAGGTTTGCCGTAAAGATTACACACGAATGACTTTATATCACTTTCAACTTCAGTTGTCACTTCATCAGATTCTCCAAGCTGTCTAAATGCATGTAGATACCGGGGGATTTTTCGACAATTTCAAAAGGTCGAACCGATCCTTTACTGATGAATGCAGCAGTATAGTCACAACCAGTGAATGCATGTACTGCTGAAAATGCTGAACATACAGGCTTTCCTAACTTTCCACTGAGCTGTGTGATGTCGATATACCTTCTGTTGTTTTTGCTTTCGTGGCCTACATCCATCCAGACAAAGGCTTCCTAGTTACTGACATGGGATAAGAGAACGACGAACACATCTATATCTGTACAGCCAACAACAACATTGGGTAGTTCGCTGGTCTGGCTGATGTGTCGTAAATGCCGAACTATTCTGGTGTCCGCCTCTTCATGTGTGCAACATAAATTTGCAATGTAACTGTTTCGTTTTCAGCTTTAAAGAGATAACATACATCCTCCAAACCCACGTAGAGCGTGCAACTTTTCAATATAGATCCATACTCGTCCTTCGTCCATTTATCAGACAGGAAATGTAGGAGTGAAATTTTGAACGACTCGGAACGTAATTCCCGGTGAAAATATTTAGGTCGTCTTTGCTATGGTCCAGCTATTTTTGTTTCATCAGAACTTTCTCCACGAGAGTATCGTTCAATGTCTTTAATAGAATCTTTGTATTGGTCACATACAAAGATGTTTGTATTGGTCACATACAAAGTCGACACGGTCTGCAAGTCGAGTTAGCATTGACAATATCACATTGGCTACACCACCGAATGTCGAAGGTAAGTTATTGAGTGTTTGAATGAGAAACATTGCATCCACTATCCATACATCTGATGTCTGTGGAGGCTCACTAACATCTTTCTCCTCTAGCGTTTTCATTAGTGTTGACTTGTCCATTTTCATAATGTTTCCATCAACATGAGCCAGAGACATCGGAACAGGGATCAGTGGATAGCTAAATATCTTTCTCAGTTCTGTCTCCATCGTAATGGCAAGGTAAAACAAGCGCCCAAACATATCTCTGGTTCCCTGTAGTTCTTTGATTTTGCTATCCTTTGAATTGAATTGACTTGAATGTTGTTTAACGGCTCATCAACACAGTATAGGTTATTTAGAGCAGCCCCAGTGAGAGGGGAAGGATACAAAGGAATCCGGGAACCGTGCCCTACTCTTATTATCGAATAGATTCCTATGGTTCTTTAACGTCCTCGGAGCTATCCTTTGAAGGAAGCTTTACGGATACGGCAGCTTGTAAAAAGTTCTTATATTTTCTATGTGGTATTGGCTTCTCAAAACAATCAACATCTGCAAAGCTCCCATCCTTGAACTTTTCTTAACACTTGTCTCCAATTTCCACAACTGCTACGATGCGTTCTGCGATGTCTTTGGGCATTAGTTTCCCTGTGGAAATGCATTACATTCTTATCAGTTGACTCTATGCCAACTGTCGCGTTTGATTCTGAATGGTTTTAGTTCCTGTGTTGAGTCTGCCTTTGCTTTCATTCCAGTTTTCGCCAGTAGTGAACCAACAACAGCACTCCTGACAGAGCGTGTAATCATCCAACGCCTCCGAGCACCAATAGATCCACTAAAGGAAGCTATCCATTTCAACTTTGATGCTGCATCCGCATTAATGGATTGCTCAAGTGTGGGATCTACTGGACTGCGGGAAAATGGCATCGATGTACGTCGAACTGACAAAGCTCCGGCTTCTAGCATATAACACCTCGGTGACTTTTGTCTACGTTAAGGAGATCAAGATGAAATCTCACCATAAAAACGATAGAAGAGAAAGTTGTTAGTGAGCCTCCACAAACATCAGATGTATGGATAGTGGATGCAATGTTTCTCATTCAAACACTCAATCACTTACCTTCAACATTCGGTGGTGTAGCCAATGTGATATTGTCAATGCTAACTCGACTTGCAGACCGTGTCGACGTTGTATGTGACCAATACAAACATCTTTGTATGTGAACAATACAAAGATTCAATTAAAGACATTGAACGATACTCTCGTGGAGAAAGTTCTGATGAAACAAAAATAGCTGGACCAGAGCAAAGACGACCTAAATATTTTCACCGGGCATTACGTTCTGAGTCGTTCAATATTTCACTTCTACATTTTCTGTCTGATAAATGGTAGAAGGACGAGTATGGATCTATATTGAAAGGTTGCACGCTCTACGTTGGTTTGGAGGATGTATGCTATCTCTTTGAAGCTGAAAACGAACCAGTTAGACGTACGGTCATTGCAGATTTATGTTGCACACATGAAGTGGTGGACACCAGAATAGTTCGGCATTGACGACACATCAGCCAGACCAACGAACTAGCCAATGCTGTTGTTGCTGTACATATGCATATGTTTTCATCGTTCTTTTATTCCATGTCAGTAACTATGAAGCCTTTGTCTGGATGGACGTAGGCCACGAACACAAAAACAACAGAAGATATATCGATCGACGTCACACAGCTCAGTGGAACGTTAGGAAAGCACGAATGTTCATATTGCCTGCACTACATGCATTCACTGGTTGTGACTATACTGTGACTAAAATCCCCCCACCCCGGATATCTACATGCATTTAGACAGCTTGGAGAATCTGATGAAGTGACAACTGAAGTCGAAAGTGATATAGAGTCCTTCGTGTGTAATCTTTACGGCAAACCTGTTCTAACTAGCGTAGACTATGCAAGATATGCTATATTCAGGACAAAATTACGCCCCCATAGACCAAAGTCCCCCCTTGGCAAAACTAAACGGTGCTGATCCAAGTCTCCTGCCACGTTCAAGATCAGTCCTACATCAAAAGGTGCTGCGGACAAACTAAGTGGCTTCGGTGTGGAAGCATGCCGATAGAGCCGACCCTCTTGTGCTTAACCCAAAGGAATCTGGATGGATAGAAGAAGATGAACGGTTCACAATGAAGTGATTTTCTGGACACCGGATACCTCAAGACATTATTGACGACATAAACAGCGATAGTAACATTGCTGCCGAAGACAATACGGAAGATATGACAACATCCGATACATCAGACATAGATGAAGATGACAATGTTGATTAGACAGTACTGGGTATAACGTGTAGGTTACCGAAATTTACCTTGACATTTTTCGTCTAGCTATTGGGAAGCTTGTGTTATCAAAAGTTGTAACAACACATTTGTATTTAGTAGACAAATTTTGTTTTCAGTATTTGTAGATGCACAATCAAGGACTGCTTTACTTCTGAATGTGATTTATATCAGCTAGTCATCTTTATTTTGATGACATCTTTGAATTTTATACCATTAGTATGCATATATTTTGTCATATATGTGTACTTAATTGAACTTGTTGACCTCAATAAACCCAATGACCTTAATCTCTAATATAACAAATATTAAGTTTGACAACTAACAATTGAAAGTCCATACTTTTTCATATACAACACCATTTAATGTTTTCTGCTATAAATAGCAAGTTTGTCAGTGGTACAAGTGCAATATTCAATGTATTCCCATTTAATGAGTTCATTCATATTTTGGCCCCGTGTCATATTAAAGTGATGTTCGGAAGTACGGGCAATATAACCACATTTAAAATACATTTACACGATATCAGCATATTCTATATTATCAACAAATATCATGAAATAATATAGAATATATACACTGGAATAAACAAATAATATAAATATGGGAAGGAAAATGTGATTTTCTTATAGTTTTTGCACTTAATTGAACTTTCGACCTTGTAAACCATTTTGACCTTTACTTTGAATATTCTCAAACTATTTTTTAAATATATTTGCCTCATTACCTATGCATTGATACAATTTTGAACACTATTAACGCTATAAGATATATAGTATAAACATAAACTCAACCCTACCCCCCATTTTTCAGATCCTGATTTTCTTACGTCTATAGTTGCTTTCAATTGAATTTTTGTTATCTGTGGGGCATGCTGGTGCCCTTAAGAAATTGGTTTTTAAATTCATCATAAAATTTCAAGTAAAGAAACACCCACAGACCTTTTGGCGTCTCCCACTGCATTAAACGTCCATGGGCTCTGGGGCTAAATAGATCTACAAGTCGAGTAGAAAAACTATCAGGATATTGTGGGGTTTTAAAAAATCAAGATTGCTGTATGTCCCTTTAATAAATTAGCTTCAATGTAGCCGTTTCAGGGAATTGCAGTATAACATATTTAAAACAAAATGCATATAATTTACTACTTTAACATTTTCATTCATAACAGTCTACTAAATCATTTTAGAATTATTTTATTATTAGAATTTTGTGTTTCTTAGTTTCAAGAACCTCATTACTCAATGTCCAGTAAAACCTCTGTGTGTTCTGAGAATGTATTGAGCTTTAAATTAACTGGTTTTATTGGTCCAATTTTTATCACTGAACCAATCAAAATGTTCATTTGGTTGTTTCTATCATGACATCACTTTCTGGTATTATGACATCCAACCCTTTTAATTGCTGTGAGAAACAGATTAAGACTGTTTGTATCACTCATTGAGTATAAATGAGTTTCTTGGAACCAAGAATCACAAAATTCTAAAAATAAAATAATTATAAAATGATTTAATAGACTGTTCCATTTGTATGTTCTGGTTAATAAACGTTTTAATAAAAAAACACACCAAAAAAACAACCAGATTAAACAGAAAATGAATTTCTTCAAATTACTGACAGTACTAGGATATAGAACTTACACAGATATATAGGGCTGCAGTGGTGACTCCACTGTCCGGAAATAGAAAATATCACTCCATCTGCATCATCTCCAGTCGAATGCTCATCCTACTGCAATAAAAGAACAAAAGATGTTTAGGTAACATCCTCACTAACATGTTAAAGTGACACCCGGCAATCTTTCATTTATTCGAAACTCATGGTGTCCCATTGGTTTTCAACGTAACTTGCATAATTATTTGCAATCATTTATTTATAATATTAATTATTTGAATAATTAAAGGGGTTGGATGCACTATTTTCAAACAATTTTTTTTCAAAGGGCTCTGAAGAATTTGAAAAAAATTGAAAGAATTATCAAAATGCCATGAAAAATAAACGACGTATGACCTATTCAAAATGTGCAAAGAAACACAAATGGAGACAGCCATCTTTGAACGATGACGTCATTGCGCCTTTTTAGCATATATGGCATATTGACAAAATGTCTTTAAAAGCAAAGAAAATCACTGGAAATGAAAAATAAGCATACAATTTAAACATTTTACATCTGTATATTTTTAATCAATTTGCAGTGATTTTCTTTGCTTTTTATTTTTTCAATATGCAATATATAGTAAAAAAGGTGCGATGTAGTCATCGTTCCTTGATGGCCGCCTCCATTTTATGTTCTTTGCAAAGTTTCAATAGGTCATATTTCATTTATTTTTCATGGCATTTTAATAATTCTTTCAGCTATTTCTAAGGTTGTCAGATCCCTTTTAAATAAATATTGTTTGAAAACAGTGCATCAACCCCTTTAAAGGGACACTGTCCATAAGTAAGCAGAGCCAAATAACTGTCGGATTTTTATTCAGTGAAATGTCTACATGAAAACATTAGCATAGACCCAGATAAGCCTGTAGTAATACATTCTTGCGTTTGAAAAAAAAAAACGGTTTTATTTATTATATGTAAATAATGTGGGACCCACTTTATTTACATATTCGTTTGATTAAATGACATCCATTAGCGTATTAGCTTTTATATGTTGTATCTCTTACACAAAACTACAAAACATCTGGCCCGGTTAGCTCAGTAGGTAGCGACTTTCGACTATTATTACCTGCGATTGTAATTTTGGTGTGGATTACGAGTTCAATCCCACGAAACTGTTATTCTTTTTTTGTAAAGCTATTGAATTCCGTAAAACAATTCCATTTTATTAAGTAAATATTCAATAATGGTTGGTGTTATGTTTGTCAACATAAATATTGTGTGTTTTATAGGCTAAAAGTTACGGACATTGTCCCTTTAAGCAAATTGTGTAACCGAGTTTACATATCTAAACTAACTTCTGATAATGTTGCACCAATAATACATGTCTATCTAAATATTTGGCAGAATATTAAAGAAAACTGAAATCTCAATATTTTACCAGCAGTTATGTCAAAATGTGACAGGATTAATACATTGATGTGCTACTTTTAAAGCTTCAATACAACTACAGGTTGCCATGTGTCAGTAGTCGAGCATTACATTAGCACCTTGATTTATTAATCCAGTATTGTTTAGACTTAAAAAATCTGACAACCTTACAAATACACTAACACAGTATAAAGCTAAACAAAAAATGTAGTTAGCTGAATCAACAGTCGTAAATATACCCTTACTTTTCGAAATTGTACTTAAAATTTTAAAAAAATGAATGCCAAAGTTGTATTTGAGGTAGTGACCGTAGTCTATATTTAATTATGCCTCATGATTTGTTTCTTAGAATTTCTATCTAATTGACTAAATAAAAAATCAAATACCTGAACGATTTATCACAAACTATTGAAGCTAACAAAAGTTATTTTTTAGATTTCCTAAAGTGTCTAACAGTCCCATATACAGTACAGTATGCATGTGGGGAGACTCATCATTAATATCAACACAGTATTTTGTTTGTAAAATCTTTTTGTTTCTCAAACAATTTTCAAAGTTGATGTATTTTCATTTACCACTGAAAAGTCCACTTCCAATGGTATATAATGTAGCCTATGTGAGTATTGTCCAAATTCTTCATGTAAAATTAAATACTGAAAACATGAACCCATTTTAATGGTAATGTACTGTATAACTCTGAGATGCCCCCTAACACGATTTACAGTGCATGTTTAATTTACTTACGAATAAACGAATATTGCGTCAAAATATTCAATTAATATTTTAAATCAATCGCAAATCAAAGTTATTGTGTTTTCCAAAATCAACTTTTTCCAAAATTAACATGAAATCACTTTTTATGCAAAAAAACTACCGAAATTCGCACAAACGTGCCTCCCCGTCAGCAGCCTACCTAAGCGACAGGATTTTCGACAATTTAACGGGTGTAAAAGTTAAAATCATCGCTATACACTATTAAATACATCAACCATTCACACTTTGGTATCTATTGTGCCTTTTATAATAAAAAAAACATCCACGAAAGCACCACCAACCGTCTTTTGGGATGCTACATCCGACAATCAGAATTTCTGACTGTAATAAAAATCAGTTGCCGTTATCTAATACCAGTTACAAAGAAATTATCCAAAAAATCATAATACTTACAATTTTATAATGCTAATATTCCTCCTTTAAACACATTTTAAGAGTCCTCGCATGCCAAATTTCTGCTAAAATCCACTCATATTTGAATTCAAGTCCGACCCTGCGTGTCAACTTTGAAACAAGATGGCGCTTCCTTCCGTGAGGTTCGGCGTGGGGTATTTTTAATACATCGACTACACCATCAATAGCTAATCGAAACACTCTTAATTCGATTTTTTTACTTGGGTGACTTGTTAAACAATATATTTAATCACTCAAAGATTATTAGGCAATTGAAACCCGAATTCCGAGGTCGTAATTTTACATTGTTTAGAATTTTCACACACAAGATCACACCGCATTTCGGCCGTTGACGGAGTTTTCGATAGTGAGGATCGTTCATTTTGTGCGCCCATTTGGTGTCATCGCAGATTTTCCTAATGTTTTCAGAAAGCGTAGTCGAGGTATCGGACTATCAAATTCCAAAATTTTAGGAAAATCTGTGATGACAACAAATGGGCGCACAAAATGAACTTTTGACAATAAAATGGATTTAAAAAAAGTCAAAATTTAATAACGAACGGCGTTCATCACACTAATGACAAGTAAAAAGTTTTGAGACATTTATTCAACAACTGCATCAAAGAACATTATATAACACATGAACATGCACACTTTTGACGTTTTTAATACAGTCACTTTCGATTTATAGTATGTTTTATAAGGTCATACACATTTCAATTAAACAGCACGTGACCCGATAATGGGACTATTTTGCGTCAAACTACTATGGTGAAATGAGTAGAACACTTAGGTCTATGCACTTGTTTACGTTCCCGTGCGTCCTGACTGCAATGTCACCAGTTAATTTAAAACTCATTACATTCTCAGAACTCATTGAAGTTTTACTTGAAATTGAATAATAAGGTTCTTGAAATGCAGAAACACAAAATTATAATAACCAAATAATTCTACAATTATTTAATAGACTGTTACCTATGTTTAGACTATACGTATCGCAGGCTAAAATAGTACACATGTATTTTCAAACTATATGTACATATGGGTCATTGTAACAGTCTGTACACATACGACATGTACGAAACAATTTAAAAGTGCAAACACATTAGGCAGTGATTTATATTAATATAATATTTAAAAATGAAAGAAAGGAGAAATGATAACATAAACATAAATTGGACTGTAACAAACTATGAAGTTCTGGACTGTTGATACAAAACAAAATATCGTTTCTAAAAATATAATTGTTAAAAGGAGATGATGCAATAGTTTGATTAATCTGAAATGTTCTACCACATTTATTGGCGTAAATGAGGATTCACAAAAGAAAACCTCACAGGAACATACGGAAATAAAACACCAGTTGGTGACAGACAATTTAAATTGGGTTCTACGGCGCACTAACACATGAAATGTTATATGGCGCCTAACAGGTATGAACATGCCAAGCTCATCCTCCATTTGCCTCAAGATTAAATATGGGATGTGGGCCTAGAACCCTCTAACCTGCCGAACCGCAGAGTTGCTGCAAATTATAGAATATTGTTGAGAGGTGTTCCTTACATGGCCGTAATTGATAGCCACGATGAAGATACAAGTTCTACTTTTATTATGGTTGAAAAAAACAGCAAGGAATATATAATTAAATTCTTATTAAATAACAAGTAATGATAACATGTTATACTAAGTAATTTCAAATGATGAAACGAAAGGTGCGCGTCATCAAATTCACATTTCACAATATCATATAAATATTAAACAAATATCTTACCAGGCAATGACACTTTAAAAGCTATGTTGATACATAATTATCAACTGTCTCAGTCTGTATTAGCAAACTAAATACTATGTATTTCTAACGGCTAACTATCGTAGAGTAGAGATGCTACTCCCTTGACATCTTCTAGAAGAGTGCCTAAGTTAATGTGTTAGAACAGAACGGCGGGAAGGAAAGATATATTAATAGAAAAAAGTGACCACTCACACACTCCACTGGACAAACCAGTTCCTCACACCCCATCTATAAATATATATTGATTTGTGTTCACACACAGTATAATCAATAATCCATAACATGCTGGCTATTTACACTGTACTGAATACTATTGTGGTAAAAGGGAAATAACTCCTACTATAATATAATACTAACAAGTAGGGGTTATGAAGCCTGGCTGACATACTCCCTCTGCCAGGAAAATGCCTCTGTGCATTTTAAATGTAGATCTAAAACTGAAAGAATTAACTGAAATGAAGATTAAAAAGTTTCATAATAAATTAGTAGGTATCAAAATGTAGTGACTGTCGATAGGGGGCTTATCAAGTCCTTGTGGCTCCGATCCCTGGTGATGTGGGTAGCCGGTGCGTTCCCGCCAACTGCCATGACGTAAGGCCAAACAACCCCTCTGATTGGTCGAGCCTCGAGGAAACAAGTGCATTCTAGAAGGCATTGTGAGACTGACAAGACGTCTACAAGTATCCTGACAGAATCCTACATATAACGAAGATTAAGTAACGACCCGAGGGCACAGATACGATGTATAGGTAAGGAAACACTTTAATGGTGTCAGAAGTGGGATTGTTCCTACGCCCGGAATGTGTTTTTAGGAGGAAATTCGTGGTTTCCCGGTGCTGTGCATCGCGCGGCACTGGTCCGTGAGATTGCTAATCTCACCGAGGCGGCGCTTTCTCTAAGAATCTTCGGCGGAATTAAGGTCAGTAAGCATGTAAATAAGTGTTCCTGCCTTGCATTGGTGTCTGTTCTCGGGAAAAAAGGGGAACAAAGAGGTTTTTGTGAGTGCACAAAATGCAGACAGTGCGCATGCGCAAGCATTCAAACCGGATGTTTTGATGTAGATTGTTCCGGTTTATACATCGGAGGCCCTGAGTGTATAACACTCTGATTTCCTGATGAGGCGCATGTCTGGAGGTTTTATAAGGAAGGTTTCCTTGCTCAGTAGTGATTATTATTAAAAAATAATTGTTTTTATTTTATTTTCATTTTTATATTGCTGTGTTGTGTAATTAATTTATAATGGGGTCCAGTGGAGAAGATGACATGGTCCGGATTAGAGTTAATTTTGTATCGGCGGATGAATTAGCTCAGATAAGGGGAATAGGGCCCCGGTTGGCTACCGCCATGGTTGCAGTGCGAGAGGCACAGGGTAACTTGACCCCAACAGAGTGGCAGGTGTTGACGAGGATCCACATGGATAGGATAGACTGGGGCGCCCTGGATTTCACGCTCAGGCCGTATGAGCCCCGGGAGACCGAGCAGCCTCCGGGCCAGGGTTGGAATTTAATGACCCAACAGACTCCTGCCTCGGAGCAGTCATGTATGCAAGAAGAGGACTAGGATGTACACGAAGACGCTGACACGGTGTATCGGGATGTGGATACCGGCAGTCTTCACAGGCAAGCAAGCCTGGGGGATCACCCCAATACACCGCGTCCACATGACACTGGATCATGGGAGCAGCCTGCACTTTATCCGTACCAGTATCCGGCTAGGGGGATTCTCTCCCTGGCTGCACAAGGAGATATCAAGCCCCCCATGTTAGGGGCCATGGCGCCTGTGCCTACGGGTTCACCAGATCCCACTAGAGCGGAACTGGAGCTGATGAGGGACATTCTCAAAGTGAAAGGTGGCCTCGTGGGGGTGAAGGTGGAAGAGGTACAGCCGGCTCAACCAACCACCAAGGCGGGGAAGGTTGTGGCACCGGTTCAGTCAAGTCCAGTAGCAACCGCTGAGGCCCCCATCACTTAGGGTGTGTCACAAAGTGCGGGGGTAATCCCAAAATCCTCTACCAACCTCAAACATGTGTTTTATGCCTCTACATCGTCTTCGTCATCATCAAAAAGGGCCGTAAATCGCAAGTTTATGGATTAAGGGTGGCGAGTTTGAGTCCCAGAAAGTCAATATTAAGCCAGAGGGGCAAAAAGCGACGCTCCCCATCGCCGAGGGGTATAAAAGGTTGTTCACCATCGCGAAGTGGTAAAAAGAGTCGCTCACCATCGCCAAGGGGTAGAACAGGTTGTTCCCCGTTGCGAAGGGGTAAGAAGCGTCGATCCCCATCGCTGAACGATTCAGATTCGGATGCTAGCTTGTCCAGGGTAAACCGGAAGCACCGTGTATACAAGGTTGGATTTCCGGCTGCTCATAAACATGGCGGATCTAGGGAATGGGACCCGGTCAAGTCCCTACCCAATGCCCTCTTGTATGATGGGAAAACTCTGGCTGGTTTTTAAGCAGCGCTTCACCAGTTATGCTATCAGGAAGGGATGGTCCAAATCCCAATGCTTGGAGTGCCTGTGCTGGTCCCTGACGGGTAAGGCAGCTGAGTATTGTGCGATCATGAAAGAGCGGTATCCTGGGTCACTTATGTCATACCGACTAATGCTAGCTCAGTTGGATTGTCGGTTTGGTGGCATGGAGCTCACGGCTACCACTCAAGCGAGGTTTCACCAGGCCGTGCAGGCCCAGGGGGAGTCATTGGAAGACTGGGCTGATCGGGTGTTGACATTGGCAAACAAGGCATTTGTTGATTTGCCAATTACTTACTCGACCCAACAGGCGGTGGTACGGTTCTGTCAGGGACTGGCAGACCGTGATGCTGGCCATAGGGTCGGGCTCGAGCAGCCGGACCGCATTGAAAACGCCATAGACAGGGTACGATGGCACCAACACATGACTCAGGCGGTGTATGGGAAGCCTCGTAAAGATCCCAAGATGGGACGGGATGATAAGAGGGAGGCCCCAATAGTGATTTCGGCGGTTCAAGAGGCGGCACCCCGGGAGGCCAGTAGGGTAGAGGACGTTCTCAATAAATTAGAACAAAAGTTCGAAACTCTGTCAATGAAGTTCGACTCGCTTAGTGGGGGCCAGCAGGCAGACAAAGGACAATGGACCTCAACCCAGTAGCAGCCTGGAGGCCCACCTACCAATCAGAAACCACTAAAGGGAGGTGCATGTTTTGGGTGTTGTGAGGTTGGGCACTTCAGACGGGAGTGCCCACGGAAAGGGCGTGGTGACGGCGTGCAATGGGGAGAGGATCTTTAAACGGGACAGGATCTAGGCCGGGGGCCGATCCTCGATCCCAAAACAACGAGGCCAGGCGGGGAAGGCACTAATTAGTCGAGGGGCCGAGCCTATTAGGGCACGACCACTGAATTATGATCATGTGGGGAGCTGGAGGCAAGTTGCCACACTGCTCCACCACCAGTAGTGCCGGAAGTAAAGGAGCGTGAGGCAGGTTGCCACACTGCTCCACCACCCGTAGCGCCGGAAGTGAAGGCAGCTGTACTGGCACAACAAATACATAGCCGCAGGGCTGATATGAGTAAGGGAGTGGAAGATTGGTTTGCACACAATCCAGTTGCGGAGTCTGTCAAAGCTAAACCAGCGTTGTTGGGCGACCCAGTAGTAGGGGGTCGAGGGGCTACCGTGGGGAGCCAGCCCACTAAAGTCAGGGGCGTGCAGCCGGAAGAGGGGTTGGCGCTCGTAAGTGTGTCACCACCAATTCAGGATAGTTTATGTTTCCCCGAGAGGGCGGGGAATGAGGGAAGTGGAATACCCAAAGGGGATGGCGAAGGTGCCCCAGCGAATCTGGGGCGGAACACCAGTATTTCATCTCGATCCGCGGCAAGGGATTTACCGGCGGGAACCCAGGGGACCAGCAGTCCAGTGGGGCCGGAAGTAGGTTGCCAGGGTGCGGATGCAGAGGAGGAGGAGGTGAAGGTGTGCCAATTGGGTTCCAATTCCCAGTTTAGTATTGAGGTCCACGTGGACGGACGTAAAGTAGAAGCGGTGGTGGACACGGCGGTGGAGGTGACCATTATATCGGATAGATTTTATAAGTCTATGAAGGTGCCTCCCCACAAAATTAAAGTTGTTAAACTACTAACAGCGGGCCGGGAAATGTCAATGCACGGGTTTATCGTTGGTCCAGTAACCTTGAAAATTGGCGAGAAGAGCTACCAACAAACAGTGTATGTAGCTCCTATCGCGGAAGATATGTTGCTGGGCTTCGACATGTTATTTCACCTGGGGGCTGCGGTCCTAAATATGGGTGAGGGTACGTTGACATTCGATGGGCAGGTTCTCGGGCTGAATATTGGGGATCGTAAAGGGGAGCCAAAGGTGGCTAGAGTGACGGTCGCTTAGCGACAGGTTATTCCCCCAAATTCAGCTATGAGACTGAAATGCAGTATAAGCGCAAAAATGCCGGACTATGTGGTTGAGGGAACCCGGGGACCAAAGACATTGATCCCTAGGGTAGTGAGGGCCAGCGGGTCACAACCCATAGTATGTATTTTGAACCCCACAGATAGCTACTGTGTGTTCAAGAAAGGGCAACAGGTCGGCACGGCTTATCCTGTAGGCAACTATTGTGAGGATATTGGGGAAGAGGAGAGAGTACCGGAAGTGAGAACGGTACAGCCCCAAGGAGAGGGCCTCGAGGCTGATGAGGTGGGAGTGCCAGACCATCTCAAACAGGTCTTTGAGGACTCTCAGGCGTATTTATCAGCGGACCAAAGCAAGCAATTAGCTAAGGTGCTGATAGAATACCAGGATGCGTTTGCCCAGAATGAGTTCGATCTTGATCAATTCGTTGACATTGAACATAGCATCGACACAGGCGATGCTCGGCCACTTAAAGCAACGAATGCGCAGGACACCAGCTTGCTTCGCAGGGGAGGAAGAGGCACATCTTAAGAAAATGCTAGATGCCGGAGTGATACAAGAGTCCAATTCTGATTGGGCTTCTGCACCCGTGCTCATACGCAAACGTGATGGAACCGTGCGTTGGTGCATCGATTACCGTGCACTCAACAACGTGACCATCAAGGATGTGTTTCCCCTCCCACTGGTGGAGGATTGCCTGGATACGTTGGCGGGAAGCGTTTGGTTTTCAAAGCTTGACGCCAACTCTGCTTATTGGCAGGTTAAACTGAAAGAGGAAGACAGGAAAAAAACGGCTTTCACAACCAAGTACGGCCTCTTTGAGCACGTGAAAATGGGATTCGGTTTATGTAACGCCCCAGCCTCGTTCGCACGTGTCATGAACCTGGTGCTCAGAGGCTTGAATTGGAAAATCGTGTTGGCCTTCCTGGACGACATCCTGGTATTGGGTAGTGGTTTCGACGACCACTTGGGGAATGTGACAGAAGCCTTGGCTAGGTGTAGACAGTATGGCTTAAAGTTGAAGCCTAAGAAATGTGTATTCTTCCAGAGGGAGGTGGAGTTTCTGGGTAGAATAGTAGGCAGTAACAGTCTAGCCATGGCAGACAAGGACATAAA
The DNA here is from genome assembly GCA_037043455.1 of Cyrtodaria siliqua. NCBI lineage: Eukaryota > Metazoa > Mollusca > Bivalvia > Adapedonta > Hiatellidae > Cyrtodaria > Cyrtodaria siliqua. The sequence goes on along the minus strand of JAWPHD010000024.1, from coordinate 391,707 downwards.
GGTGGTACGATAGTGGCCTACCCCCACATGCTCCAAAGATGTTGAGCGCTTCATGGGTTTTGCCAACTACCACCGGTTGTTTGTCAAGGACTTCTCCAAGTTGGCCGATCCACTCTACAGTGTGGTGGGGAAGTATACGTTTAAATGGGAAGTGGAGCAGCAAGCGCCGTTTGATGCCCTGAGAAAGATTCTCACAGCTCCGCCGGTGCTGGCCCTACCCAATCAGACGGATGATTACATCCTTGATACAGATGTCTCAGATATAGCTATCGGGGCGGAGTTTCGCCAAGTCCAAAATGGTAAGGAGAGGGTTATCGCATATGGGATCTATGCGTTAACAGGTGAACAGCGGCGTTATTGCACTACGCGAAAGGAGCTGTTGGCGGTGGTTAGGTTCACCAGGCAGTATCGGTATTACCTGTTGGGACGGCCTTTTGTGGTTAGGACGGACCACTCAAGCTTGACTTGGTTGTTAAGGTTTAAGGAACCCCAGAGGCAGTTGGCGCGATGGATGGAAGAGTTGTCTCAGTACAACATGATCCTGAAGCACCGGGCTTGCAAGAAACACGGAAATGCAGATGCATTGTCTCGGATACCAACGGTACCGGGATATTGCAACGCATTTATGGCCGGAGTTGAGCTAGGGGAACTGCCATGTTGGGGTTGTGAGTACTGTGCCAGGGCGGATAGGAACTGGGGGTGTTTCATCCGAGATGTGGATGAAGCGATTTCGTTGGCGGCGTCTGGAGCGCAGGGAGTTGCGGGGGTGCACCAAGGGGTCGCGGGCGACTACCAAGGTGGGAATGTCAACTTCTGTGCGGCGACGGGACGTCAGCGAGGAGGTTCCTGGGATGCGGAACTGATCACTCCGCGGGATCCGCAAGAGGTGCAGGGGAGCGAGGCTCTTAACCAGAGTAGCTGTAAACATGAGCTGGGAGTCAAGTTTGGAGGGTCGAGAAGTCCAAAAAGGCCGGTAGGAGAACCGGAAGTGGCGGTTCGCGGTGAACCAGAGCATGAGGGTCGCGACCTGGAGGCAGGGTCTGGTGCAGAAGACCCGGGTGAGCCTTGGGAAACAGGCGGACCCATTGAATGGGGTTTCGAGCAGATGAAGGATGATTCGCGGACTTCCTGGGGGACAGGGGAAGGTCCGGAGGTCTCGCGCCTAGAAGTGACCTAGGAGGGCGATGACCTTGTTATCCGGACTTGCAGTGTCGTCCGGGAGGTAATAGTAGGCACAGTTGAGCAGCCGGCGTGTTGGGGATTCCCACTTCAGGACATGCACGAGGCTCAAGCCAGAAACCCGAGTTTGGAAATAATATTAGCCTGGGTAAAGGCCGCTGAAGAGCCGTCGGAGGAGGTACTCTTCCGGGCGAGCCCAGCGGCCAAATCCTATTGGTTAAATAAGGAACTGTTCGTCCTGATCGATGGGGTGCTCTTTAAGCAGAGGAAGGCCACAGACGCTAAGGATCTGGTGATGCCCTCTGAGTTGAAAGAGCAGGCAATAGAGTGGAATCACGATATTCCATCGGCGGGCCACCAGTGGGTGGCTAGAACCAAGGCCAAACTGAAAGAAAAATTCTGTTGGTATGGTCTGGCGGAAGACATGTTTAAGTATGTGACGTCATGTAATGTGTGCAGCCAGAATAAGAAGCTAGACCGGTACGGTCGGTGTGCTCTTAGGGAATATCAGGCTGGAGCCCCTATGGAGCGGGTCCATATTGATTTTATGGGACCATTACCAAAAACACCCCGGGGGAATGAGAACATTCTGATGATGGTGGACCAATTCACCAAATGGGTGGAGTGCATCCCCCTGCCTTCGCAGACTGCAGAAGTCACCGCACGTGCTGCAGTGGACGGGTTCTTCTCTAGGTTCGGTTACCCTTTCCAGCTAATTTCTGATCAGGCTCGTAACTTTGAGTCTAAACTGTTCACTGCCATGTGTGAGCTTCTGCAGATCCATAAGGCAAGGACCACACCATATAGGCCATCAGCTAACGGGCAAGTGGAACGGTATAACCGTACCCTGATGGACGCGGTGCGTTGTTTCATTGGAAAGTCCCAGAATCAGTGGGATCTGCACCTGCAGCAACTAGCGGGGGCGTTGCGGGCATGTGTGAACCGGAGCACGGGGTTTACTCCTAACAAGCTTATGCTGGGTAGAGAAGTGAACACTCCGGCGCACTTGATGTTCCCGCAAGCAGGAAAGCAGCCCACGGACACTGAGGGGTATGTAGCGGAGCTGGCTGCTGAGCTCCAGAAAGCGCACACTACCGCCCGGGCCAAGCTCAAAACCTCTTCAAAGAGAATGAAGCGAAATTATGACGTTCGTATTTTAGAACGTCCTTATGACAAGGGCGACGCGGTGTACCTCTTGGACACCGCGACGCTAAAAGGGAAATGTAAGAAATTAAGCCCACCCTGGAAGGGCCCGGCGGTGATTGTAAAAAAGATCTCCGCGTACCTCTATCGGGTTAAACTGAAAAATGCGATATTTGTGGCTAATCATGATCGTCTCAAACCTTGTCGCGACCGGAAGTTGCCGGGTTGGTTAACCCAGTGGTTGGCTAACCCGGATGAGGTTGAGATTTACGGGGCTGATGATGGCCAGCTGTATTGCTCGTGCCGCCAGCCGTGGCAAGGGAGTTTCATGATCCAGTGTGATACATGTGATGAATGGTATCATGGGTCATGTATCAACGTAACTGCCACGGAGGCATTAAGCATTGACCGTTTCAAGTGTGAGCGTTGCAAATGGGGCGTGCCGGCAAATAAGTGACATGTAGTTTGTGTCGTTTCAGGTTGCCCAAAGGTGATCCGGGAAGGTTCAATGACTTCCTGGCACAAGTGCGGCGAGGGACCCGGGAGGAGAGGTTGTTGCCGGCATCCGGAATGGTTGGGAGGCTGATGCTCGCGGCTCGCTTCACCAGGATAGAGCAGGAGGAAGCCCTGTTGGGGCAGGTACGGTTGGCCCGCCAAGCGGGTAACTCCCGTTGGTTGTTAACCGTGGCGCGAGAGGCGGATCAACTTCAAGCCGTAGAGACTAGTTGGATCCGGGTTCATATCGCCCCAGTGGGCGGGGTCAACGCAGGAAGAGGGGGGAAAGTTCAGGGCCCAGCCGGGACATGCGCCTGCTGCAGGACCCGTCTTTTCCCCGTGTAGTCAGTGACGCTGCTATGGGGCGGAGTAGAACTCCGCCCGGAGAGCAGAGTATTGTGGGCGGCTCAGGACCCAGCCGGGACTCTGTCCTGTCGCAGGAGTCTGGCCCCATTCGGGCAGTGGAACCCAGTCTAGGGGAGCCTCGCGGGGCGAAGGAGGTCCCCGGGAGCTTAGATTTGCTCCTGGAGGGATATTTGTCGTCCGGAGAGGAAGGTGATGAGGCCGCGCTGTTGGCCTTGGACCCGGACACCACCATCCCGGAGATAGCTGGTTTAGGAGACCTGGCCCAGCTATCCGTGAATGAGGCTGGTGCGGGGGTGGCCCGGCATCCGGTGGTGAGCGGAAAGTCGGGAAGAGAGACTATTGTGGAGGCGCCCCTAGTGGACGGCGGTGACACAGGGTCTGGCCCGCCTAAAGGACAGGGCCGGAAACGGCGAGGGGTCAGGAAGCCGAGGGCTCGCCCCAGAAAACGAGGGAGGAGGCAGCGGAGGATATCCGGGGATACTCCGGCCAAGGAAGGTAGCTTGCCGCGTCGGGTAGAGCGAAGCTACTCTCCGGCCGGGCATCTTACGGGGTTGGTGTTGCGGCCTGCGGGTTCGGAGGGGGCCAATCAGGGCTCGCACTCCAGGCAGAGTGGGGATTGGAGGCTGAGGAGGCTGGATGAGTACGACCCAAGGCTGGGGAGGCCGGAGGAGTATGACCGGAGGCTGAAGGGTCCGGATGTAATTGATAGGAGGTCAGGGGCCGGGGAACGGGAACCGTCCAAAGTCCCGGCGCCGTCCTCAAGGGCAGAAGGGAAAAACCGGGAAGGACCACTGGGACATCCGGGGGTCCGGGCGCCTGTTTCCCATGGGGGAACGGGACCGGCCCGGCCTTCCGGTTTTATGGCTGCGGAAGCGATGCCGGATCCTCCACGGATGCGCCATCCACTGGAGACCCAGTATACGTTCCAGGAGATGTCCCGACCAGCATTGGGCCGGGGAATGACCGTGGAGGGTTTCTCGATGAGGTCGGAAGGGGACCACAGCAGCCTAGGTGACCTCAGGGTCAGGTTGACCCAAGAGGAAACCAAAGTGAGTAGGCTGGTAGAGGCTTGTGACTCTGGTACGGGTTTGGGGATGCAGAGCCATGGGGCCCTAGAGAGGCTCTCTTCTGGGTCCCACACCCCTGTAGTCAGGACCCCGCAGGGTGACGCAAAGGTGGCAGGCGCTACCTCTGTTGGTAGCCAGGCGTCGTGTGGCGACCCTCCAGTTTGTGGCTGACCTTCTCCTTGAGACAGCCGCGCTGGAGAGCCTCATGGTATATGTGGAGTCTTCGGGCCTTTTTCGAGGGCTTGAGGGTCGCCAGGTAACGGACCGCCAAGCTGAGGCTATGCGGGGAGTCTGCAGGGTGTTGCAGGTGCAGGCTCCAGAGGAGTTCTGCGTCTCGCCACCCAATTCCCCCGCTGTCCTCATTCATTGGAGGGTGGTCGTGCTCCTGGTTGCTCGGCTCCCAAGGGAGGATCAGCTGCAACTTTACCATATATACGGGAGCCCCAGTGAGGTGGACCTTGGGCTCAGTGATGTGACGACTCGTCGGGCAGGGCCTGGGCCAGATGAGGTCGACAGGGCGGACCCCAGACGAGAGGAGATAGAGGTGGCCGGGCCCATGGTCAGAAAGGCCGAGCCATCCGAACCTTGTGGGGCAACACCTGCCCCACAGGTCGAAAAAAAGCAAATGCAAGAGGAACCGGTCCCACAAGGGTTCGATAGCCATTTCCACCTGGATAGGTGTACGGTGAGCTTGAATCTCCGTGGGGCTGGGTTCCCGGAGGTGGTTGCTGCCCTCGTGCCAGCTGTGCGGAATAAGCTCCAGCTGGTTGGGGCTGTGGCCAATTTCTGCGACCCCGAGAGCTACCCGACCGCTGGGATGGTTAAACTCCTGAGGAGTCAGCGGGTGTATACCACCATTGGTATTCACCCGAGGCATGCCTCCCGGGTTAATCTAGCCTCGCTGGAGGCTACCCTAAGCTTCCCAGGGGTGGTTGGGCTGGGGGAAGTAGGTGTGGATCACAATCCACACCTACCCCCAGCAGAGTGGCCAAAGCAAGTGGAGGTCCTGGCAAGGGTCTTACCCTGGTCTCCCTAGAAAAGGTACTGGTAGTACACTTCAGTGGGCAGGAGGGGACTCTTGCTGACGGGGCTTCCCTTGTCATTCGAGGGTTAGCCAAAATGTCCTCAGCAACGGATCCACCTCAACTGCTTTACGGGCAGCTTGGAGGAGGCCCGGTTGTGGAGTCAAGCTTTCCCCAACGCGTACTTTGGCTTCACTAAAATAGTGGAGCGCTTTGGGGAAGGACAGCTAGCGGCCCTACGAGCCATCAGGGACGACAGGATGCTCCTGGAGACGGATGCACCATACTTTCCGTTTCCGGGATACACCTGCTCGACCCCGGCTTTCATAGGCCAGATGGCGAGAGCCGTCGCCACTCTGCGGGGCACCATTGCGGGTGCCCTGTTGAGGGTGACCGTGCGGAACGCCCAGTGTTTGTACCTCCGGCAGTGAATTACGCCGGAGGGACAAGGGGGAGGGAAACCGTAATCAGTGAATCAAATTAGGTTGGTTACCGGGATTAAATCAATTTGTTAGGAGACATCCAATCAGGGTTGAAACGTGTTGGTCACCAGGGTCATGGGGAATATTGCGGGTGGGTATTAAGGTTTGGTCAAAAGGGTGATTTTTGCGATATTGAAATTTGGTTAACATGGGTCATCTGGGTAAATTTGGTTTTTTTTCATGTTAAATTATATTTATTAAACTAATAATGTTATCTGATATCGAGGCGGCTGCAGGGCGCCCCGGTGGGTTGGAAACCCGATGATGCCCTGGCCCAAGGTCATTGGGTTGGCGGGAGATTCAAAGCACGTGCAAGTGTCTGAATATATGGGAAATGTTGGACCACGACAGTCGGGACTACGGTTAAGTAAACAGGGTTTTAATGTCAAAATTGGGAAGTTAGCGCTCACCGGTGGGACTCCCGGCTCAGAGCTGGAGTGGGGTGAGGGGGACCCCCCTGGGCAGAACGACCATCATTATAAAGTAGGGGGGAGTGTAGTGACTGTCGATAGGGGGCTTATCAAGTCCTTGTGGCTCCGATCCCTGGTGATGTGGGTAGCCGGTGCGTTCCCGCCAACTGCCATGACGTAAGGCCAAACAACCTCTCTGATTGGTCGAGCCTCGAGGAAACAAGTGCATTCTAGAAGGCATTGTGAGACTGACAAGACGTCTACAAGTATCCTGACAGAATCCTACATATAACGAAGATTAAGTAACGACCCGAGGGCACAGATACGATGTATAGGTAAGAAAACACTTTAAAAACATCGTTAAGCCGGTTGGTATCTCTGTAATGTTCAGGAAGTTGAAATCCTGGAAATTTAAAGACTGTTTTATAATGATTACAAAACAAGAGAATTCAAATCACTCTCTATGGCACGGATGACAACGTAACATCATTTTGGTATAGTATAAAACTGCAATCTGACAATTATAATTGATGGATCCACATCATATCTGAAAATAAAGTAACTGAAATAAATTCTGGTATTACATATCGGTATTATAAAAAAATATCTATTATATTCACAATTTTTAAGATTTCATCATACAATAAAATCGTTAAGTATAGAAAATTGCAAAACATAGGGATTTCACATAAAATCCTATTATGTGGTGCAGTATAAATATGAATATGACATTCTACTATTCGGTTCATATTTGGACTGCCAGCACAATTGTTCCAGTCACACATTAACATTATTTCACATATATTAAAAACATGCAATGAAATAAACTTCACGAAGGATTCAGACATCAATGAATACATGTTAAAATCATGTTATTCAGAACCTCTGCAAGGGATTAGATAAAACAATCTGTCCTGATGCATGTTCTTATAGCCCAGTGCACTTTCATTGAATAAAATGACATCGATAGTCTATTTTGTCTATGAAAGCTTAACAAGGCATATTATGACTTCCGTTTACATAGTGTATGACATGATGCAACATAATCACTGTAACTCCAGGAGTATGAATACCGTGTATATCATACAAAATACTCTGTCCATTCGGTTGCCTCTGCCTGCACATGGATTGGGTGAACCCACTCGCCAAACCGGTCAAGTGGTTTTCGAGTACGGGTTGGTCTAGCTCGACTCATCTCAATATCTCGAGCCGGACTGTCAGGTAGTCTGTGAGTATGAACCGGTGGTGTAGGGCTATCCATCACCGTGAGTTCATCCCGATGCCTGTTCACCACAGAGTGAATGGTTTCATTCCTAGTCACATAATTTAGTTGGTTTGGACTGGCCTAACCCTTCTCTGTGGGTTAATATACCTGCCAGTAGAGGCGCCTGAGTCTGAATCTGACAATGAGGTCATGGATTCTGGGGGCTCCTCGGGCTTTTTCCTGGGTTTTGACGAAACTTTGAGATTTCGTCTTCTTCAAACGGGACTGAAACCGTGGGCAGAGCATTAAACTGTAACGACATGTTACGGTGCAATTTACGCACAGGGCCCTGTCCGTCCTCCCGCTGAACACTATACACTGGTAGATCGGAATGTGGAATGTTTAATACATTCCTCCCAAAGGTCAGCCAATTTGTGTTTGCCCTTATGGCCTACAGTCTTTACCAAGACACGATCCCCGACCTCCAGCTTCGACGCAGTGACCTTGCGGTCATAGAACTCCTTATTGTTCTCTGCGTTCTTGACCGTTTTGGGAAGTGGTTCTATACAGAACATTATTGTCTACTACCAAATAATTCCATTCTCGTAATAATTTCTGTACAAACAGAGACTCACGTCTCAGTCCCTTCTCCCTCGGGCGGAAACCACTTCTCAATCGGTCAATGACTCTAGCTATAACCCTTTGCACTGTTCTTCTTCCCAGTTATATTCAGGGCTGCTCTTCTGGATTACTACCTCCTCGGCCGAAGGAGGCAGGTTCCCAGTAGCAACAGTCTCTGCCAAAGGAATGCCTGACAAATGGCATTTATAACGTCGGGAAATACCTGGGGTCTACGAGATAACCCATTGGCATCCCCATTTAACTTTCCTTGTCTATAGCTCAAAATAAAGTTATAGTTAGCCAAAGCTGCTACCCAACGGTGACCCGTGGCATCCAACTAAGCAGTTGTTAGAACATATGTAAGTGGGTTATTATCTGTAACGACACTAAAAGTACTACTACACAAGAAATTTGTCAGTTACAGCCCACTTCAGGGCCAGAAATTCCAGTTTTTTTCGCTAGGTCTGAGTCCCCGGCTCGCATATGCGATAACCCGATCAACTCCATCCTGCTTCTGGTACATAACAGCCCCAAGGCCGATACCACTACTGTGAATCGTGAATGGACTGGTGTAATATGCATAGGCAAGAACAGAAGCAGATGTCAGCTTTTCGATTATAGTATCGAAAGCGATATTTTGGGCACTGTCCCATGTCCATTCTGCAGGACTTTTCTTTTTCTTCCTTGACCCTTTTCTGCCATTAGTACAGTGACCCTTGAGCAGGGCATTCAAAGGCTCTACTATACTGGAGTAGTTGGCAATGAACCTGCGATAGTACCCAGCAAAACCAAGAAATTGTCGCAATTCCTTGATACTTTTGGGCACCGGCCACGTCCTAATGGCAGAAACCTTATCAGGATCAGTGTGAATCCCGTGTTTGGATATGACATGTCCTAGGTAAGTCACGGACTGCATAAAGAGCTTCCATTTGGATGGTTTAAGCTTTAAACCATGCTGAGCAAGCTTTGCAAAAACAGCTTCAAGACGTTTTATCTGTTCGTCAAACGTCTTGGAGAAGATAAGTATGTCGTCTAAAAGGACGAGGCATTCCTTAAGGTGTAAATCACCCATACAGCGCTCCGTAAGTCTCTGGAAGATGGCTGGGGCGTTTGTCATTCCGAACCCCATGCGATTCCATTCCCAGAATTCCAGATTACTGGATTCCCAAACTGTCGGGTCGCCATTGTTGAGAAGTGTTCCTTACATGGCTTTAATTGATAACCACGAGGAAGATACAAGTTCTACTTTTATTATGGTTGAGAAAAACAGCCTGGAATAAATAATTAAATTCTTATTCAGTAAAAAGTAATCATAACATGTTGTATTAAGTAATTTCAAATGATGAAACGAAAGTGCATCAAATTCACATTTCACAATACAATATAAATATTAAACAAATATCTTACAAGGCAATGACACTTTAAAAGCTATGTTGATTGTAACAAGATGGACCAAGTGGAGACAACTCACCAAGGGAGAATCAAGATTAAATAAATCTATAAATTTATTTACAACAAGATGAATATATATACAAATGAATACCAATGACAAAGTAGAAATATCAAAGTTTTAAATCATGTTTTAAAGGATGGTCACTGCATTAGATTAACTGTTCGGTTTTAATCAGACTGAATATCTGATATCTGTATTTATGATATATCTATACTATATCACACGCTATCTTATCTCTCAAGCTATATCTAGCTGAGTCCTTCCGGTACAGTTCCCGGCACTAACACTTCACTCCCGCGTTATATTGCATCCCGTCCTTAGCGGTTGCTATTCGTCCCAGTACACTTCCGGTGACGTAATCCACACGCGACGCCCACTCGCACGATCCTCTCCGGCGATGGCCCAAGTCCCGGTATTACAAACCCGGTGACGTTATCGGCGTAACCAGGCCCTCTTGCCTAGCGTCTCCGTGGCTACCGTCTGGTCTGTCGCCCAAATGGCGAATGATGTCGTTCCCGCGTCCTATGACTTCGTTCCCACCCGACGACCTCGTAGACCACGCTCCCGACGATACGCTCTACATGCTCTACGCTCCTAGCGTATGCGTACGCTCCTAGCGTATACGGCTACAAAATATATACCCAGTCTTACAATGTTATCACAACATGTATTTGATAATAGCGCTAAGGTATCACCATACCTAATACTGATTGCAAAGCAATCTTTATTCAGAATGAATAAACCCGAATTCTAAACCTTCTTCGAATGACATTATGCTAACTTTAACAAAACGTGTGAATCAATTAAAGATGTAATTTATCGACAATGAAATCTCACATTCCTAAATGTAACGCAAAACTTACAACATAATATAATAATTCAATCATAGACTGAATGACTAATTGGTTTTTCACCCCGTTAACACATTATAGGCTATACTGGTACAGCGACCTCAGAGTGATTGAATAATAATGACAATATGAAAACAAACCTCAAAGAGATTATACTGCACAATAAACAATAACCGCTTATGCAATAATGTAATGACAGTTAGACTCCTCCGTAGAAAAGTACCTACACTCTGAATCGCGTATTCCATTTACTATCTACAGAACAACTGGCATTATCAACAATGTAAATATATGCCCCATTAATCTTATCAGACAATACTTGCTAAAATATTCTGACGTTTGAAAGCGTACACGAATTAAAGACAATATCCTGCTAACTATCTACGGCTTTTACCGGCAGATATTTACTTCAGAACAACAATTTAAATACGACAACAATTTACAGCAAATAAAATAGATTCGACTTACCCTTTGCCGTAATAATATTGGCCACTGACTATTCTGGATAATGGCTTGTGATCGTGACAAGTTCTTACGATTTCGACAACCATATATACAGTCTCTACACGGATACCTTGTGAAACACGCCATCCATGCAAATGTCAAGTTACTCGGACTGCTCGGACTGCACGTAGGGTCGTAATAAGAATTCTGTACATTTATTAGGTCCGTACTGGTAAAGACTGGCAAATTTAATCATAATACACAGCTTGTAAAATCATTACTTTCCTAATAGTTGATGGATTTTGATGAAATAAACGCCAAAACAACTTATTCTTTATCAATAGAATGAATCTAATAAAATATCATTTAATAGATATAGGCATCGATTAAAAGTGATGCGCTTGGCAAAAATCTACCAAAATTCCTATTCAAAATCAGGAAAAATGAGGCCCCGACAAACACAATTAAAAACTCGAAGTTAATATGCACTCATTTTGTTACAACACGTTCCCCCTAGTTCTAACTACAAAATGAACCATTTTTATACAATATTACAATAGCACTATTACACTAACGTTACTAGCTTCCTCTACTAGCCTACATTTATCCACAGCACCATTACTACTGTCCTTCAACTATGACCTACATTACTAATAACTATATGTCCTTAGTTACAGTAAAGTCCGGTTCTCTCTAACAACATATCTAAGTTTCTATCCTACTCAAATAATCTGCCCCTACAGTGTCCCTACCGGGAATCGCTTGAATCCTCATTCGGTATGGTTGCAACGCTAACGCCCATCTTATTAGCCTCGAGTTTGCCATCTTAGACTTGTACAGATATGTGAGTGGCTGGTGGTCGGTTTCTATTAAGAATTCCCTACCAAAAAGGTACCTATGGAACTTAGAAATTCCCCCACACCACCCCTAAACACACTTTCTCGATCACCAAATAGTTTCTTTCCCTATCTAACAACTTCCTGCTCGCATAGGCCACAGGCAATTTCACCCCTTCAGATTCCTGTAACAACACTGCTCCTAGACCGAAATCTGATGCATCTGTCCTAACAATAAATTGTTTATCAAGCTCTGGTAACTTCAAAATAGGAGGACCTACCAAACTCCCCTTTAATGCCTGAAAAGCCTTCTCATGACTTTCTTCCCATACAATCTTGTTTGGCTGACCCTTCTTTGTCAAATCCGTTAACGGTACCGCAATGGCTGAAAAGTTTGGTATAAACTTCCGGCAAAATCCTACTACCCCTAAGAAAGACCTTACCTGTTTCTTTGTTCTGGGCCTCTCTGTTTTCTGAACCGCATCTACCTTTGCCTGAACTGGCGTCAACGAGTGTGAACGCCCTATCATATGTCCCAGACACTCAAGATTGCAATAACCAAAACTGCACATAGTCGGCCTCGCTGTCAAACTTGGCATCCTTAATCTACTAAAGACCTGTTGTAACGCTACAACATGTTGCTCCCAATCAACTGTAAAGATCAAAATATCAGCTATCAGCACAGTTCATACCTTTAAAACCTTCCTCATAAGCCTACAGAACGTAGAAGGAGCACACACTAGTCCAAATGGCATCTTCGTGAAACGGAATAGCCCCTTTGACGTCTCAAATGACGTCATCTCCTTTGCACGTTCCGTCAACGGTACCTGCCAGTAGCCTTTGCTTAAATCTATTTTCGAAAAGTACTTATATTAAGACAACTTTGAGAAAATCTCCTCGATGTTTGGCATCGGCTCTGCATTAAACACAGTTACTCTATTTAACTGTCTAAAATCTATACAAAATCTAATACTATCATCTTTTTTCCGTATCAAAACTACCGGACTCGAAAATGGTGCACTTGACGGTCCGATCACTCTCATGTCTAACATTTTGTCCACCTCTTCGTCAACTATCACTTGTGACTGAAATGGTATCGGATACCCTTTAAATCTAACGGGTTCTGCCGTCGTTAACTTAATATCATGCTCAATGAATGTCGTAGTTCCTGGTATCTCAGTCAAAATATCAGAAAACTCATGTAACACCCCTTCAACCTGCCTCTTCTGTTCCACTGATAAATCCTTACAAACATCTACATCACTTACCGACTCTTTCCCTACTCCAGCCGGACAAACTAATGGTATATCTACGTTTACTGTTCTATACCAGACTGATCTACATCTCTATCTTCATCCTCGTCAACAACTGCAGAACAGACAACAGCTAAAATACCCCTTTCTGCATCTTCGTCAACCCTTTCGTTGTACAACTTCAACATGTTTGCATGGAATGTCTTAATCTTACCACCCATGTCGATCTGATAGTCCATTCTGTTCATCACTTGTTCCACTGTAAATGGACCCTTCCACTGCAACAATAATTTGTTTTGACTTACTGGGAGTAAAACTGAAACTTTACTACCATTAGTGAATGTTCTGGACGTAGACTTCCGGCCGGTTGTAATACTTCTTTTGCCTTAGCTTAGCCTGGTACAACTGATCCTGTGCTATCTTGCACGTTTCTTCTAGTCGCTCTCGCAAATCTATCACGTACTGGTATGTCGACTTAACTTCCTCATTGTTAACCTCTCCTGACCATAACTCCTTCAAAATACTCATAGGTCCACGTACCGTCCTACCATACAACAACTCGAACGGTGAAAATCCCAGGCTTTCCTGTGGCACTTCTCTAACAGCAAAAAACATGGCATTCACATACGTATCCCAATCGTTTGGCCTCTCACTGCACATTCTTCCAAGCATTTGCTTTAACGTTCCGTTAAACTTTTCTACTAACCCGTTGCACATTGGATGGCACGGTGTCGTTGTTAACTGACGTAAAGATAACAATCGACTTACCTCCGCCATCAGTTTAGATGTGAACTGTGACCCCATGTCGGTCAACATCTCTTCTGGGATCCCCAGTCTGCTAAACATGTCCACCAATGCCTCCGCCACTCGCTCTGCCTCGATCCCGGGCAACGCAACCTCCTCCGGATATCTTGTCGCATAATCCACCATAACTAGGATATACCTGTTTTTCCTGTCTGACATCGGTTCAATGGTGCCTACCAAATCCACTGCAACGCGCTTAAACGGAGTTTCTGTCAAGGGCATATCACCTAGTGGCACCTTTTGCACTTTCCCTTTTGGGATGGTTCGTTGGCAGATATCGCACGATCTGCAAAACCGTGTGACTTCTGAGTTTACCCCTGGCCAGTAAAACTCAGACACTACTCTATCATTGGTCTTGCGTATCCCCAAGTGGCCCGCCATCAATGCTTCATGAGCGATCTTTATCACTGATTCTCGACACACCTTTGACACGACTAACTGGGATACCTTCTTGTGGTCCTTGAACTCATACTCCCGGTATAGTACCTGATTTTTATATACAAATCTTACCTTTCCACCCCACTTACACATCCTGACCTGACCATCATCCGCTTTCTCTCTCGTGCTGTCCAACGTGACGTCCTGTTTCTGCAGCTCCATGGACTCTGACCTTGTTACATCCAAAACCTTACCTGGAACGTTTAACTTCCGGTATGGCTTCGTCTCTTGCTTCTGCTGTGCTCTAGTCTGTACTGCATTCACAACATCTTCTGGTCCTGGGTAACTCGCTCCTGGAATATTACCTATTACCAAATCATATAATGGTGAATTGATACACAGCGCCTCCGTTTTACCCTGGAAATACGGCGTCTCCACGTCTACTTAAAGCTACAGAAAAGAAATGTTCCGATCCATCAATATACTTACAACATCTCTTACCATGTACATATTGATCATTGCGGACTAGCTTCGTCCTGACCACTACGCACGTCGCTCCCGTATCTCTCATGACCTTGACCTTCGTTCCATTGACCCTACCTTCCTTCGTCGGACAATTGCTTGCCATACATGCTCCCAACTGCTCCAGACTATCACTGCATACTAATACGCAACTCAAACTATCGGTCCTCTGCATCCAATCACGACCACGCTCTCGACTTCTTCCGCGCCCTCTAAATGAATTATGACCTCTAGTGTTTCTGTAGAATGTAGTCGTTGGTTCGATACCAGCACTCGCTACTGCACTTTTCTTGTCTTCTTCGACCGCTGCAACGCGATGCTTACTGTCTCTCTTCCTGCAATCACTTGACCTATGGTTTCCACCACAAAAGTTACATTTCCAATGAGAAAACGAATTATCACCAAAACCTACCCTTTTGGTGCTTAATGATCTTCCTCTCTATGGGTCTGGCTTGCTATCTCGACTGTTTCTGTCTTTGTCTCTGTCTCGACTTTCTCGTACCACTACAGACTCACATCCACCTCCTCTTGCATCTGCAAATAGATCTGCTTGCTCTGCCATCTCTGTACCTTCTGTAAACCTCTTCTCCTTTAGAAATAAGTACAACTCCCTAGTGCAAATACCCAATAACTGGTCTCTTAATAAATAGTCAATAACACCGTCGTATGTTTTACTAACGCGGCCCAAATGAAACCACCGCTCTAAGTAATTCTTAGACCTCCGTAAATATTGGGCAAATGACTCACCTTATTCTGGCCTAGCCGCCTTGAATCTCTTCCTAAATCCTTCCTCTGTTAGTTCGAATCTCTTTAACAATGCCCCTTTTAGCTTCTCGTAATCCAATGAGTCATCCGTTGGTAACCTGGAATATACATCTAACGCCTTACCTTTTAACAATGCGCTGAGGTGCAACGACCACTGTTCCTTCTTCCAACCTTGTGCATCGGCGTACCTCTCAAACCTCGATAAATAACTGTCCATATCATCTTTCTCCTGGTCGAACCATGGCAGTTTTGGACGTTTGAGCTTATTACTAGGTTCTTTAATAACATCCTTACCTCGATTAACTTCAGCTAGCTCTAACGCCTGTCTATGCTGCTGGTTTACCATTTCCATCGCCCTCCTATGTGCCAACTCTTCTCTCTCCTTCTCCCGTTCCTGTTCCTTCGATCTATGGGCTTCCCTTTCACGCTTGATGTCCCTTCTAATCTCTAACCTTTTCTGTTCCTATTCCAGTTCCTTTTGACGCCGTTCCTCTTTCTCTCTTTCCAGTTCTCGTGCCAACTCCCGTTCCTGTAATTGCTGTTCCTTTCTCTCTCTTTCCAGTTCTCGTGCCAACTCCTGTTCCTGCAATCGCTGTTCCATCTCCTGGAGTCGCCGGTCCCTCTCCTTGGCTTGTTCCTCTAGAACGAAGTTCTTCAGTTCTTCACCTACAAATCCAAATTCTTTCCCCAAATCTGTTAACTCCTTAATACTAGACATGACTATTCTAGACGTATATAACACTATAATTAACACTATAAATAAACCACTATATAACTCTACAGCAATAACGTCTCTGAAATATACTAACTTCACATATAACACCGTGCCTTTATGCACCACTCATTAGTATTACATAACACTAAACCACATAACTTTGTTGTACCTTACAACGACAATTCTACTTTAGACCGAAAACTACGTTATGGCTCTAAAGCTACGATATGGAGTGTAAAGCTACTTACTCCACACTAATACCCATATTCTCCACTAAATATACGTGTCTTTAACATCTCACTTTATAATACACATAACACACTACTGTTCACTATAGAACCCTTAAGTATATATAACCTTCAGCGTATTCATAGACCACCGTTTCAGACCAACCCGTCTATATTATGTATACCTATAAAAAGTATGATTCCCCTTACATTTAAACGTATTTACTAATACAATAAAATGTCAAAATCACAAATCAAAAATCTTAACGAAATTATTCAAAAAAAATAATGCATCACAGTCCAGTTCAGTTCACTTACGACACTTCCGGCAGACAGACCACCCTACCCTCAGCCTCCGTGCATTACTACGGAACGCTTTTTACGGCGCAGCTGTGGTTCATCATCGGGTCACAGGGTATTAACATATTACGACTCACCCCAGGTTGTCACCGCTTAAATCCAACTTCTGACACCATTGTAACAAGATGGACCAAGTGGAGACAACTCACCAAGGGAGAATCAAGACTAAATAAATTTACAAATTTCTTAACAACAAGATGAATATATATACAAATGAATACCAATGACAAAGTAGAAATATCAAAGTTTTAAATCATGTTTTAAAGGATGGTCACTGCATTAGATTAACTGTTCGGTTTTAATCAGACTGAATATCTGATATCTGTATTTATGATATATCTATACTATATCACACGCTATCTTATCTCTCAAGCTATATCTAGCTGAGTCCTTCCGGTACAGTTCCCGGCACTAACACTTCACTCCCGCGTTATATTGCATCCCGTCCTTAGCGGTTGCTATTCGTCCCGGTACACTTCCGGTGACGTAATCCACACGCGACGCCCACTCGCACGATCCTCTCCGGTGATGGCCCAAGTCCCGGTATTACAAACCCGGTGGCGTTATCCGCGTAACCAGGCCCTCTTGCCTAGCGTCTCCGTGGCTACCGTCTGGTCTGTCGCCCAAATGGCGAATGATGTCGTTACCGCGTCCTATGACTGCGTTCCCACCCGACGACCTCGTAGACCACGCTCCCGACGATACGCTCTACATGCTCTACGCTCCTAGCGTATGCGTACGCTCCTAGCGTATACGGCTACAAAATATATACCCAGTCTTACAATGTTATCACAACATGTATTTGATAATAGCGCTAAGGTATCACCATACCTAATACTGATTGCAAAGGTATCACCATACCTAATACTGATTGCAAAGCAAACTTTATTCAGAATGAATAAACCCGAATTCTAAACCTTCTTCGAATAGACATTATGCTAACTTTAACAAAACGTGTGAACCAATTAAAGATGTAATTTATAGACAATGAAATCTCACATTCCTAAATGTAACGCAAAACTTACAACATAATAATTCAATCATAGACTGAATGACTAATTGGTTTTTCACCCCGTTAACACATTATAGGCTATACTGGTACAGCGACCTCAGAGTGATTGAATAATAATGACAATATGAAAACCAACCTCAAAGAGATTATACCGCACAATAAACAATAACCGCTTATGCAATAATGTAATGACAGTTACACTCCTCCGTAGAAAAGTACCTACACTCTGAATCGCGTATTCCATTTACTATCTACAGAACAACTGGCAGTATCAACAATGTAAATATATTCCCCAATAATCTTATCAGACAATACTTGCTAAAATATTCTGACGTTTGAAAACGTACACGAATTAAAGACAATATCCTGCTAACTATCTACGGCTTTTACCGGCAGATATTTACTTCAGAACAACAATTTAAATACGACAACAATTTACAACAAATAAAATAGATTCGACTTACCCTTTGCCGTAATAATATTGGCCACTGACTATTCTGGATAATGGCTTGCGATCCTGTGACAAGTTCTTACGATTTCGACAACCATATATACAGTCTCTACACGGATACCTTGTGAAACTCGCCATCCATGCAAATGTCATGTTACTCGGACTGCTCGGACTGCACGTAGTGTCGTAATAAGAATTCTGTACATTTATTAGGCCCGTACTGGTAAATACTGGCAAATTTACTCATAATACACAGCTTGTAAAATCATAACTTTCTTAATAGTTGATGGATTTTGATGAAATAAACGCCAAAACATCTTATTCTTTATCAATAGAATGAATCTAGTAAAATATCATTCAATAGATATAGGCATCGATTAAAAGTGATGCGCTTGGCAAAAATCTACCAAAATTCCTATTCAAAATCAGGGAAAATGGGGCCCCGACAAACACAATTAAAAACTCGAAGTAAATATGCACTCATTTTGTGACATAAAATCAACTGTCTTAGTCTGTATTAGCAAACTAAATACTATGTTTTTCTAACGGCTAACTATCGTAGAGTACAGATGCTAATCCCTTGACATCTTCTAGAAGAGTGCCTAAGTTGATATGTTAGAACAGAACGGCGGGAAGGAAAGATGTATTAATAGAAAGAAAGTGACCACTCACACACTCCACTGGACAAACCAGTTCCTCACACCCCATCTATAAATATATATTAATTTGTGTTCACACACAGTATAATCAATATGGCTATTTACACTGTACTGAATACTATTGTGGTGAAAGGAAAATAACTCCTACTATAATATAATACTAACAAGTAGGGGTTATGAAGCTTGGCTGACAGTATTACACTCCATTAACGATGAAGCAACGTTTCCACGTTTGCATACATATGATGAAGACCTTGAATGAGTACGATAAAAATGTATACAACGAACTTGAAAGTGTGGATAGTGGCGTGGTTCATACCTATCTGCCACTAGCTTGGAGACACTCAATATATATTTCAAACATATAAACAACAACAAAAACAAAACAACAGATGAGTCATATTTGCTGAATGGTATAAACCCAGTATGTCGATATGCGAAAACAAAAAAAAGCAATCAATTATAGCTATAATTGGCATTATTAACTTGTAATTGTTAACATAAATATACTTGAGTAACTGTTTCTAAATGTTAACAATTCAAACTAAGTTCATGGCGGGGATTTCTATATTTACACTGTCGCGTTTTATTGGGATGACAGTAGGGTAAGTGTGAGGTTTGGTGAATCCTAGAACCTGGTTTAAACCCCCAGCGGCCTTTTCTTGCCACTGACCGTTCCAATGAGGTAGCCCTATTGTCAATCATTTTGTGTTTGTGATGTTTTATTTGGTCTTTTATGCATCTTTAAAATTGTTCTTTGTTTCTTTGTGTGTTTGTGGTTGACTGTCTCCTTGAATGCCACTTTTCCTGTTCGATTTTTATATCTATATTTACTCACAAAATAACAGTATTTACAAAAAGAACATGATATAAAGTGAGTAAATGATACAGTTCCATGCACTTAAAATAAGAATGATCAGTACCGCGCCTAGTGGCGCATGAGTTATGGCCCCTAATACACAAACTTTATTCGGACTACTTTTCCCGAACCTCTGGTTGAATTTCAATGAAACTAGGCAGGAATGATCAGTACCAATCATAGTTCGCATATCATTGTCGTGTTCCGGTTGAATAATATTTGGCGGAGTTGTGGCTCTTTAAAACGTTTTAATACACAAACCTTGTCCGAACTAATTCTCCTCAACCTCCATTCGGCTTTCAAAGAAACTTGGTTGCGTATATCATTGTTTTGTTTCAGTTGAAAGATTTTTGGTGAAGTTAAGGCCCTTTAAAGGTTTTAATACATAAGCTTTGTCCCGACAACTTTTCCTGGTCCGCTGAAACTTGGTAGGGATGACCACTACCAAGCCTAGTTGCACATATCTTCGTCGTGTTCCAGTTGAATGATTGTTGGCGGATTTATGGCCGTTTTTTCTGTAGGGGGGACATCTGTTTTTGCTAAAAGCAACCCGTAGTTCTAATTTAGTATGATTATTGAGGGACTCTAGGCACAACAATTATAAATTTGCTTTGACCGCATGCATAAAGGGGCTCCTCTACAGGTGGTCAACACTTTTTTTATACAATTGTTGTGCCTCGAGCCTCTAAATGACCCTAGTACCAAATTAGAACTAGGGCCTCTTGTTTGAATTGTTAGCATGGATCAAGGGTTTCAGTTTCTGTTGTGGGTGTTGTTGTTTTGTGGGTGTTGTTTTTTTTGCAATGTTTTAAAATGAACTGATATGAATTGTATTACGACAACCCTTGATAAAAGAGCCGTTTTAGCCAGTAAAGCATCCACAGGCCATCTTGGGCCTCCTGTTACTGTTTGCGGTAATATCTCTCACATTTTTGGCACATTTGTCTAGTTTGCTTTCAGTTCGTTACGCTACTTCACATACACCTGCTGCTTTTTTTATTGAAGTGTGTTTTTTCACGCTGTTTTTTCTTTGTTTTCCTTTTCCCTTGGATAAACCCGACCTGATATTGCTGTCTACTATCTGTAAAACATTTTCTGAAATAGGCCCATGCCTAATCTGCAGATTAACTCTCTATGTCTTTATCCCGGTCAAAGCTAGTCATCTGATTTTGCATTAAATTATACTCTGCTTTGTCATATTTGTATTGGCACAGGTGTAGAAACCACCGTTGTGGTAAACATGCCGTCAATAATCATCATATCATGGTGTGGTCACTACATCCGATTGACGGTAGATATTCTATTTTATTTATAATCGTTTATTTATTCTGTCTAGAACTCATGGTTCCTGGCCGTCCTGATATCTTGTTGGGTTGATGTCAGACATGTTGATAACAGATAGCTGTTCTTCACTGTAGTTAATTAGGGTTGAACTCTTCCTTTACATAGATGCATACACCTCTAACATCATTATTAAGCTGCCTTGATCCTTATATGAGTTATGTTATGGTTAACAGACTGTGAAGCATGTAGCTGTTGGATGATAAGCATACATTACAACTTCAATTCTAATCTAAAAATCTTGACTGGTATAAACACATATTTTGCAACATTAAAAGGTTACCGTTTCACTTGCTGAAATAAAGTTTTTGTAAATCAGTCTATTGAAGTGTAGCATGCAATCATTAGTATATGAATATTAGTGACAAAACGTTCCTTAGGCTCTGTAGCTGTAGCCCAGTTGATTGAGGATAGTGCTGGGGAAGTTAGGATTCAAGCCTGCAGATTTCCCTCTTACTTCTTTTTTGTAATTTTTCATTATTATGGTTTTCATTATTGCAAATGGTAAGGTAACAACAGTTTCTTTACATTGTTTACCTTATAATTACACATGGTAGCAGTGAACAGTTTATATGTGTTGTAATGCATACACTAACGCACACGTATCCCTTACATGTGAACAATTGGATTGCTTTGCTGATGTACGCGTACTTCTAGCACGTCGTGTTACAAGGGATACTTGTAATCAATATGTAAGGCATGGGATATGATGGCAAGGTATTTGATCAGAAAGAAGCGAAGTGATTTAAAATGTTTAGTAGGAAGAACTGATGGTATAACTCGGTAAAAATGTGTCTGGTAAGAAAAAACGGTCGTGGCGTGGTTATAATGTCTCCGTGACAACATTTCTTTCTCAATATTGTTTTAACGCCCGTGACTTGATCTATTTTATGTTAAATGTTTGTCACTCGGCAGCTATTTTACGCTAGCTTGTTTATATTATGAAATGGCTGACAGTAACCACCGATAGCTAGTTCACGTTCTTGTAAGTGATCTTCTATATATGGAGTTGTCCACCCGTTAAAAGTTTGGTTTCCGATCAATAAACTCGATGACCGTACAACCTCGTGGGCCTCCATGATTGCACCTTCCGAAAGCTGAAAAGGGAGATTGGTGCATGAACTTTCGTCCCTTTGGTTTTCTAGTCGTACCCTAGACGAGTTTTCTCTTTGGTTGCAACTGCTATAGTTATTCAGTAGAATTATGGAAAGACATGTCAGTAGAATTCTGGATACGTCCTGAGGTGTTTCTAATTATGTTTTTATATAGTTTTACAATACTATATACCTTCGTTTCCTAATTTCTCTGGATGTGGACTTTATTGTTGTAGATATCCTTTTGATGGAATGTATTTTTATTTACACTTTTTTGTCAGTTTGAGCGCTGTAGACAGGAGTCCATATACAAATCGATTTAAACTAACCAGTAGGCCTAATTGCCTACTGTCGTTTCTAATCGATATACCTGTGTTCACCAATCGTTGTGTTGTGTATTGTCCTTTTCATTGTATATTTAATGTGCTCTTTTTGATGCAGTGCGGACCTGCGCTGCTGTTGCGCTTGCGTGCTGTGATTTCTATAGGACCATTATTCTTATTTTTGGTGCAATTTTCAATGTGCATCTGCAGTAAACTATGCCACATGGAACGTACAATTTAATAAGCGTTAATAAAACAGTTTGGTCTGGAAAAAATCGACGACTCAGAGTAATTCATACAATGTTTTAAAGATGTACCTAATTCTTTGTTGTGATCTTAGTATACTTTCATTATATATGTACAACTGCTAGCAATATAAACAACATAAAAATTAGAGTGGTAGGCACATGGGTAGACCCCACCCCCAAATTCATGTTCATTTTATCATTTTTTGTTCATGCTCATTAAAGGTCTTCATCATGATCCCTGCGCTGTGACAGTTGCCATCTCGCTCAAATCACTAGAGCATTGGTGGCAGAAAAAATATAAACGCTGCTCCAGCGTAAATCACCAGCGTAAATAGAGTGTCTATAATAGAATGTGCAATGACTCTGCAGTTTTGGAGGTGAGAAGGTTCTAGAGGCCCAATCTCCATATTTGATATCGATGTAAATGGAGGATGAGCCTGGCATGTTCATTCCTGTTAGGCGCCATTATCACCTTTCATGTGTTGGTGCACCTTAAAACCCATTTAAATTCAATTGATAGATTGCACCATGACTACGTATGGCATATGACACCAATACCCTTCAATATCACCGCTAGTTACATCGGTGTAAACATTAAATACTTTTTATAATATCATTATATTGGTATGTTTGAGGAGTGTGTCAACCACAAGACCATAGCATATGTGCACGTAAATGGAAGTTCTCGGGTAGAAAGGAGGAGACAGTGAGATGTATTGAAGCGGTTTTGGTTAAATTTTGACAAATATAACACGTTTAAATTGTGTTTTATCTGTATTGTACGCCTAATTACTGTGTATATGCACTAGTGCGCTTGTGGTTAACATTCTATTTTTAGGTATTAGGTCACTACTTTACTTGAACGGGACATGTCACTACTTTCAGTTTGAATTCACGGAAGGTAGCATTCATAACGTATGTAATCAACAAATATGGAGGGATACGTGCAGTGTATATGTAAAAGTAAAAGAGAGTATAATAATGGACCTTTGGAAACGGCCGAGCACGACACATACGAAATATTGCAGTCTCGGTTTGATTGAGCTGTTCAGTTCAGTTTTGTTAACTTGATTCGAAATATAAAATGACTTGTTTATATATATAGATGCAAATGCAAATAATGTTTCATTTAAATAGGGGTATGAAATATGAATATTATAGTGGGAGCCAATTGGACCGTAAATACCCTTGTTAACTCATTGTTAACCGTACCATTAAGCTTTCAATGTCAAGGGTTAGAGCCTATAGGGTTAAATAAAATGTATACCTGTAGCCATTATGACTCACTGTGTAGTTAACCATTGTTTCCGGATCGTATCCAACTTCATACCGTCATGGATGGGATCGTATCCAACTTCATACCGTCATGGATTGGATCGTATCCAACTTCATACCGTCATGGATTGGATCGTATCCAACTTCATACCGTCATGGATGATATACTTGTAATTGGACTTCTTAGCCTGATCCTTGATCCATCTGTATGTGCGGATTCAGGAGAGGATGGTGGTGGGGAGGGGGTCGACGGATACCTCCCTAAAATCTGAGAAGTTATAAACATTCATGTGAAAAAACCTCTTCCGCCGTCCGTCCGTGTGTCGTCCGATAACTTTTTGTTGTCATTAATCTAGCACAGATCGAAAAGCACCAATATGGATAATAAATATCAGAGTTATGGCCCTCTTATGGCATCAGAGTTTAGGCCCTTGATTTAAAAAAGAGCTATATTTGGATTGTCAATACTTTAGCACCTACATTTCGCATCCGCTCTCTACCAATCCTAGCCAGAATCTTAATTCTGATAAAAGCTCGGAAGAGCTCGAAAACACCTATATCGGGTAATAAACTCTAATATGTATTGCCCGTGATTTATGAAATAATGAAATAATTCTATATTTTATCTTGTCAACACTCTAGTAATTTATTTTGCATCCAGTCGTTACCAAACTTGGTCAGAGTCTTAATATTGAAAAAAAGTTCGAATAAAATTATCGAAAAAAATAACAACGCAGTTATTTCCCTTAAATTTAATGAAAATGCTATAAGTTTGCCTTTTTAACACTAGCACCTTCATTTTGCATTTGATATTAATCAAGCTTGGGCAGAATCTTATTTCGATAAAAGCTCAAACAAGTTCGAAAAACACCAATGTCGAATAATAAACTTTAGAGTTATTGCCCTTCAGATTTGATTCAATAAAATAATGCTATATTTTGCTTTGTTAATCAGTATCTACTTCATGTTTATCTGATCTTTACGAAACATGTGTTCTGAATATTAATATCAATAAAGGCAAGACCAGCCATATCTGACCCAGACCCATATGTACGTCCTCCCACAAGCCATGACCTCCCCCCTCTCACACACTCACCGCCCCACCCATCCGTTTTTTTTAAAAATACATTTAATTTCAATTTCATTGTTATCTGTGTCATTCACGAAAGCGTGGATAAAACTAAGTCTGCTATAAAACCATGTCTGACTAGGAACAGCAGAGTTATGCCACTGGAATTAATTAAAAATGCTGACCTTTACAGTTTGTCAACACTCTAGCTCCTTCAATTTTCATTTGATCTGTACCAGCCAAACTTGCTTCAGATGTATTTTGATCATACAATAATCCTTCACCTTCTCACCCGTTATAAGAGCTAGAATAACCAATGATAATCCACAGTTTTTTTTGGGCCTATTGGGTCTCTTTCCTTTTGGTTGTTTTAAATCCCCCTCCCAGACTCACCGCCACCGCCCATTAAATCTGAGATTTAAAAATTGCGCACACACGCACGCAGGCAAATCCAGTATCCGTCCATGGTCTTTTTTTGAACCAGATGACACTACTGAAGTCACTTATTGTAGTGTAACTGTATAAAAGGCCTGTAAAAAAATAAAATAATTCATAACTTGTTTTATAAAGCTTTATAGTATTTGAACTCATCTAAGATCCGATATATAATGTATACCTTTCGACCAATTACTTTTAATGTATTTCTTTTACCTACCTGAAATAGTCGATTCTAACGGATGGCGGGAGGTATACAGTACTGGTTCTATCCAGTAAAAATGGGGTGATCTGCCTCTATCACAAACAAATCGACCGTCATATACGGACTAACATGTGCAAAAAAAAATTACGTAAAACACCATTCAAATAAACCATATATTTGTTGGCTTTATGAAGATTATCGATCGAGTAATAAAACAAAGGCGTAATACAAGGTAATGCCAATTGAAGTATTGATCACAGATTATATTCGACTCAATTCAAAATCAACATGCATGCCTTTATGTAAACGTCATGAGGTATTTTGATAATATTCTTAACGTACTGTAGTGAAGTTTGTGTGCGGATGGGTTACGTGACTTTTATTTGTTTCTTTAAGACACTTAATCATTGAATGATAAAGACGATTGTAGTGTGTTTTTTATTGTAGTAGAAACACAGTACGCTAGTTGGTAGATTCAAGATAACATATATGGGTAAGTTTGCATACATCAAATATTGCTATTGTGGATGTTATTACTTTTAAAGTTCTCCATTCTTTAAATTTACATGTAATTATATTCATACGGACAATTATTGTATCACTACGAGGATGCTTCAAAGAGTTCTGTCACTAGGCATATATCCTTTAAACTGGATACTATACTGAGATAAAGTAGTGTATTTATAGGACTACTGGGTTCGCTCTCTAAAATTCTACAACAAAAATTAAACATTTCCGGTTATTTGTACCCCTGAATTACCTCCCCCTACCACACCTTTTGGATACTGGCATCTCTGAAAATGTCCTTATTACAAAACGTTGTAAAAATTATTTGAATAATTCTATGCTTTTATATTTTCTTGTACGCCATCTGTTGTTATTCGCCTATAATCCATGAAATTTATTGTCGAGAATTCGGAAAGGTCTTGCTGTAAATCAGATATGAGTGAATGCATATCCCTTAATTTTAGCGGAAATAACACTGATTTTCTTCATTTTGTTTACGGAAATGTTATAATATCTTTTAAATGTCGTAATTATTCTCATAGTATTAATACGTTTTCATATTTTTTTACAATTCCTAGTCCTTCAGTGTTTAAATTTCACATTCAACACATTATTGTAGAATTTTGCACAACGTTTAGTGAAGATATTGATCATCCAAAAACGCTATTTCAGAAGACTGCCCTTCCATTTAATGTCCATTTATCATTAAATTAATTTTACATGTTAGCTTAAAATGTCAATTTCTAAGACAATGCCTTTTCATCTATGATGCTTAAATTCTGAATCTTGTAATGAACAGATATAACTGGCAATGTCTGAGAAATTTCAAAGGTCTTCGACAAGTACTTAAAGAGAAACAGGCATTTAAAAAAGTAACAGTTAACATACCTGAAAAAAACTCAGGACGAAAATGCCTCAGTATGTATAAGTGATGTATATTAAATGTTCCATAACTTTCGTCACACAAAAGATACAGCATTTATTTTACCATCAATAAAATGGTATTGAAAGTTACTTTCATTTGATACCAAACATCAATACTCACAACGAGCACATAATTGTTAAAACGCGTTAGTGACAGAACTTATTGAATGACCCTCGTATATGTAATAAATAGTTGTTATAAACAGCAGAAGCAATGCTCGTTGATTTTTGAATTATAGAAACACACACACTAAAACGATTGTATTGCCGGCAGTCGTTTACATCATATTCATGTTCCACTAGTTCCTTTACATGCTCAGACTGCTGACGCCTTCGTCGGAAGCACACTACTATTGTAACTGCATATACTTAAAAAAGACAAAACAACAAACTATTCGATAGTAAGAGTAGTCTCTCTCTCTCTCTCTCTCTCTCTCTCTCTACACATTTAGTTACAAAACTAATATTCCGTCTGGCCCTCTATTATTACACATTTACAATACTTATTGGCAACTTGGTTAAACATAATGGATAAGAGAATACGATATCAGCAGCCATTCTCACACACCCTTCTCACACACCCTTGCACGCAGCCACCTACCATTCAGCTTCTCTCCACACGCCTACTCATACACTAGATTTCTAAATACTCAAACAAACAAACAAAAACACAACAAAAAAAACACACTTTCCAACGTATTTACATACACACAGTCGGATGAACATATCTAAGTCGCCTTTACTCTCTTAAATATTCTGCTAACGAAAAGTTCTAATCCTGAAAATTAATTAATTAATTGAGATTTAGAGTTATTATATACTTTCCAGTGAAATAGTGAATAATATAATTAAAATAAAACCTTATATTTTCATTGTTTATATTTCACATGTGAAAACATAATATTTTCACTCAAAATAACGTCATGCAGCTGTTGACGTTGTTTACGTTGTTGACGTTATTGAGGTCATTAGTTTGGCGCATTATATTTTTTCTGTATACTTTTCCAGATTGTGGGTATATAATAAATAACGTTGGTTTGTCGTGAATATAGGATTTTAGGATTTATATTCATCTCGAAGTGAGAAAACTCAAATAGTTTCACTCGTGCTAAAGCCCTCGTGAAAATATATTTTCTCACTTCTCGATGAAAATAAATCCTATATTCACTTCAAACCAACAAATATCCTCTATATTGTATTCACAATCTAACAGCAATATTAATTTTAGTCTAGGTGTTTCAGTAATACATTTATAACTTTATAATGGTTGTGTTATCTACTTTATAAAGTTGTAATGAAAAGAATCAATTATTTTCAAGCTCTTAAAGTTGTCTGTCAAGCTATTCCAAATGATTGGTCCAGAATATATAACACTTTGCTTGAATATTTCTTTTATATGGTTAACTGTGTTGAAATTTTGAATTTTGCGCTGTCATTCAATGGTTGCACATTTTGTTTTACCACGTGAGCTAGAATTACACTTAATAATAAAATACTATTTAACTTTGTTTTAAGTAATACGCCTGAAAAGTTTCAATTAAACCAGGTCCATTCTGCAAACTATCTACCATTTTAAACAGTCAACGATCATTGATCATTCAGTCATTTTGTAAACATACCTTTGAAGGCGTGACATATTAAATGGAAACTATCCATCCGATATGAAGAATATATATTGTATGGGGCGGTTATTCCTGCCAAAGTTGATTTGTTTTCTAACTTTTAAGACACAATTTAGGTAGAATTCAAATAAGTTATAAATCAGTTAAATACTGTTCGAAAATGGTTGAGAAATAATAATAAGAAGAAGAAAAGAAAACAAAAAGAACTCACTTGCGAAAGTTGTTTTTGATAGAGTATTTCAAATAAAAAGTCTGCTCTAACAAAAATTAGAAAATATTTGTTATGAATTTCTATTCAAAACGGGTTATAATGTATTAGCTGAATCTAAATGGCGACATTTTGAACGTGTTATCGCACACTTAAAAAGCTAACTTAATCGTTCCCCTTTGTCACATAAATAGAATGTTCTTAATTCGAAGAAAACACAGTCCATTATATATATATGTAGCGGGTTAAGGGTTAAATTATTTGAGATTGTGTCTGTCACAGCAACACAGAGTTAACATGGGACAAGCTCTATCGTCCCAGCAACACAGAGTTAACATGGGACAAGCTCTATTGTCCCAGCAACACAACGTTAACATGGGACAAGCTCTATCGTCCCAGCAACACAGAGTTAACATGGGACAAGCTCTATCGTCCCAGCAACACAGAGATAACATGGGACAAGCTCTATCGTCCCAGCAACACAGAGATAACACGGGACAAGCTCTATCGTCCCAGCAACACAGAGATAACATGGGACAAGCTCTATCGTCCCAGCAACACAGAGTTAACATGGGACAAGCTCTATCGTCCCAGCAACACAGAGTTAACATGGGACAAGCTCTATCGTCCCAGCAACACAGAGTTAACATGGGACAAGCTCTATCGTCCCAGCAACACAGAGATAACATGGGACAAGCTCTATCGTCCCAGCAACACAGAGTTAACATGGGACAAGCTCTATCGTCCCAGCAACACAGAGTTAACATGGGACAAGCTCTATCGTCCCAGCAACACAGAGTTAACATGGGACAAGCTCTATCGTCCCAGCAACACAGAGTTAACATGGGACAAGCTCTATCGAACACGTATTTGTGGCTTTAAAATATGTATTTCTCAACCGAACTTCAAAACTAACGTATTTTTATTTACAACTAAAGACTGCATTTCCAATATTATAGAATTAATATTCTTTTTTATAAAACATTGTTCACGCAAATGCTGAAATCATGAATAGAGCACTAAAATCGTAACTCTATCTTCATTCAAATTAGAGTTATTGCCTTTTGTAATGTTATACTAATAATTCTTGTCCGGAGCATAACTCAAAAGGCACTAATGGGACTGTAAATTGAATAATGCTGGGTGATACACGGTCATACCAATTTTCTTGTTTATGTAGTTGGTGCGACAATAAAATCCAATTCAATTCAATTGTTTATGTAGAATGTTTATTTATCGAGTCCGCTCTGTCATACATCATTTGATCATTATGTTTGAAATGAATCCGTTTTAAAATGTAAATTGCATTTGTTCAACAAGGAATATAATCTTTACAAACCTACCGAAAACACTATAAGCAAACTTACCGAAAACACTATAAGCAAACTTACCGAAAACACTATAAAGTTAGTACTGTTATTCATTCGATCTTTGGAGATCGCTGAGCCCGATACTTACATTTAGTGATCGGTGGTACATTTTCAAATTCTTTTGTTTTCTTACTTAATTTTCGATTAGGTGGTTCCACTACTCCGGCCGATAAAAGGCTCTGGGTATTGTTTAACCACTCATAGGATATGTTGTCTGCTTTTTAATTTAGTCTTTTGTCTGTTACTTGTGATACGCAGACTTCATAACCGCTGCTCCAAACTAAATTCCTTTTTGTTTATTTCGCTCTTCGGGGCATACACAACGTCTGGTGCTTCCTCACATAAAGATTCCTAGGCCACTGAGGGATTGAACCTACAGCGGTGAGAGGCAAGTGATCTCAAGTCATCTGGACTATACTATATTAATAATAGACTATATTAATATATCATGACGAACGGTAATTTAATTTTATATTAGAATTTAGGATATTATTTATATCACGTTGTTTTTATTGTAATCGTAGAAAATGAAGAGAAACTGGATTGTTTATATCCTACTTCCTATGTATGTGTATTTGGGTGGATTTTTATGAATGTTGGTGATAACCTAAAGTGTGTAAACTAAAGCAATGCATTCACATAGTGAACTAATACGTCTTAATTTACTGTTTCATGTAACCACCTGTAGATAGAAAAATATTAGAGTGATTTTGAAAGGACACACGGCAATCTGAAGTTTATTAGCGCATCGATTTATTGATCCGATATCATTTTGACTTGAAACTTGCTTAAATATAATCAAATAAAATGTTCGTTTTTCAACTTGTCTTTTTTTCCATAGGTGTAACATACTATTATTGGATTATAATCAACAGTTAGACATATAATTTTCTTTGAACTATTCTACTTATTAATAGTATTATTTAAAAAACAAATTAGAAAAACTAGCAAGACGCCACGAGTTTTATAAAAGTCATGATTGCCGTGTGTCCCTTTAAAGGAAAGTTGTGAAAATGGTATTTTTTTTACTAATTATACTATTGGGGCGAACAAATCCAATATGGCGTTGCCAGTATGAATTGTTTCTATAACAGAAGGAATTCCTACGATGAAAAGCTCTAGTAGATGTCAATGCATCTCTAGGTACGTTTACACGGCACCGTTCATATAGCAAATATCATCTCTATACCCGGTTTGAGTTTGGCCAGCGATTACGTATCATTAGCACTCGACAACAAAATGGCAGAGGCTGGACGTGTTGTTACAAGAAATGAGGTTTGCTATCAATTTAACACCACACGACTTAGAATGATTAAGAACGTTGCGACGTTTTATTATCTGCTTATCTCTGTTTCTCTATTTCAGCAGTGAACATCTTAATTCACTGATTTCACCGATTCTAAACTATCTGCTGTACCCTACTGTATGCCTGATTATATTTTAATGATATGCAGTAGCATGTTTTGTATATTTCGTATACTTCCTTTGGTGGCAGTTTAATGATTTTACAAGTACTTTCGATGACAAAACGCAGGCACATTTTCTCCCTCCGCTTACTTTCGTTTTAAAACCGAAAGTAGATACGGACAATTTAAACGGAGGCAAGGGAAAGAGATATTAATAAGCATTATGCTACCGTTCCTATTATTGTATTTGTTGTCATTGTACTGACATATGCATAAGTTGTATATATATAAATAAAATGCAATTGTGTCGTTATTTAGCGGGTTAGTTTCTTTAAAGGGGGGGTGGGGGGGGGGGGGGGGGGGGGGACATCAGGCTCTTTCTTAAGAATCTAATCTGTACTTCGTGATACAATATGCCATATCAATCCAAATATGGTGTTTGTATCTGTTGTTCAGGTGTAAAACTTAACGTTATCCTATATAATGAAATCGGACGTGTAATGTTTAATAATCCCTGTTGCGTAACCATGGGTAGCACTTATATGTATTACTGTTCAAAATAAACTTCCTTGTAATGGAGCCTTTTTAGGCTCTTTCATTATGTTTAGGAATTTAGTATATATATGTATATTTAAAACATTAAGTCGGACCGCTTGACCCCACGCGAACAGCCTTATATAAACATGAATGAGATGTATTTTATCAGGGAGTAAGTATACAGGGAGGAGAAACGGATCGTTTGGCCGTTTTATGTTGTCGCGCGTTTTACCGTTTTATGTTGTCGCGCGTGTGTTTCACTACTGCGTGAAAATGACTACTGCCGGTTGTTTCGCGCGTGTGTGAAAAACAGCAAATTCTTATAAATTATTACTCTTACAAACTCAATAAAGGTGCGAAATGTAAACATAAGTATTATTTATTCACATTGTGTCCTCTGATACAGAGCGTGGATTTATTTGCATGTATATAAGCACATGTTACCAGACGGTTCTGTGTAACAAAGATGGCGCCACTCGGCGACAAATAAAAAATGGTGACAGTGCATAGCTATTGCAAACGAGATACGAGACTACGGGTTATTTAGGCATTAATAATAACAAAAAGTGAATAGTAGACATATTTATCTTTGTCAAGAAGGTAATTTCATGGTGGTGATTATAAGACAAAGCCTAAAAAGAGGTGATGAAAATGTGTCTTTTGAGATATCAGCTGAAATTTTTAATTTTTCATGTTAAAAATAATGTGGAGCTATTGCAAACGACATACGAAGTATGGGTTATATTAGGCATTAATAATAACAAAAAGTGAATTGTAGACATATTTATCTTTGTCAAGAAGGTAATTTCGTGATGTTAATTATAACAGAAAGCCGTAAAAAAGTGGCCGTAAAATCTACCTAATCTAATTTGAGATGTTAGCTGAAATTTTAACTCTTCAAATGTAACGCGCTTACGATCGATTTAGCTGTATCGATAAAATAGTAAATGGCGGCGTTTTAGCGCGACAGCATAAATCGATAAACTAGAGCGTTTATGAACCCGTTTCTCCTCCCTGTATACTTACTACCTGATGTTATAATATATTAGTCCTCTAATATCCTGCGATTGTGGATAAAAGGGACACACCGGACGTCGCGAGAATAGGGAAATCTTGATTCAAGCGAAGTCCGGTTAGTTTTTCTACATAAATATTTGCAAAACACTATCACTTAATTATTTGACGAGTTAAAAGCAAACTGCTTTTGCATATTACTAATTGGTGATTATATTGCACCAATAATACACTTAAAACTAAGGTAGGGTAATAAAGAAAGAAAAAAAATATGTCCGAGCAGATTTGAAATTCAAAATGATGCTGGATTAATATTTCGATGTGATATATTTAAAGCTATGAGCTTGATAACTGCTTCAAGATTGCCGTGTGTTACTGTAACACCTTGATATATGTGCATATCATTTGGCGTGTGTTTTAAAGTACCGGTAGCTATTCCGCAAACAACAGCCACATTTTACAACATATGCTCACTAGCTCTTTCTAAACCTACTGACGACGCGGTGTGTATATCACTTACATATTCTGAGAATCTGAACTCTATATATTAAATGGTTTTAACCAGCTGGGTCAAACCCCAAAACTGGAACTAAGAGTTACAAACTCATAATTTATTTTACGCATATTCAACCACAGGTATTTTTAGAACCCGTGAATAAACCTATACCTTTAATTGGCATATAGATTATGACCTGAACACCTGGATAGAGTTTTGATAAACGGTTTGGTAGCGTTATTTTGCCGTTATATGATGGGTTAGTGCCTTGAAGGGCACTGAGGGTCTTATGCACGATTAATTTTCCAATGTTGTCACCTGGCTACCATTTTCATTTTATGTCTAAGAATTTTACAATGTTTCTTTCATGGAAAGCGCTGCAACTAGGTGATGACTTTAATTCATATCCTAAACGGGGAACTGAATACTTTAGCAACTTATTTCCCGTTCACACTTTGAAATGTGTTAGTGATGCGGGAGGTCGTGGGTTCGATCCCCGGCCGGGTAACACCAACGACTTCAAAGAAATGGTGCTCGTGGATCCCGTGCTTGACGTTCAGCATATAAAGGGCAGGAATATAAAGGGTAGGGCTAGGTCGCCAGTTTAATGTGACTGGGGTGGAGTATCTTGCTATGTGTTTACGGCTTGGCATTCCAAGCTTTGAGCGCACTGCTACAAGTGGACACCGTCGTGATATGACTAAATTTTGTTAAAAGCGAAGTTAAACCACACGCACACACGCGCACACGCACATACGCACATACAATTTACCGTCTATGAAATTATCAGTAAATATTAAGGTTATGTCCTCATATATACATATAAATAATGAGCATCTCCATGCCATGTTTTATGCGAGATTTTATTCACATATAATAAATTACGGCAAAAGGAATTTCTCACGCATGCGTAGATCGTCGATGCTCAAATTCAAGTATTGGTCGCACACAAGACATTTCTCAGAGGGCTTAAATACAAATGCTATCTTTCGTAAATTAATTCGGGATTTTTTCGAGAATCGCACGCCTGCTTAACCGGAATTCCTCTGCCTTAATATCTCGGTATCGCCTAAGTAATACTGGCTGTATGATTCCTGGGCGTGCATTGGGTGATTCCTCGACTTGCACTGGGTGATTCCTGGGCGTGCACTATTGCGAACTATTTATCTCTGACTCGTCGAGTACCACAAGTAATTTTCAATTTATTTTATGAACGCTTTTGTCTTTTATAGATGTCCTGTAGCACTGAAATAGAACCTCCAGCTATGAAGCAAAGAGTTGACTCACCGGAGAGTTCAAACCGCAAAACTAATTCCGTTGAAAAAGTAAGTATCTGCGTTCAAAATCAAAGCTGATGCAATTGCTTTTTTTTTTGCTGTAAGTCCTATTTGGGATATTTTTTAAATTTTATTCGATGACATTTTTAAAGAAGATGAACAAGATGACTACCAAAGTCTCAGTACTATCAGTAAGGTAAAAGTCTGAAAGAATCTTTTCAATGAATGGAGCAGTTTGATAATTTTTACTGATAAACATTGAAGTTGGGAGCCAATTTGACATATGAATTGTTTTAGATAAATATGATATCCGTTGCCGATATCTTGAGTTAAACTCAAGCTGTATTGTTTCTTTATTGTCAGTTTTGATTTATTGTTGGTTTCGAACTTGTATTATTTATATTTTCCGACATTTCGTGTTTATGTTAATGATTACACATCTCAATTCTCCTTACTTCCGCACGTTTATCCAAATGTGTAGTGTGCCGCCATATTGATACTGCAGCAGTGTTATTTTATGGTATCGGATGTTTATTAAAAAAGTTCAGGTAAATACGACAAGATAAACACGTCATGCAGCCGTAAATAAAATATTAAACCTTGTTTTCACAAAACTGCCAACTATTTATCTCTGACTCGTCCTATCGCAATGTCGCGATGTCGTATCGCGATGTCGGGATGTCGCATTGTCGGGGTTCGCATTGTCGCGCACGAAAACGCGACATTATGTCGTATTATCGTTATGTCGCCCACGACAATGCGACATTCTTTCAGTTATCGTAATGTCGCCAACGACATCGCGACATCGCGATATTACTAATTGGTGATTATATTGCACCAATAATACACTTACAACTAAGGTAGACTATTGAAGAAAGACACAAATATGTGCGAGCAGACTTGAAGTCAAAATCCTGCTGGATTAATATTTCGCTGTGGTTATTTTGAAGCTTGATAACTGTTCAAGATTGCCGTGTGTCCCTTTATCGCCTTGAGATATGTGCATAATATTTGGCATGTGTTTTAAAGTACCGGTAGCTATTCCGCAAACAACAGCCACATTTTACAACATATGCTCACCCTTTCTAAACCTACTGAAGACGCGGTGTGTATATAACGTACATATTCTGAGAATCCAAACTCTATATAAATGGCTTTAACAAGCTGGGTCAAACCCCTAAACTGGAACTAAGAGTTACCAACTCATAATTCATTTTACGCAAATTCAACCACGTGTATTTTAAGAATCCGTGAATAAACCTATACCTTTAATTGGCACATATACATTATGATCTGAACACCTGGATAGAGTTTTGATAAACGGTTTGGTAGCGTAATTTTGCCGTTATCTGGTAGGTTAGTGCCTTGAAGGGCACTGAGGGTCTTATGCACGATTAATTTTCCAATGTTGTCACCTGGCTACCATTTTCATTTTATGTCTAAGATTTGTACACTTTTTCTTTCATGGAAAGCACTGCAACTAGATGATGGCTTTAATCCATATCATAAAGGGAACTGAATATTTCAGCAAACTTATTTCCCTTTCACACTTTGAAATGTGTTAGTGATGTGGGAGGTCGTGGGTTCGATCCCCGGCCGGGTCACACCAACGACTTCAAAGAAATGGTGCTCGTGGACCCCGTGCTTGTCGTTCAGCATATAAAGGGTAGGGATGTAAAGGGTAGGGCTAGGTCGCCAGTTTAATGTGACTTGGGGTGGAGTATCTTGCTATGTGTTTATGTCTTGGCATTCCAAGCTTTGAGCGCACTGCTACAAGTGGACACCGTCGTGATATGACTAAATTTTGTTAAAAGCGAAGTTAAACCACACGCACACACGCACGCACGCACATACGCACATACAATTTACCGTCTATGAAATAATCAGTAAATATTAAGGTTATGTCCTCATATATATATATATATATATATATAAATAATGAGCATCTCCATGCCATGTTTTATGCGAGATTTTATTCACATATAATAAATTACGGCAAAAGGAATTTCTCACGCATGCGTAGATCGTCGATGCTCAAATTCAAGTATTGGTCGCACACAGGACATTTCTCAGAAGGCTTAAATACAAATGCTATCTTTCGTAAATTAATTCGGGATTTTTTCGAGAATCGCACGCCTGCTTTACCGGAATTCCTCTGCCTTAATATCTCGGTATCGCCAAAGTAATACTGGCTGTATGATTCCTGGGCGTGCATTGGGTGATTCCTGGACGTGCACTGGGTGATTCCTGGGCGTGCACTATTGCGAACTATTTATCTCTGACTCGTCGAGTACCACAA
This sequence comes from Cyrtodaria siliqua, assembly GCA_037043455.1. Classification (NCBI taxonomy): domain Eukaryota; kingdom Metazoa; phylum Mollusca; class Bivalvia; order Adapedonta; family Hiatellidae; genus Cyrtodaria; species Cyrtodaria siliqua. The sequence goes on along the minus strand of JAWPHD010000024.1, from coordinate 354,479 downwards.
GTGATTTTCAATTTATTTTATGAACGCTTTTGTCTTTTATAGATGTCCTGTAGCACTGAAATAGAACCTCCAGCTAAGAAGCAAAGAGTTGACTCACCGGAGAGTTCAAACCGCAAAACTACAATCGTTGACAAAGTAAGTTACTGCGTTCAAAATCAAAGCTGATGCAATTGCTTTTATTTTTGCTGTAAGTCCTATTTGGGACATTTTTTAAAATTTTATTCAATGACATTTTTAAAGAAGATGAACAAGATGACTACCAAAGTCACAGTACTATCAGTAAGGTAAAAGTCTGAAAGAATCTTTTCAATGAATGGAGCAGTTTGATAATTTTTACTGATAAACATTGAAGTTGGGAGCCAATTTGACATATGAATTGTTTTAGATAAATATGATATCCGTTGCCGATATCTTGAGTTAAACTCAAGCTGTATTGTTTCTTTATTGTCAGTTTTGATTTATTGTTGGTATCGAACTTGTATTATTTATATTTTCCGTAATTTCGTGTTTATGTTAATGATTACACATCTAAATTCTCCTTACTTCAGCACGTTTATCCAAGTGTGTAGTGTGCCGCCATATTGATTCTGCAGCAGTGTTATTTTATGGTATCGGATGTTTATTAAAAAAGTTCAGGTAAATACGACAAGATAAACACGTCATGCAGCCGTAAATAAAATATTAAACCTTGTTTTCACAAAACTGCCAACTATTTATCTCTGACTCGTCGTATCGGAATGTCGCGATGTCGTATCGCGATGTCGGGATGTCGCATTGTCGGGGGTCGCATTGTCGCGCACGACAACGCGACATTATGTCGTATTGTCGCCCACGACAATGCGACATTCTTTCAATTATCGTAATGTTGCCAACGACATCGCGACATCGCGATATTACTAATTGGTGATTATATTGCACCAATAATACACTTAAAACCAAGGTAGACTATTGAAGAAAGACACAAATATGTGCGAGCAGACTTGAAGTCAAAATGCTGCTGGATTAATATTTCGCTGTGGTTATTTTGAAGCTTGATAACTGCTTCAAGATTGCCGTGTGTCCCTTTATCGCCTTGAGATATGTGCATAAGATTGGCATGTGTTTTAAAGTACCGGTAGCTATTCCGCACAACAGCCACATTTTACAACATATGCTCACCCTTTCTAAACCTACTGACGACGCGGTGTATATATAACTTACATATTCTGAGAATCCAAACTCTATATAAATGGCTTTAACCAGCTGGGTCAAACCCCAAAACTGGAACTAAGAGTTCCAACTCATAATTCATTTTACGCATATTCAACCACGTGTATTTTAATAACCCGTGAATAAACCTATACATTTAACTGTCACATATACATTATGATCTGAACACCTGGATAGAGTTTTGATAAACGGTTTGGTAGCGTAATTTTGCCGTTATCTGGTGGGTTAGTGCCTTGAAGGGCGCTGAGGGTCTTATGCACGATTAATTTTCCAATGTTGTCACCTGGCTACCATTTTCATTTTATGTCTAAGATTTGTACACTTTTTCTTTCATGGAAAGCACTGCAACTAGGTGATGTACTCTGCTGGATATGCAACAAAAATAGGTCAAATTGTGGGAAAGGTGTAAAAAGCACCAAACGTTAACCAATTCAACTTAAGGATACGTGCTTTGAAAAAATGCCAGGAGACAAGCATGAGAGGCCCTTTAACCCATAATTAGGAGGCCCCAATGAGGGGCCCTCTATTAAATTTAAAAAATATACTACAATTATTAAAATAATAATATTGTTTTATACAATCAATTGATTCAAATATTTTGATTGATTTATGCATAAAATGTATTAACCTAGTTTTCTAAATAAGAAAAATCATATTTATGCGCTTCTGTTAATGTAATAGAGGCCCAAAGGGGGTATTTTGGTAAATTGTATACTAAAACTGAATGTATGTTAAATAAAATGTTCTCTTCGTGAATTATGTGCATGTAGTTTAAGTATTACGTTACCATTATGTTGCCATGACACTGCTTATGCAATTTTAAGTCTTTATTCTAAATAAGAACATGTATTATCTAGTAGTTGAGGCCATAATAAGGGTATTTAAAATGTTTAAAAAATTTAAAAAATAAGTTGTTTTTATAACCTTGTAACAAAGAATGATCTTCAATTCCTATTACCTTTAATTTTTTTTACATTTACAATGATTTTCAAATATGTATAAAAAAAATCATTTTCAACCAAAACATAAATTAAATGAGGCCCTTTAAGGTTTGTTTTTGTAATATTATTTCGAGCAATTAAACTATTTTCAGAAACAACATCTTTATTCTCACTCATAAAAATAAGAAAATTAAACAAAGAGAAACAACACATTAAAGAAATTATAACATTTATTACAGTTGTATTACATTAAGTGAGGCCCCTCTTGGGTATATAGTTGTACGTACATAACAGACAGATCACATATTCATGAATTTGTAATTATAGTGAAAGTTATATGCACTTATATACACATTGAACACATACCTAATTCAAAACTGAACATCAAATTACATTGTGCAGCAAGTTTTTTTACAAACAAATCCTAATAGAGAAATAGTATCAATAAACTTTAATTGATTGAGGCCCTGATTAACAGTTCTTCCAATATTCAATCATTGCGAAGGCCTGACTATACAGAGAATATTTGGGAAACAAAAAAACAAATGTTCTTTTTATTTTATGCTTTAGTCATGTTTTACAGCGTTTTAATAGCCGATCAGATATTTCTCACGTGTAGCCCCATCTTTACAGATAATTTACTATAACTCAATAAATACTACGTAAGTGAAATAGTGCACAAGAATTGAATTAATAAAAAATTGATTATGTTCAAAATATCAGTGTTTTCCAACAATACACGCAAACAAATGAGTCTCAATTGTAAAAAAGTAGTCCCAAAAACCAGTGAGATAACATTGGTATTCTACTGTTTTCAAACAGTGAGATACCAATTTTATCTGATGTCGTTGCAAAGCATAAAATAAAAACTATTATTGGTCATCCGGTTTCATGTGGAAAATGTCAAATTAGCCTAAATTGTACATAACTTTAACGGTTATTTTCTCTTTCGCTCTGTCCACTGCACATGCATTGCTGAGTACATGGGAGGTTTGCCTTGATGCACTTGCAGTGTCTACGGCATGTTGTTGTACAGTTGCATTTGACCAGTTCTTGACAACCTTTTGAAGCCTCAGGGAGAGTACTCCAGAACGGAATCCAGTTACCAGATTTTTTAGCCCACACCCACTCAGTGGTTGATGGCAGTAGGCTACAGCCATCCTAAGGAGCACTTTATCCAAATGTGACTGCTCTGGTAGACAGCTCGCAGTATATGCTGGTCAAGTGCACTCTGTAATCGTCAATTTGTCTATTTCCATATGAAAACATGGTTCCTGGCAGTGTTGACAGTTTCAAAAGCCAATTTTCTGGAGTACATGAGAATAACAAATCTCTCGAGCATGTCAGTATCCTTATCAGTGACTTGTTCAAGGGCTGAAGATAAACGCTTGAAGAGCCAATGTATTTCTGGCATAGGTTTCCACATATTAAACGCAGTATTTTTAAGAATGCCATTAAATGACAAAACCGTATCAAAAATGAGATTGCAAGAAACAGTAGAAGTCCCCAAGAAGCATCGGGGCCAAGACAATCAGAAATCATATGTGCTGGTATGTATTGGACATTCTTGGCATGACCAAATGCATTCCAAAGGCAACAATCGGAAATAGCAAATGGACTGGCAATGGCAATAGCTAAAACTACTACGTCGTTAATAGTGGCATATAAAAGTATGTTTTAGCAATCGCTATTGAAAGCATGCGCTGTGTGGATCATCATCCTGTAATCTGCTTCCTCGAGGTTACATCTACTTCGACGTTTCGTTGCCAACCTTTTCGCCTCTCACCGCTGCCGGTTGGAATCCCACTGGTAGCTCGACTTATGAGAAAGTGTCGATTCTTACGGTTTTCGGGAGGTCTACAGTACTGGTTCTACCCAGGAAAAGTGTGTGGTCTGCCTCCACTACAAACAAATATAACCTTGCATGTGTTGAAAATGACGCAAAACACAATACAAACAAACAAATCTATTTCGCTATCTCCAATATGCTTCAGGTCATTCTCTCCTTATGTCGAAATGACAGTTTTCCCTATCATAAATTCGAAACCCTTTACACACTTTGAAAGGTACTAATACAATCCAATTTTGTTTCTGTCATTTTGCATATTTCACTACCGCTCATGAACAGTCTCAAATAAACCGAGACTGAAATATTTCGTATGTGTCGTGCTCGGCCGTTTTCAAAGGTCCATTATCATACTCTTTTTTGAAGAAATTCCAATTTTGAGGTATCATGGTTGTAGGTAAGACTTTCACAGATTCTGCTGTTCCTCTTATCTGTCTTGTATAGGCCTTCAAACTGTCATCTCGATATACATCCCATACAATGTCAAGTCGTAGCTACTTTGTGATGTACGGCAGAAATACTTTGTTGGCGTAGTCTTCGAATGTTGTTATCATATCATTGGCTTTATGTGGGTCAAGTCATTGAACTACAGCCGCTCCGTCAATGACAATACAATCAACAGCTGGGCATTCATTGGTTTTATAACATAATTTCTCAAGTGGTTCCAATAGATTGGACTTGCTACCGAATTTCATTTCATTGTTCTCAGCCATTGCTAGTGGCCAACCGTGATTAACATGGGCGAAGAAGTTATCAAGGTCCCCATCTCTATTTTGGAAGGCTTTATACATTCTGAAGAACAAGTCTATGTCTGTCTTCATGGTCTTCATTTAGTCTTTGTTCTTTAATGATTGTTTTTGTCCTTTATTACGAAATAAGGGTAGGTTGTTTCTGGTGAGCGGTTCGTAGAATGACCTCCTCATTGCCTATTTTCTCTGATACCAAATTATCATACTGTTTTCACCTTTTCCCGCTTGTCTCGCAGATCCTAATCGTCTCTTTCGAGTCCAATGTCTTTAAAGCTGTACAGTCCCTATTTTAACTGGTAATAACTCATGAATATGAATGAGTCACGTGTGAAGTAGTTTCAAATCGACGAACACCCCAAAAGTCGGTATATAAGGAGAAATCAATACGTAAAATTTCACATTTTTATTTAGCCTCCGTACAGGTAACATCGATAAATATAAGAATCCAGAATATATGTGATAAAAAAATAGTTGCCCGGAACGGGATTTGAACCACAGCCTTGCACTTGTAAGATTTGAAAGATGTACGCTGAACCCCTAGACCACTGCTATTTATTGGTATTTTGTAGCATTTTTAACACTAAATAGGCATTACGTAATAACAACAGCGCGCACACAAACTCATCAAGCGCTAAATAACAAGTCGAGATATGGTTGATTTGAGGCGAAGTATTAGTTTCATATTGATACGATACAGTATTACACCAGGCAATGTTAATTTACACGTGCGACAATATGGACTGCATATGTATTGATCCATCTTTAGTTGCGTTCAAATATGTTAAGTTATTTTGCCTCATAATATATGGTAGTAAGTATACTGTTTTCTCAAGTAGCGTTGTAGTTCAGTGGATACAGCACCGGACTTGAAATTAGAAGGTCGTGTGTTCGAGCCCCGAAAGAAGCTAACTTTTTTTTTCTGTAAAAATTACTGTTACCTGTGTACAGGTACGATGTGCACTGGTCGATGTATATACAGTAAATGATTTCTTGCGCTATATTTGCTCGCTTAAATACCCGATTTCGACATGAGCTGGTGAACATGAAGTTTCAAATAAAGACACGCCTACAAAGAAGAAATCGATTGATATAGGGACTCTGTAGCTTTAAGCAGAATCTGTAAACAACAGGAGGAGTGCTGTTATCGCTGGTGTTCTCTTGGATCAAGTACATGATTTTGTGCAAAGTATGATGACCATGACAAGAAGTCATATTTGTCTATTGTTGACTTAACAATGTTGTTTTTAACATGTTCTAGCCAGTCTGACTGTAATGTGACAGAACCTGAATACTGCTGATTTGGTGGAGGTTCACATCCGTAAATCACTGTGGGTTGCAGAGTGTTAGTCCAAAACGCTGTCGGTAGTACATCTAAGTACTTCTCTGGAAGACACTTCGTGACTGTTCGTCCCTGTAATGATCGTACACTGAGGGAATTGGATTCAGAATCCTCAAGATATTCATATACATGTTGTGAAAGTGAGATGGCAGTTCAATGAAAAGCATCAGTTGACTTACTGACTGTGGGTTATGGTCTATATTGTATAAGGTTTCCAGTCGTGTAAAGCCCATTTCTGATATTTGGCGGGCACACAATTCCGGCTCTTTCGTAGTCATCTATGTGTAACTTTATTTGGCTGATATACGTGATACTTACTATAGTTTTCATGTCAGGCCACCTTGGAATTTAATTGGATTTTATAGTCGCACCAACAGCTACCTGTAAGGCCATATGGCGATTTTTCAGCTTCCTCTTGTGGAGGAAGACCCCAGTTGCCCCTCCGGGCAATTTTTATGCACGGTCGAGTACCTTGGTAAACCACGTTCCAAAAGCCAACTGGATATCTTCCTCACATAAAGTTTCCTAGGCCCCTGCGGGATCGAACCTACAGCGACGAGGGGCAATTTATTTCAATTCAGAGACGTTTACCACTCGGCTCAGGCCATCTTTTAAGCAATCATTACATGCAAATAACGTCCCTGTCAACACTGCCAGTGTCGTCTGCAAAATGTTTGATAAATGGCGAATTTTAAAAAAGGGAAATAATTGAAATATATCAAACAACCATTTCCTTACAAAGGGGATAAATAAAAATTGTTGTTATAGGATATACATTGTTTTAAATAGTTTTGCTACTAAATTAATATATATTTCTCGGTTTTAGACAATTTAAGTTAATTTATGGCAAAAATAAATAAACAAATCTTTTGAACCTCAATATGGGCCTCACCAGGGCTTGAAATTCAAGTACGGGCCTCATATATGCATTTTATATTTAAATAAGACTTACTTATTACTTACACATGTTACACATGTTAGTGTTGTGTAAAACTATGTTTGAGTAATTATAATACTACATAGTTATCAGTAATAGTAACACCTTATCACTGGGCTTAGACAATATCATATGCCCCCTTTGGGGCCTCATTCGTGCGCGACAATGCGACGACCGACAATGCGACATCCCGACATCGTGATACGACATCGCGACATTGCGATATGACATCACGACATACTTGTCGCGATGTCGTATCACAATGTCGCGATGTCGTATCGCAATGTCGAGTTGTCCTATCGCACTGTCATATCGCGATGTTGCATTGTCGGGCGTCGCATTGTCACCCACGACAATGCAACATTGTATCTGGCCCCAACCGGACACCGTAGTTTTATGTCATTTTAGCACATTTTAGGCTATTTATAACGTAGATTTGTACTGGTGGAGTTCCCGCCATACGTAAGAATCGACATTTTCACACTTAAAGTCGAGCTCCCAATGCACGCCCAGGAATCACCCAGTGCACGCCCAGGAATCACCCAGTGCGACGCCCGACAACACGACATCGCGATTTCGCGAAACGACATTGCGACATCGCGATACGACATCACGACATTGCGGTATCGCAATGTCGCGATGTCGTATCGCAATGTGGAGTTGTCGTATCGCAATGTCGCATTGTCGTATCGCGATGTCACGATGTCGCGTTGTCGGGCGTGGCAATGTCGACCACGACACTGCGACATTGTATCTGGCCCCAAAACGGACACCGTAATTAACACCTTTTAAACAAACAAAATCCGGGGTCAAATATGATTTAAATGCGAGTCGTCTTGTTATAAGGGTCCTGTTGGATGAAAAAACAAATACTATTCCAATTAATGTATGATAATAGCTTAGTCATTAAAGAAACTCATGATACTCATTGATCTGTATACTGACATAAGTCCTATTTCCAGATGACCCTGTTCGTGGTGGTTATAGTGCTTGCCATCTGTAACCTTGGTGGAACCGAGCTTCCTCCTGAGAACGATAGCGTTGAAGGCGTCTGTCAGAATCAGGAAGAATGTGGGGGTCCAATCGCAATAATAAGCTCCATGGTATGACATCATTTACGTGATGGTCGTGTTCAATCAAACACACGTATACGTTCATCCTAACTTACATCTCTTTATTGAAGAGTTAGTTGTGAATTGATTCGCATTTTTTGTGGCGTTTATGCAATTTTAAGGACCGGTAGATAATGGCAACTTCCCATTCGTAAATTTGCCATTCACCTCCGGCGTTTAAAACCGCATAAAGGCCGAACAAATGCGAATCAATTCTTATATACATTATTTTCCCGTTGATATAATATCAGCAATAAAGTGCCCTGGGAGAATGATAATGATAAAAAAAGCAAGAGAGGCAACTACCGTCAGTTTATTTTTGACCTTGGAATAGCCGGATGTGTGCAGTGCGTGCGCGCAGTTAGTGCAGTGCGTGCGCCTTTTTCTATAGAGACACATTGTAGGCGTGCACAGGCGAGCGTCGGCCTACTTGTTAAGAATCGATTCGCACGTTTTCGAATGGCAAATTCACCAAAATGATAATTCATGAATTCAAAACCGTATAAACGCCGATTCGCGAATCAGTTTTTATCTTTACATTATTTTCCCGTTGTAACGTCTTGGTAGGTTGGTAATGATACATAAGTGCAAAAAAGATAAATATCGTCAGTGTATTTTCATATGACGGATTAGCCATTTTCTATCAAGATACACCGGCTTTATTCGATATTAGACGCTATTTTTCTCATTGGAAAGTATCAATTTATTGTAAACATAAGTAGTTAAATCAGTTAACGGTTTTTTGACGTAATGGTATGCACAACAGATGTCCTCTACGACATGGGGACTGAGGACGACACTTACTTGTATATAGCAGTAGAGTGTCAAACACGATGCTATAATCATAAACAAAATGGATATAAGAGTTTACAATTTTACAAACATGGCACAAAATATATTTTCCTTACACCTACACCAGCTTGCTTTATTGTCTTTTAGCTTGCCTGACTAACATTTTGGAATATTGTGCTGTATATACCATTTTCTGTAATTGCTTGTCATAAATTATATTCGACCTTCCTCTACAATATTGTAGTTCTCTTCGTACACTCACCCTTCTCATAGGAGTAACACGACAACAACACATACGTTATAAATATATATTTATTATTTATTGGTATAAGCCATTGGACGACCGACTGACTGCCCTCATTAACATTAATTAATAATAACACACTTCAACTTCAACTTATAATACGATACACAAGAAACTCCACCTATAAAATATAGCAATCTCTCATCACAGACTTGCGCCAATCTATTATTGTCATATGACATATGTCAAACTGAATTCAGATCGCTTACGCGAACTATACAGTACATATGGAGCAAACGCAATACTTCCCGATTACTGAATAAACTAAGGAGATAAGATTTTATATCTACTATTTAGCATACAACCAACCCAGAATTCTCCCTTATATAATACACTTTCCTTCGACTGAATTACAAGCAACTTTCAATGGTGATAAATTAAGCATAAACTGTATTAAACAAATGTTATCATTTCTAAGATATACAATGTCATCCTTACTGCACCAGTTTCACCAACTACGTCGAACTTTGAACAGAGCACCATCAATGTGATACCGAGCCGTCCGCGAAAAACCCACGTATGGGAAACATGTATCCGATAACATTTTTATTCAAGGTATCACTCAGTCTCAGTTAACTGGTCAGTCATCCAACGCTGAATGGCTAAAACTGGCATTCTACATGCCACGTGCACTCCACTGAGAGTGCGCCCCCTATGAGAATCACTCACACGAAGAGAAATTAATTATCGTCTAATTCGCTTCTCTCAAGCGACAATAATTTCATTTATATAAAGAGATTTTATTGCATTTTTGTCAGCCTTCCTAGAATATCTCAGTGTCCCGTGATCTCATTTTTCCAGGACCCCGATGACATGGCGATACAGACTCGACAGTTGTTTCACACTATTGCTGCAGTGGAGCTGTATCAAGCACAGATCGAGATCGCACATTACCTCGAGCTGGGATACCTAGGGGTCGCTGACCATCCAGATGTGGCCAAAGAGGTAATTTCAATACTGAACGATATAATACCTTACCATACCAACTGCCGTTATAGTATTTCGCCTGAAATAAAACTCATTACCGACCGGCAATCTAACCAGTTAATGTTATAGTCTTAGACTCGCATCCAGACCAATAATAGATCATAACCGCTAGTGTTCGTCCGGCAAGCTACCAATTACCGTTATAGTCTTCGCCCAACATTTAGACCAATTACCGTATTAGCTCATTTCATCTGACAAGCAAACCAATTACCGTTAGTCTTCGCCCTGCATCCATACCAATTGTCGTAATAGTTCTCAACTTGCATTCAGATCGAAAAATCGTTCATCTTTTAACTTAAGCCAATTTTCTACATTAACTTTGATTTCAGTGATATTTTCATTGAACCAAAATTTCTTTTAGGTGCGACTGACTGCGCATGCGGCTCGTACTCAGCACCTGATGACGTCAGGGTTGATGAAAAACTTTAAGGTTACTGCTGAACATATCGTCAAAACAATGATACCCATGATCCTCGACGCTGTCGACTTGCAGGTACATGTATACACAACAATATACTGTAAGAACTACACTGTCATGACTTTTATATGCAAATATATTATATTTGCCATTGTTTTCATATTCGTGTATTTGCTAAGGAAGATTCGTGACCTCAATACCGGGGTGTTTTAAAGAATACATTTTTTTCTCCCATAACGTCAGTGTTCGAATACGGGCGTGTTTTTTAAAGCATACATTTTATCACCCGAAACGTTTATATGTACTCTACCTGTACTATTAATACTTGTATTTAATGATAATATTAATTTATTTTAACAATTTAATATAATAATGCCCCGTGTGGTTCCCGGGGGCCCCGTTTGGTCACGGGGTAAAGAATATGGCCACTGCAGATCCCTTTGGAGGAGTAGGCAGAGTGGTAGAATCCCCCCAAATTCAATGTTCATTTTATCATTTTGTGTTCATGTTCATTAAAGGTCTTCATCATGATCCCTGCATTGTTTCAGGTGCCATCTCGCTCAGTCAAAAGAGCAGTGGCAGAAAAACAATAAACGTGGCTGCAGCATAAATGGAGTTTCTACGATAGAATTTGCAGCAACTCTGCAGTTCAGGGTGAGAAGGTTCTAGGCCCATTTTCCATATTTTATCTCGATGTACATAGAGGATGAGCCTGGCATGTTCATGCCTGTTAGGCGCCATATAATCTTTCATGTGTTGGTGCGCCTTAAAACCCAATTCAGTAAATATAATAATACATATACATTATACATTATTACTTACTTCCTTTTATTGTTTTGATTTCCCTTTCAGTAGTTATGAAGTTGCGTATTTTGTTATTATTGATTCAGTTCACATTTGAGATTAATTGGATATAAATACATAATATCATTACATAATAAGAGTTGTCAAAAGTCTATTGTTTAAAGATATAGAGGTTATTTGTTGGTTTGGAGTGAATATAGAATTTATTTTCATCGAGAAGTGAGAAAACTTATATTTCACGAGTGCTTCTAGAGTGCTTCTATATTCACGACAAACCAACACATATTCTATTTATTATATACTTTTTATAATGCAACACTATCAAAATGTTTCAAACAGAAAATGCGTTTCGTTCCGACAGTTCCCCTTTAACGTATTCGCGGATAAATATAGTAACGCCGGCGCGTAGGGCGATTTTTTATATATATTTATTGCGCATAGAATATAGTTCTAAACTTTGACACGAATTATGACTGTTATAAGCAAATGTAGAAACAAATAGTTCCATTTTTTCCTGAAAATATGAACAATGAGAATATAAGGTTTATTTTAACCATACAATCCACTATATATAATAAATATATTATATTTCGAATGTATTTAATATAATATCAACATAGGGCACGAACAAAGTTTCGATAAAACTTATCAGTTTGTAGTTATTACGTGTGTTTCCTTTAGAAAAAAGATATAATCATCGATTCATTTGGCCAGATCATCGAACTGGCTAAGGACATGAGGCAGGAGGCAGCGAACACCAGACAAAGGTAGCTTTGTGAAATATTATTATGGTGATACATATATGCACATATCATGTTTAATGGAATCTTGTTGTCACTGTGTTCATCTATGATCTTAAAGAAAACACTAATGAACATGTAATGTAGAAGAGGCAATGTGCTACTCAATCTGTAGTACTGATGACCTTGATTATTCATCATTCATGTTGAGCGTTTAAATCCTAAATCTTAAAGGACGGTAGTGTTTGATGTTTGTCATAAAGCTTGTCTTGTCTTGTCGTACCCTTAACAGTTTATTCTTGTTGCTCTGGATTCTGCCAAGTCATTGAGTTCTTGCTTTATGGCTTTCTAGGCTTTTGTATATTCATATATACATGATCATTTATGTGTTGTACTTATATTGCCTATTCATGCTGCCTTGTTGGCCTAGCCTGGCGTGGATATCTTTATTTATTTATATATCCCGTTTTATTGGGATGACAGTAAGGTAAGAGTGGGGTTTGGTGCACCCTAAAACCTGGTTTAAACCCCCAGCGGCCTGTTTTGTCACTGACCGTTCCAAGGCGGTATCCCAATTGTCAACCATTTTATGTTTGTGATGTCATATCTTGCCTTTTATACATCTTTGTTATGTAATTATTGTTTGTTTCTGTGAATGTTTTTGGATGACTATGGTCCTTAAATGCTACATTTCCTGTTCGACGTTTATATCGACTTTTGTTAGTTTATTAAGTACCATTTGGTAAACATTAAGAATTTAAATCCTAGAACGAGGTTTAAAGCGCCAACACAGACCGTTCCAAGGCGGTAGGCCTTTTGTCAACCCGTTTGTGTTTGTGATGCCACATGCCTTGCCTCTTAATGACATTGTAATTCTTGTTTGTTTAAATGCATTTGTTTGGTTGACTGTGTTCTGTGAAAGCTACATTTTCCGTCCGACTTTTATACCTACTTTTATTGGCCCGACGTTCCACTAAAGTTATATACATAAGACTACAAGTATTTTCTTAAGTCATTCCCGTTCATTGAATATAGAATGCCGTCTTTAAGTTATTAAGATTGTTCGAATGAAATATATTTGTAGTGAGGTTGTGTCCTGTGCTGTTCTATGATTTTCAGATATTTGCACTAATGTTCGTTTGTTTCACATTTTATGTAAACTTCATGTTATGTATACCCCTCCTCAATTTCCTTGTTTCTCCCGTTCTTTTGATCTATGCGATTCATTTTAAGATCTCTTACATAAGTCAGTTTATATTGTGAGATTAAAAGATATCTGCAAAAGTAGATTCATCAGATTCATCTAATGTTTAGATTAACCTAATTAAAACGTATTCTTCATTACTAATAATAAGATCCGGTAATAATAAGATCCGGTAATAATAAGATCCGGTTGTTTAACTAAATACGACACCAATTAAAATAAAAGCTTACCTAAGATGGGTTTTTTATTTTGCAGTTACTATGTAATTCAGACCAAAGTACAGGAAAATCTAGCTCTAGTGAATCAGAAGAACAAGTTCGTCGTTAGTGAACAAGAAAGACTTAAAGTTGAGGTTGAGCGAGAGACGAAACTAGCTAGAAACGCTAAATTGGCACAGGAAGAACTGGACGAGGAGAGGAAAAAGATGGAAGAAGAGTTGGCAACTCTGAGATCACATAGAGATAGGTGGATGGATCAGACAGGTAAATCAGAACACGTAGAGATAGTTGGATGAATCAGACAGGTAATTTAGAACACACAGAAATAAGTGGATGGAGCAGACAGGTAAATCAGAACACACGGAGATAGATGGATGGATCAGACAGGTAAATCAGAACACACATATATAGATAGGTAAATCAGCGCCTACAAATATTGTGCACGTTTAAGGGTATTGGATATATGTATTTATATGTTTCATGATATGTATTGATGTTACATTGCCTAGATGTGGATTTGTATTTATAGCCAATGTGTTTTCTTACCTACCCACCTAACAGTCATACTAGATTATTATTATACTTGTGTTGTAAAACAAACGACGATATGATAGAGACCAACAACGTTGAACGGACGAAATAAAATAAAATAAGACTTTGTTGCTCGACATAGTTATTCCCTCAAGAAATAGACTTTCTAATTACCTAAACTCATTTTGAATACCCATAATAAACGTACTAAAGGCTTTTTGATTGTTTTGATAGACATTGCAGTCTCATTACATACCAACTTTTGCTGATCATGAACTATTTTGGCTATAGAGATGTCAGGTAAAGCGATGGGAGGTGACAGGACATTTCTGGATGCTACAATTGTTCCCACACCATCAATTTTTGGAACTGTCGTAGCTACTGCCGGTAATATTATTAGCAGTTTCTGCGGTGGAAACAAAAAGGAAAAGCAGGTAACATATACCTCACACAATTATATATGTTCATGCATGAATTGACAGATACAATATTAGTATTGTAATTCAGCTTTGCGAAATGGAAAAATGAAATTTAGGAAAACTAAAATAAATATTTAAGCTGAGAGACTATGCCGCATTGCAATCTATAAGTTAACGCTTATATAGTATACTTATATTTTAGTCCGTAAACAAGCGCTTAATTAAATGGCATTTTATGTCATTTTTAGCTCACACTATGCCATGGTCTGTTGTCCGTCGTCCCTCGTCCGTCCGTCGGTTGATATTGATGAAAATGTTAACTTTTTGATGTCAACACTCTAGCACCTTCATTTTTCATCCGATCTTTACCAAACTATACCAGATTGTAAATATCAATGAAAGCTTGGACGAGTTCAAAAACAAGGCAGATCGAACCAGTAATAAAGGAGTTATTGCCCTTGAATTAACGAAAAGTGCTATATTTTGTCTTGTCGATACTCTAGCTCCGCCATTTTGCATTCTATCTTTACCAAACTTTGCTAGATTGTTGATATTGATAAAAGCTCGAGTTTGAAAACCAGCCAGATCGTACCACTAACACCAGAGTTATGGCCCTTGCTTTAGTTACACATGCTGTATTTTGCCGCGCTAAGACGATAGGGTCTTATTTCTTCATCCGATCTTTATCAACCTTTACCAGATTGTTACTATCGATGAAAGCTTCGACAAATGAAAACCAACCAAATCGAATTAGTAACACCGTAATTATGGACCTTGAGTTAGTTAAAAAATGCTGTATTTTGCCTCGTTAAGACGACGGGGCCTTCATTTGGCCGGATTTCAGCGAAACTTTGCAGGGATGATCAGTACCAAGCCTAGTTATAATATCGTCTCCGTGTTCCGGTTTAACAATGATTTAGGCGGAGTTATGGCCCTTTAGCGGTTTTAATACACAAACCTTCTCTGGACTAGTTCGCCTGAACTCCTGGCCGGATTTCAGGGATGATCAGTACCAGGCCTAGTTGTGCATGTCATCGCCATGTTCCGGTTGAATAATATTTGGCGGAGTTATGGCCCTTTAAATGTTTTAATACACAAACTTTGTCCGGACTAATTCTCCTAATCCCCTGGCCGCATTTCAGCGAAAATTTACATGAATGATTAGCACCAAGCCTAGTTGTGCATGTCATCGCCGTGTTCCGGATGAATGCTTTTTGGTGGCGTTATGGCCCTTTAAAGGTTTTATTACACACATTTTGCCCGGACTAGTTCGCCTGAACTCCTGGCCTGATTTCAACGAATCTTTGGTGGGGTGGGGGATGATGAGTGTCAAACCTAGTTGCGCATGTCATCGCCGTCTTTCGGTTGAATTTTATGACGGCATTTCTTAATATAAGAGCCATTTTCAGCCACAGTCTCTTGTTAGCACATGTTAGGCCATATAAGGTCGATTTCTTTGTGATAGAAGCAGACCAATCCATTTTTTGTGTGGGTAGAACCATTACTGTATAACTCCCGCCATCAGTAAGTTATACAGTACTAGTTCTACCCAGGAAAATGGAGTAGTCTTCCTCTACCACAAACAAATCCATGTGGCATAACATTTGCTAAAAATGACTGAAAACACCAATCAAAAACAAACAAATAAATAATTATCCAAATATATGGCTCAGAGGATGCATGGATGACAGCAAAGGTTTCGAATCAAGCGTTTGACTCCTGGGTCCAAGGTCAACAGGTCAAATTGGCCAAAATGATCATTACAGCCACAGTTGTCAACAATATTAATAAAACTTCTTTGCATTCTTATTGTTTCCGTGTCACCTGAACTTCATCTATGCACCCCACCCACTCCCCCGCCCTAGTCTTTTCAAGTATCAAATAAACAAGTATCATCAATTTATTTGTTGTCTGTTCTTTTTTTTCAAATTTAATAAGTTCTACATATTTATTTGGTTCTACGTTCAACTATATTACACTGAAAACACGGCAGTTATTTTCGTTTATGCTCCATTATTTACGACTATACAATTTTTTGATCATTCTTTTAGTTCAACAAAATGATGGACGCATTAAAAAGCAGTCAGGACGCTGTAGAAAGAACTGCATCACAAAAACGAGAAATCCTTTCTCGTATGCAGGAACGACGCAAGGAAGCACTGGAGAGATTGCAGACAGTGAAAGCGCTTAATCTACAAACGGGTATGGCGATGTGTGAATAGCATTATTATTATTATTATTATTATTAGTAGTAGTAGTAGTAGTAGTAGTAGTAGTACTAGTAGTAGTAGTAATAGTACTAGTAGTAGTAGTACTAGAAGTAGTAATAGTAGTAGTAGTAGTAGTAGTAGTAGTAGTAGTAATAACTAGTAGTAGTAATAGTAGTAGTAGTAGTAGAAGTAGTAGTAGTACTAGTAGTTGTAGTAGTA